>CM059216.1:12493585-12963585 GCA_030347435.1 Clarias fuscus
GTGTCTCAACTGCAGCCCTTCTCACTCGTTGTTATGCGCTAAATTGGTGAGTGTGGGGATTGTATTGTGTGAAGTGATGGTAATATCCGCAGGGATGCTCCATCACCGAAAGACATCAATGAATTTAGGTAGAGGGTGCAAGGCATTTTAGGAAATGTGTTTTCTAATTAGATTAAGGTGAACGGGAAAAGCAGGCAAAACAGTGTTTTTAAAAGAGTACACGAAAATCATTTCAAGGTTTATTTGCTTCCCATCTTTTCTAAGATCACCTTCAATGACTCTTGTATCAGCACACTCAGTCGATAACACTCCATTTCAACCTGCAAAACAATCGAGCGCCAAGATACTTTCAGAACGCGATTTTCAAAGGTAAGATCGATTTACTCCATCCTTTGTGTTCTGAAGATTTTTTCTTTTTTTTTTTTTTCAAAGAGCACACTCTTATTGATTTACTTCCCGTGTGTGAGCTTTGTATGCGTCCCGTGGATGTGTAGTGTGTGTAAGCGCTCCACATGCTTTTTTTCAGCATTGTCTTATGAACAAGTCGGTTCCAAAATACATGTAACATGATCACACCCTCCTCAGCACAATCTAAAACCTCATTTATTTTGACTGCAAAAAAAAAAAAAAATATGACAACACTGTTTTTATTCAGACATTAATCTGCTTAATTTGCTAATCTTTAGTTTTTCCCTCTTATTTTGTAGAAACCCCAGCATGCTCTGCAGCACAAAAAGAAAGCAGGCTGCCGCTGATAGGACGGCCTGCTTGTTACATGAAAGGCAGTATCTTCCCCCTGCATCCCAAACCCTAAAGCGAAGGCATTAATTAAATTTTCTGCTTGGTTTGAAGATGAGAGCTGCTGACCTGATCTCTAGGAGTTCTCCTCCTCTGAGTGGTCTGCTCTCGTCATGTGCCCTGATGTGACGAATATATTGTGACACCGGTTAGATACTGCAAATTCGTTCCGGAAAAATGACTTAGCGCAAAGCTGTCGTGCTACTACGAAACAATGGAGGGGAATCGGGGGCTGCGGGATGCTGCTATCTCAAGCCCACAGCAGCACTTGCTGCCTGCTGTATGAATATTGAATATCAGTTGCTTTAAATAAGTGTGGCTGATGAAGATTCATAACAAGCAAGGCATGGGCAGAAAATGGCAGGCAAATCAAAAAATAACGAAAACCTTTTTTTTTTTTTTTTTTTGAAAGCATAGCAGAGAACTATGGGGACATTTTTGAGAATTAGAACAGAATGCTTTAAATAATGATCGATGTGATTCCAGATTTCAGAAATGGACTGCACAGACTCATTCATTCACCCATTCGCTCACTCATCATCTGTACCACTTAATCCTATGTAAAGGGGATCTATAGGCGAGGAGCCTATCCCAGGACACAAGGTGGGGTGCCAATCCATTGCAGGGCACACACACTATGCTTAATTCGGGAACGACAATTAGCCTAATCTGCATGTTTTTGGACTGTAGGAGGAAACCTGAGCACCTGGAGAAAACCCACCAAGTATGGGGAGAACATAGGAACATCGAATCCAGAGCCTGGAAGGGCAAGGCAACAGTGCTAACCACTAATCCACCGTGCCACCCTGCCCCGACTCAACTTTTGACAAAGTGGCCCTGAGCCTTTACTTGGGTCTTTTTCCACAATTTAAAAAGATGAACATGCTAATATACGTGACATCTAGCATGATAAGAACACATGGTGATTATATCTGTCCATAGCAGACAGAACATAGTGTGAGTCAGCCTCTGCATCCCTTTCTCTCTCTCTCTCTCTCTTCCCTCCCCACCTGCTCTACCTGACTAACAGACAGGTGCCAAATGTCGCAGATGGGAGATCCAAGCACGGCAGGTTCACATCAAATTTTCATTTCCAGAACAGTGACAAAAATCTGTGATAACTCTGAGGCAGAAGCAGATAAGGCTCAGCAGAAGGGAAAAGGTGATATTTAATGCTAACAGATTAGCGCTAATACAGCACAAATAGACTGTATTCTACAGTAACTGTACAAGATAAAATGTGATTTTTGGATTACGATGGCATAAATGTCCTGCATGGACGGACAAAACAAAATGTAAAAAAAAAAAAAAAGAGGAGAAGTCGCTTGTGGCAGGTGTGACAATCATCCTCTCATTATCCGGAGTCTCATTGCAAAGCTAGCTAGAAAGATCTATTGATTCATATAGTTGTCCTTCGTTAGCTTGCTAGCTTTGTTGTAAAATCTCTTCTAATAAGAGTAATATGCATCTGCAGATTTTCTCGAACATCAACTAGCTGGTTTCGTTTGGGGATTTCTACGTCTATAGTTTCAAATATCAAATAATTGCAGTCTGAAGCCACAATACCTTTTCATTTCTTAGAAAAAGCGTGCATATGAGCAGACGAGTTGCTAAGAATGATAATCAGCATAGCTTACTGGTGGATGCGCTTTTCATTGTTGTAAAATATGAAAAATAAATCAATTAGTCAATTTGATCAATAAATCAATATTACTCCTACTATGAGGAGTGTTTCAGATGTGCAGCAGGCAGTCTGATCACGGCTCCGGCATACTAAAAAAGTTTCTACCTTGATTGCATCCAAGCAATAATGAAACGCTGGGATAAGTGCATTAGATTAGCAGAGGATTACGGTATATAGAGAAATAAAGGAAGTTTTTACTGTGTTTTGTTATTCTGCACAATCAAAAGTCCCAGTTTGACTTGAACACACCTCATGCTACTTCTACTACTACTACTACTACTAATAATAATAATAATAATAATAATAATAATAATAATAATAGTGATGATGATGACCTTGTGTCCCAGATTCCCTGAGATTCTCCCTGCACCCCTAAACAGAATAAACAGTATAGAGAATGTACTGTGAAGATGGATAATCATGGTTTCTAATGAATTCTACAAAGGTATTTTAATCATTTAAATAGGTAACTAGTAGACCCAGCAAGGTGCATGCATTTGATGGACATGTGGGTTCCATCAGCTGATGTGTACCTGACGTATATATTAAAGAAAGGGTTTTTTTTTTTGTCTTTTTCTTTCCTACTTGGGATTTAACGCCTGCTTAAGTTACCAAATAAATTAGTGTGTTAGGAGAGTCATGACTTCCACGACTATGATTAAAAGTTGGCATAACACTGATAAATGAGTCTGTTAATCTGGGTTTGATGTGAAACATTAGTATTCCAGTGCTTCTGCAAAATGTGAGAACAAAAATTTGAAAGAATAGCCTGACAATTGTTACCACCGAATGCAACATGATAACCCCCTCCACATACTGTATATATATTTATCTACCCCACGTAGAATTAAATAGATAGATAGATAGATAGATAGATAGATAGATAGACAGATAGATAGATAGATAGATAGATAGATAGATCCTGTGTAATATATACAGTACAATTGCAGTATACTTACAATTTCACATTTTGAAAGTGGTTGACATTAAATTCCAGCTGCAGTGCAAAGATTTAATTACTTAGGCTAACTGAAAGAATATTTTTAAAACAGAGCTGTGAAGAGAATTTTCCCACTCACAGGTAGCTTGTTAAATCAAAATACTGTAGAAATGAAGTTAAAAAAAAAAAGAAAAAAAAAAGATGACTTTCTTGTGAAGATGTGAAGCATTTAATAAGGTGCATGCCACAAGTGTTGCCATCATCAATAACACCCAGACATAAAGTAGAGGTCTTTAGCATTAGTCTGAAGCTTGAAGTTTTCTCGGCACACCTGTTCTTGCTTATCAGCTAATTATCAAGCATGAGTTGGAGCAAGTGTGTCAGAAAGAGAGAAAAAAAACCCTTCAAGCTGTGCATCAGAGTGATAATGATTCTTCAGATTCTTTTTATGCTACAGAATAATACAAATATACCGCTCATCTATAAGGTCATCTTTAGTAACCTTCTAATCTAACTGGAAGCAATGGGAGTCATGCTGGAATAGACCCTGGATGTGACTCCAGTCGATCCCTGCGCAGGATTTTCATTTCCTGAAATTGGATGTGATGTCCTTATTCTGGTTTTGATTATACGGTATATGATCATCTTGGCGGCGGCATGGTGGTGTAGTGGTTAACACTGTCGCCTCGCACCTCCAAAGCCCGGGTTCGATTCCCGTCTCTGTGTGCATGGAGTCTGCATGTTCTCCCTGTGCTTGGTGGATTTCCTCCGGGTACTCCGGTTTCCTCCCACAGTCCAAAGACATGTAGGTTAGGTTCCCAAATTGGCCGTAGTGTGTGAATGTGTGTATATGTGAGCCCTGCGATGGATTGACACCCTGTCCAGGGTGTATCCCGCCTTGTGCCCTAAGTCTCCTGGGATAGGCTCCAGGCCCCCTGTGACGCTGAATACAGGATTAAGCAGTATGATCATCTTGGACCTACCGTAACATAATGTTACAATTATAATTTACCATAAATGATCATTCATATTACACAACATTACTACACTTTAAAAAAAAAAAAACACATTAAGCCTAAAGCCAAATGTGTGTATTAATGTACAGTACTAGTGTATCCATACTATGCATGATGTCCATACAAAACAGTATATGTTCACATGACTCTGTTTCCTCAGTGATATTTTACAATGCACTTGTTCCTTCTCCTCTGGTGAGAAACATAAAAGAGACAATTTTCACAGTGGTGAGAGGGTTCGGTCATACATATGGATCCTGCTGGCAGGGCCATGCATTAACGACCTCCCTCTGGAATCTAAAACAGTGTAGCAGGGCAGAGAGGAGCTCCTGGGGGAAATCAACATATCAGCAGCAATTCAGGTCAGATCCTGTGTTACATCTCTATTTGCAGCTCAACCAACACTTTTTCACACTCGTACCACCCCTGCATCCTAATATGTGAGTGTTGAATGGCAACACGAATATATATATACAGGCTCATTTTAATGCAGTGCATTAAACACACACACACACACACACACACACACACACACACACACACACACACACACACACACACACACACACACACACACACACACACAGACACACAATTCAATCTAAAAACAGAAAGAGTCCTTTTTTTATATTAGCTCTATGCTTACTATTGAAACAGTCATGCAAGGGTCTATGCATAGTGGCTTCAATCTACTAGCCTCTGGAATAATAATTAACGACCCACAAAATTCAACAAATGTGAGGTCAAAGCCTCAAATTATACTGTCTGTCGTTCAATCAGATTTAACACCACGCTTTTTCCCTGGCTGAGATAATAGCTGGGCACAAATCATTGTGACACGACTCAGGAGTGCACCTAGAGAATCCTCAGGCCATGAAGCCACAGGTCAGTCGAGACCACGACCTCCATGTGCAGCTTGACCTCGGTGTAGCACTTAAAAGGCTCATCTCATCTGGAGGAGTGGCGGCGAGGGGAGAGATTACAGCTTCAGAGAGCTGTTATCTCTGAGAGAAGGCTTCTCGTTAAGCATGGGTGTGTGTATGGGGTTGATGGAGGGGAGGATCACCTTTTTCCGACTCCGCACCATAGACCCATGTATACACACTTATGTACCATGTACTGTATACCATTTACACATACACAATTTATACCACAGTGTCTGCAAATCTATAGCTCTCTCATCTTTGATGGGAAGCTTGAAAGTCTGCATTGTCCGGAAAGGATCCATACGTGAGACATGGGCACAATAAAGCATCCTGTTTTCTCATAATGACGTGTTCATCATAAGCATAAACGCAGCAGAAGCCCATAGAGAGACATAACTGTAATTACATATCATCATCCATAGGTCTAACATCATGCTCTGACCTCCCTCATAATGCATCCCTAATCAACAGTACGATGCCTGTTCAGCACAAGCATTTTCAGAGATTACTCTGACATGGGAAAGATCAGTAGATCAGCAGAATAATCACTTCAACAAAGACAACAAAAGCCTATCTGTTTGTTCTTTGCATCTACTGACTCACCCCAAAGCCCCAACTATGATGGGCATGAAGGGTGGGAAGAGTTCATTTCTCTAATCCAACACGAGCTATTATGTGAAAAAAAAGCGACCGACAAGAGGACGTTCTTTGCGAGATTCGTAGAATGCCAACAATGCATCCATCATCTGCATCACAAGGGACAAGTGACCTGGCAGTGACGCACACACTCCCACGCTCGCAAACACACAGCTCTCAGGAACACAGGCCACGTCTTTATCAGATGTGTTTTGTAAGGGTTCTTGGGAGAATAACTTCTATATGAGTGCCGGTGGAAGAAAATGATTGATGCAAGAAAATATAGGGAAAAACATTGTAAATATTGCAGTTGCATTTTATTGTTTTTATTTGGTCTGTCTGTCTGTCTGTCTGTCTGTATTTCTCCTTTCTTAAAGCTACAACAGAACACAAATACATTATAAACAGATAATGTAGTTCAAACAGATATTCATATTGATCTTTATGGTTTAAAGTAGGTTGCTACTTTATATTTTATTTATAATTTGGGACCTTTAAACTCTGGGTGTAAAATACTGTAGGCATGAAGTAACAAAAATAATAACTGTGTAAGTGGGATTAAAACATATGCACATTTCCACTGAGATGTGATATAGCTAAGGAATTGTCGGAATTGTGGAATTGTCGGAGCCAGAACTCACCAATAAAACAAACACTTTCAGTGGCGGAATGTCTAGCACTGCATTTTTTCAGTGTTTTCCTGTGTGTGTGTGTGTGTGTGTGTGTGTGTGTGTGTGTGTGTGTGTGTGTGTGTGTGTGTGTGTGTGTGTGTGTGTGTGTGTGTGTGTGTGTGTGTGTGTGTGTGTGTGTGTGTATACAGTACCCTGGGATGGATTAGCACCCTGTCCAGGGTGTACCCCACCTTGTGCCCTAAGTCTCCTAGGATAGGCTCCAGACACCCGCAGAATAGAAGATGAATGAATGAATAAATCTATCTACCTATAGATTTAAAGCGAGAAACATTCTTGGTTTAAGCCACACCCACTTCTAGTTTAAATCTTAATATGATATTTGTAGTTAATCGATAATTAATAAAAACACATATACAAATTAAATTTTATCTATCTATCTATCTATCTATCTATCTATCTATCTACAGGATCCATCCATCCATCCATCCATCCATGCATCCATCCATCAGCTCATTAGAAGGTCAGAACCCTTACCTGCTATAAACGGGGTTTATCGACTTGATTGTCTATGTCTAAGGAAAAGGTAAATGATCGACTTGAAAGATCCAGTGAAGAACAATTAAAAAACTTACCCTTGGATCGAGTTTAGCCTAGGTCTGACTAACGTTTAGTGTGAAATCACTGTAACTTTGACATAATTGTACACTGCTGCTGTGTGACTATGGATATTGGGAGGTAATTATGCAGGTAATTAAGGGCACTGAATATAAAGAGCTACAGACAGATCTCATTTTCCGCCCAACCTGAAGAAGCCCCTCTAGCTGTAAATGATTGGGCGTCTCTGTGCCAGACTGTGCAAATCACATAGTGCTGAGAGAGCAAGAAAGACAAAGAAGAAGAGTGAGAGTGAGCAAGAGGCAGCGAAACAGAGACTGAGAGAAATAGAGCAAGTCAGAGAGGCCTATTTATTCTGTCTAGACTACGCAATCATATTGATAGACTTCATCGAAAGTAACTTTCTATCTCTCTCTTTGTCTCTATTTCACTCACTCGTTGCACCTCCATCCATCTCCTGCCGTGGTGTCCGGTGCTTGTGCAGTGTGTGTTTTGTGATGCAGTGTGAGTGTGAGGCGGTGGCTGCGTCATGATTTATAACCCCCGCAGTGTGCTCATAAATCACACCTGAGGCTGGGCTACTTAAACGCCCCGCGTCCTGACAGCATTTACCTTTTATAAATGATCAGCCTTTACCTCCCATTGAGATTCAGGTCTGGCTTCTCTTATGCGCCCCCCCCCCCCCCCTCACCCCCTCTTTCCTCTCTTTCTATTTTTTGCACTTTCATTCTCTCTGCTTTGTGTCTATTGCACTTTCAGTTTCTCGCATTCCATAGCATTTTGTCTCTGCTGTATTTTTTTTGCCGCTTGACATGACGTGGCTTTTACAAACATTTGTACCTGTCTACCGTCTCAGCCTGTCTCATTCTGTCTGGCTGTTTTATACTGTAGGCTGTTTAAAAAAAAAAGTGCACGTGTGTGCAGAAGTGCATGATGGAACTCAGGCTCAACATGTAATTTGTTATAGCCACAGTATGTGTATGTACTTAAATTTCTATATGCATAAAAGTGTAGTTGAAGGAGGGAGAGTTGAGTGGGTGTGTGTCATAGCATACCTGTACACTGTGTATTGCATCAGCATGAGATATAATACATCCTATGCCACACACACACAGGAATAACAATGAATGTTTTTAAAAAATTACATTTTACATTCATAATACATATGGTAAAGGCAGCTTTAGCCCAGTATGTTATCCAAATCAGGGATGAGCATCTGTAACTAATTTTGTCTTTTTATGACTCTTCTTCTGACATGTCTGATTAGCTGAAACAGCAATGTAATTCAAGTCAAGTGTTGCTGACCATCAAGGCAAACAGTGTTCTAGCAAGTCATCACCATACTCCCACAATGCCACAAGAATTTATTACAGACTTATAAATTAATACAATTAATTTACAGTACTGTGCAGAGGTCTTGAGCCATCCCACGGTTCTTATTGTGCTTCCAAAGTGCCAGATTTTCTTGTATTTTGAAATATGCAGATTTTTGGCGTTTTCAGTATAGCCTCTGTTCTTGACCAGTTTAAGAGGAATGTTTTTTGTTTGTTGCACCACACAGTGATCTATGAATCATTCAAGGAAAAAAGGAAGACAAGTGGGGAAATGACGTTGAGGTTGTTACTTAAACAGGCGATTTTTAAATTGTACCTTTATGCACTTTCCAGCATGTCACAGTAAAGCATTTGTTCCCATTTCTTAAATTTAATCTGCATGGTTTAATTCAATATAAAGAAATTAAGGGGTGGCTCAAGACTAGTCTAGTCCTGAGGTATGTTCCTGAAAAGGCTGTAAGGCCAATCACAGGGTTTATCATACACAAGGACTTGTATGGTGAGAGCCTACATTGATAGGTTAAAAAAAAAAATCATTATAGTTACAGTGGAGTTTTCTATGAGGAAATTGATATTTTATGTATTTTTATTATTAAACAAAACTACTCTGTAGTTGGCTAAAAAAGTATAGCCATCCATCCATTATCTATATTGTTTTGGGACACTGGGCCCAGGGAGCATAAGGCAAAAGGTGCGGTACACCATAGAAGGGGTGCCAAACCACTGCAGGGCACAAGCACATACATGTTCACACATCTATGCAAACTCTACGAAACATTAATCAACCTATATCGCATGTCTTTAGACTTTGTGAATTAATGAATTACTGTGGTATAAGAGGAATTGGTGGGAATAAATAAATAAATAAATAAATGAATAAATAATTCACCCATCACTGAACACTTTCTTCTAAGAGTATATTATATGTTATATATATATATTATATTACATCACTTTATGAAAATGTAAATGCTCATAGACAGAAAATAATCCAAAGCAACCAAGCGATTGTTATTTATAGCCCTAACAGTGGCTCACTTACAGGCCTGGGATCACTAACACAAAGCCTTAACCATTCACTAACCATAAGAGTGCGTCAGTTTATTTAGTGCTTTTAAACTCATGAAAAATATTTTTTGTATCAACCATATATCAAATAATCTAACACACTGGAACTAACTGCCAATGATGTATAAATACTATCCATGTATCAGCTGCTCATTTAGTCAGCAATCCATCTGTTAAATTGTTACACACTTGATCTTTCCTCTAAAGCGCCATTTCTTATTCAGTTCCAACTTTTTCATGGCGAGATATAAAAAGGAAAACCGGACAAACTCGATGAATCAAAAAAAAAAAAAGTCCAGAAGCCTTCTTTTCCCACATTTTTTAACGTGACAGTTGTCCTTTGTGTTTGCGTTGGCCGGGCTACAGTGGAACTGAGAAATGTGATAGAATTAAGAATTGTCTCGCCGCCAGACTGCTGGGTAGATATGAAAAGTGTTTCAAACGCGAGAGAGCACTCTTCTCTTCAGCGAGACAACATCAGGGCCTTTGGGATGACCAGAGAGAGAGAAGAAATTCATCAGGGAAGATGAGTGAAACAATATTTACAAGATAGTTTCCTCAAGTCCAGAACCATGTCTTTCGCTTAGGGGATACTTCATATTTAGAGAATACTTGCACATAGTGCTGAAATGAGTTCCTGTGACGATAAGGTACAGAAAGTCTACCGATCTAAACTAATCTTAAATGGAGTCTTCTGAACAAGAGCCTGACAGCAATGCATTTCGCTTAGCATTTCTTGAAGATATTAAGGCAAGATACTATAACTGGTGCCAGCTGATTGCTGGAAGTTTAACATAATAATTTATATTTTGAGTTTGAACTTGATTTTAAAACAATTAATTTGTGAACGCAAATAAGGTTTCATCTTAAATTTCAAATTAAATAACATTTTAAATTAAAAGTTTCATTAAATTTGCCTTCATGTGCAAAAGTGATAAAAAGCTAAATCTAGTCTGTGGTTCATGTTATAAATGAAAATAACATTTTTATATTACTACATTCTTAAGAAAAAAAATCACAGAAGACTCTTTTTTATATAAAATGTCATGTACTATATAACTAAACAATTGCATATCAACATTTTGCACCTCCAGGTCCTGGGTTTGCTTCCCACATCAGGTCTGTGTGCATGGAGTTTGCATGATCTCACCACAGGTTTCTTCCGGTTTTCTCCCACAGTTCAAAGACATACAGGTTAGTTGTATTGGCGAATTGGCAAATTGCCTGTAGTGTGTGAATGAGCGGTGTTGACCAGAGGTCGTACCATAGTCGTACAAATGGGAATAAATACAATGGTCAACGGTCCCTAGTTCAACTACAGATGGGATGGATAGAACATTCTTAGGAATAGGAATGAAGAATTCCTATTTGTAAAATTTTGGGCCAGATTTTTGGTTTTGACTTAAATCCATAAAATCCAATGTGAATGCATATGCCTTTTTACTCAGGTTAGTTGGGATTATAAACATGCAGTACAAAGGAAATTGACAGACAAAATAACACATACTGTAAATTGCTAGAAATATATGATATTATGTGATGGTGCTAAGTAGAGCTCTTTACAAAATCTACCAGAACAGTTAAATGAATACTGCCGAGTTTCAGTTTTATACTACATGTTTAAGAGAAGCTATGGATTTACTTTAGCCAAAAAATATGATAAATATAAATGATTTTTACACAATAAGGAACAAGGAAAAAAGCCTTAAGTTGTATTTTTTTTTTTGTTTGTTTTTGTTTTGTTTTTTAAGAGTAACGATGCTGGTCTGACCTGCAAGGTAAATGCTACCCTGCTAATCTTGCGTTAGCCCAGTTCTTTTAACTTTTATCTTATAATCAATGTCATGACCATTATGTTTTTCCTATAGGGTAAGCACAACAGTGATACACTCCATAAGACTTGAAAAAGATTAAAGCTTCTTATTTCAGAGCTCTGGATCCAGTCCTGTGGATTTTTTAACAAAGTGCCAAGTGTCAAAGCAAACATTGCCTCCATATGCTATTGATTAGCTGTTACCTTCCAGTTATTTGTTACGAATTGAAGCACAGCCAGGGCATTACAAGCGAATGTTCGTTCACAAATCCAGCACTCATAATATAAGAATTTGGCTAAAGATCTGCATGTTCAACAATCCAGAACAAGATAGTTCTCAGACCTCCTGAAAATAAACGGGAATGAAAAGCACTTTGGCTCACTGAAGCACCAAATGATCCCAGAAAACCTTTTAAATAAATTCACCGCTGAAATTCGACCACTGCCAACCCTAAATTTGGCATTTTAAATTGGATTCGGACAAAAGCATATTCCTGATCAATAGAAACGGGTGGATTTATTGAAATGGTTTGTGCTTGATGGAGGTATTTGGAGGAGTGAGTAATACTGAAGAAAGGCACAGTTTAATGAGTTGGCTCACCTTGAGATCACAGTGCAGTTCTCTACCACCAGTGAGATTCTGTTGTGCTGATTAGGATGGAATGCCTTTTGCTGACAGGTGCGTTAAGAGAGTTTGTTGTTGTGTGTTAGAAACTGTAGTCTACCTCATTCCTGAAAAAGAAATTAATTTATGTTAAAACTATGTCCGTTAGGTATCTTATGCATGGACAGCTGGTATAAAGAGATTAGAAGGCCTGGATTTACATATTGGCATTAACAAGATAACATTAGTCCGCTGTTAACCATCTTGCCTTTTGGACTTGTGGAAGTCCAAGTTCAACATGTTCAGCAATAGTTCATTAACACAGAATAGTAAAAAATAATAATAATAATAATAACTCATGCACTGGCTAGTTCCTTTGGTGCCCAGACTGTAGAGTGTATCACAGTAAGTCAGTCATATAAGGTAATTACACATAAAACATCCTACAGATTTGACAAAT
Organism: Clarias fuscus; assembly: GCA_030347435.1. Lineage (NCBI taxonomy): Eukaryota > Metazoa > Chordata > Actinopteri > Siluriformes > Clariidae > Clarias > Clarias fuscus. Next base: position 12,506,112 of record CM059216.1, read on the forward strand.
TCGTTACATGTCGGTCATGCAGTCCCCCAGTGACCCTACAAATTGTTGGACGAATGAGTACACCAACCTATCTGCCTTTTAGTATGTGTAATAGTCTGCTTTACATTATTCTTATTATGCCACTGATCTGCTTAAGCACTTCTGCTGCTGACCTCATATTCTTTAATCCAAAACTTTAACTCTTAAAAAGTAGATCAGGCAGAAATACTAGTGTGAATGCAACAAATCCATGTGTAGTCTCCTGTCCTTCTGCCCAGAAACTCTACAATAAAGGTAAACACTATATTAGAATGTCAAAACTTTTTTCAACCAAAATACCACATTTCTCATTTTCTCCATGCACCTGCACTACTTGTTCCACAATAGCTGTACTGTAAGTAGCACAACATTTAGCTGGGAAAATAAATAAATAAGGATAAACAGCAGCTTGCCCAACACGTTTTTTCCCTCATCCTCCGCAGTACATGCAGGAGTAATGAGGGGCTACCTGTAATTACATCCAGCTGCTGTCTTCCCTGACGAACGCTAATTGCCAGTAATGATTTTGGAGTGCAGTAAAAAAAAAAAAAAAAAAAAAAAGCAGACTGGGAACTGGAACAGTGGTGGGAGCCCTCTTACCACAGAGGGAACACTGTTAATCTCTGCCGCTGACTTATGGAGAAACCTGCGCTCACCTGTTTGCCATCATTTCACGAGATGATAACGAGTTTATTGGTGTCATAAGATTCAGGTGCAGTGTAAAGGTCCACAAAGAATCTGGAGGCCTTCAGAGAGCTAGTGCATGAGGGGAGAGCGGGAATAAGGGACGACTTTATGGAGAGTTGAGGATGCTAATGAGATACATTGTAATTAAGCTGTAATTAATAAATTGTGGCGCTGTAATGGTGGCATTTGGTGAGTCAGGCATGATGAACACGTATTATAGAGAGCTAAGTAGAGAAATTCCAAAAAGTTTTGTAAAGTGATCCTGATCTGTAAATACTGTAGCAGAGATGACAGAAGTATGAGCTTTAAGAAAGCGGAGTTTGTAACTAAAGTGAGTGGGCAAAATGACAAGGGCTGTTTCAGCCAAAGCAGGACTTTCGATTGTGTGGAATAAGAGCATTCAATCATGAGAGTAAAAGTTACTTTTTATTGCTCTATATAATCCCCTGCTACACTAATGTACTTATCCCAGCGTTTCACTAGTGCTTGGACACCATCAAGATAGAAGTTTGTGAAACATGTGGAAATTGCTTGGAGGAAGGTAAGCACTGTACAGGAACATGCAACAGCAATAACTCCCAGCTGAGTTTCTGTAATGTGCAGTTGGTTCGACAGGCTATTAAACAGGTTGGCGGCAAGTTTTCTGTCGATTCTTAAAGATCATGCATTCCACACAGGAACGACTGCAGTTGACTCTTTGCCTGGGAAAAAAAATTTCATGGACATACTCATTTGCACCATTCAGAAGTCTAACTGCAGCTAAGAGTCGCATCACCTTCATGTGCTTGGCGTCTTCTTTAAAAGTCAATCAGTTTTTAATTCAATTCAATTATATTTGTATAGCGCTTTTAACGATTGTCAATGTTGCAAAGCAGCTTTACACAATCAAAAGAATCATTTAAGTTTACTCCTTTGTTCTTGAGAAATTCATCACAAGTTTTGGTTTGACTTGAACGCCTGTGCTGTTTATAAGCAGTTTCAATTGACTGACAGGGTTTGTAAAGCTGTTGGCTATAATAAGAATTTGATTACTACTGTACCTGTTACAGGCTGTTAGTATAATTATCAGCTTTGATTTTGCACAAATTGACACCTTCCATATTCCCAACACATCTGATTCGATTCATGTGTGGTAACCAGCTGAGGAGCTCTATCAAGTACCGATGGCCAAGGGAAAACCTGAAACTATGCAAATACCCTGGATCCCCACAAACGAATTTGAAAGTCTAAGTCTGCAACTATTGTTTTTTGTTGTTGTTTTTTTGTTTTTATCATTGCTTCAAGTCTTAACCTGCCCCATGGAGAATGATATCTAGCAAAAGAAAACCAGCTTTATCTTTATCTTCTGCTCTATTGATTATTCTCTTCAGATCCTTGGCTCTCAGAAAGGTAACTCGGCAGTTCAAGAGCAAGCAAATACATCGATACTGCTGCATATTTCCTGAAAACAGTGGCTTGGCTAAAAACTTTATGACAGCCTCCGTAGTACCATCTTGGCTTTCTGAGAATCATTCCACAGTTATGAGACTTCATTATGGCCATGCCTTTGCCTAAGAGGCCATTCATGGGGTAAGGCCTGAACCTCGTTAACATGTTTCAAGTTAATGAGGAGCTACAATGCATAGCTCCAGATCACGCTAGGTTAACTATCACACCTTTGCTCATTATCATCGTTAGCATAAAGTTCCTGAAGACCAGGTCACAGCGAAGTGCTTAACTTTAATTGTTGGCAAATATTGTGCCAGAGTCCTCGCAGTGTCCTTCCCAATGTGCCTGACGCTGACCGTGGGAAGCGTGGTTAAACAGCAACACTGAGCAAAGTAAAGCAAATACCCGAGTGTTTGATGAAAATGTAATAAAATAGTTCGAAGGAAATTAATAGTCATTGTCATACATCCATCCACGCCCTACTTACCTTACTCATTTTTATGAAGCTCGTTTTGTTTAAGGGGTAACCTTTGAACAGCAGAAGCTGTGGATAATTTGCAGGATCAAATCCTGTAAAACTGGCTTATCTTATCTGCTAGCTCTGCATTTCAAAGGTTCACATGTTTATTATTGTGTGTACAGAGAGCGGTAAATTCTTTAGAGCATGTGTTTATGGTGGGATAATTGCAGTGGCACCACCCTGCTGATACTTTTACTTAAAGATTATGCTGTTACCGCTGGGAAGAAATGCTGGAGGTAATCATACATCGACTTTTTTTTTTTGAATGTGTTTTGGGTTACGTTTAAAGGGATTATGCGTCAGCCTATCACATCCATAGAGTTATGATACAGGGTGTCTGTTCCTTATCTGCTTTCCCCGCAGCTTATCAAGTATAATGTAATATAAATTTCTTATGAAAGGCAATAATAAACATACTGGATTCCTTGCCAAAGATTTATGTAGGGTAGTCTCGGTTTCAGTTGTCTTTTCTTTTGCAATGTCCAGAGCTTATCGTTTAAATAGGATGTAATCTGATTGGTACTGTCTGTACACCCAATCTTTATGCATATGTGCAGATATGCAGTGCAATTTGTGTAGGTGGAAACTTGAATTATTACAGTACCTACTTGAAAAAATGTTTTTCTGAATCAGTCAATGCTGAGGCTGTCCAGTAGAATTTAAAAGATATATTATAAAGAATTTACATTTACACTGAAAAGTATTGAACTGTATAATGGTATGCATCAAGCAGTATTTCTGTCTTTCTTTCTTTCTTTCCTTCTATATTTATTTACTTATTTAATCGTGTGCACATTTACAGATTAGAATTGTAGATATAGTATAGCCATCCAGTAACAGTAATCATCTTAAGAAACTGTTTACACATTATTGCACAGCTCATGGCTTTCCACCGAACTTGATACTGACAAAGAAACTTTAGATAAGTAATTCTGAGGTGTGCCAAACGATACACAACAGAAACGTTTTCGAGATCAAAATCCTCACCCTGGGAGGAATGACAATGTCAATCACAATGATATTAGCCAGTTGTGGGAATCTGTGCGTTCATATATATGTGGAATACAACAACTGGGGGTTTTCTGTGTGTAGTGGTTAGCACTGTCACCTTGCACCTCAAGGGTCTGGGTTTGATTCCCAGCTCGGGTCTGTGTGCATGGAGTTTGCATGTTCTCCCTGTGCTTGATGGGTTTGCTTTAGGTACCCTTTTTTCCTCCCATCGTCATGACATACAGTACGTTATACAGAATGAGTGAGTGTTTCACCAAGCACAGTAGCTTAGTGGTTAGCACTTTTACCTCGCACCTCAAGGATCTGGGTTTGATTCAAGTCTCGGGTCTGTGTGCATGGAGTTTGCATGTTCTCCCCATGCTCTGTTTTTTTCCCTCACAGTTCAAAAACATGCAAATTAGCCTAATTGGAGTTCACAAATTTCCTGTTGTGTGTGAATGAGCATGTTAGTGTATGTGGATGTGAGTTTGCCCTGTGATGTTGTGTGCCCTCCAGGGTGCATTCTGCCTCGTGCCCCATGCCTCCTGCGATAGGCACCAGGCCCCCTGTATACAGGATAAAGCACTATAGACGAACAAGTGAGTGAGTGTCAAATCTGTCAAAGGAAGCAAATAACTAGCCGTCACCATCCTCATTAGGTGGTATAATAGTGGAGAGCTACAAAAATGGGGAAAAAAAGGTTTTAGAAACAAAAGTGAAGCAAATACACTTTCATACCAAAACATGAAATCAATGCTCGTTTAAATTGAGAAGAGCCAGTGGAGGTGTTCCAAGCACATTATAAAACATGCCCCCTAGGTCACTATGTTATGGTTATTCCAGGCACATAACACTTACTGTAACAGAGCCTCCATGACAGTCATATGCCCTATTTAAAGGATTACTTTAAACTCACATGTGGCTAAGGATCGCTTCAAGAAAAGCTGGAATCTGTGGCTGGGGATAGAGATGTCTGAATGACCTTCTCAGGTGACTCAGGTCTCTCAGCGGAACGAAAATGCATGAATGAATGGTTAATTGGCAAAACAATACCATATGGCAGAAATAAATCTTAATCATAACAAAAATGATACCTAATAATAGTGACTACAGCATCCTATGGGAATACAACTTTGAAATTCTTTATTCATAACAAACATAGTGGTCTCTTGTCTGGCAGTTCTTGAATGCCCAATGAGCACATAAAACCTGTCCCTTAAAGTACACTGAGTGATTTTTGGCCTGAAAAAAATTCCCGAAAAGCCACCCAGATCAAATCCAAATATCGAGATTGCGTCATCTTTACCTTCAAGTTGGTCCAAATGGAAGCATGTTGAAAATGTATGCAACATGTGAAAGCAGCATGACACTGGGGAAATAACAAAACAACAATCATAACATCCAATAAGATCTGGCCAACACTTTTTGCAAAACATACAGTCAGTGCTACCCACATCTTGCTAACAATTCTCTGTTGCTTCATTGGTGACCTTGGGTTTCATCCACTCACCCAAAAAGGCATGCAAACAAGTTAAAGCGGAAAGTTTCTCTCCCCTTCCTTTTCTTCCTCTTTCCTTTTTTTTCCATTGTGAAAAATGACCAGAGCACTTACAGTAGTTATCATGAGCCTGGTTTGTGTATCAGTCACTTTATGCTGGGGATCCCTCTCGAGTAAATATCTTGTATTTTGTGTTTTTCATCAGTTTCCTGTTGTGAAGTGTGTACAAGAAGTGTAATATGAGTGAAATAGAAATTTTAAGATATTAAAATTATCATGGTGTGCACTTGATCTCTCTCTCTCTCTCTCTCTCTTTTACTCTCTTCTTCTTGCTCTTGCTCTCAAGTTCCTTCTTTCTCTGCTTCAGCTTGTTTGGAGAAACCAAAAGCAACAGCAATGGATCCACAATTTTGTCAGGCACTCAGAAAATGACATTTCATATAGAAGTCGAGCGCAGGATAGAAAGAAAGTGTAAAAAAAAAAAAAAAAAAGTTGAGATGAGGTAATTGAAATTGAACGTTCTGGGAGGGAAAGGAAATTGAGATGTTGTTGCTGAGTTGTCCCTGTCATCACTCGGGCATGGAGCAAAAGCAATTAAAGAAACAGGATGTCAGTGGGGATTTTTTTGACACAATCCGAGTGAGGCAGAAGGACTCCCGACCAGGGGGCCATGGCTATTAGTGGGGGTGCAGGGTAATTGGAGTGACAGACTGAAATCATTAACACATTGCTTAAATTCGGCTGTGAGCTTAATGAGAAGACCTGCCTTTTCATTTTCTCAGCAAGTCAATGTCATTCGGTTTAGATGTGAGTTACAGAATAGGCCTTGCCTTTATTATATATGTCCATCATCAAGAGTTAACAGATCTTTGATCTATTTATGAGTATTAGAAATTAAATGGATGTTAATTCTTTGGTAGACGCATATGCTTCCAGTATTTGCACGGGTTTCCAGTCTGTCTTCCAGGATAGATTTTGGGCCATATTTCTTCAGCTGGATATGAATGAATTTATTTGTAAATTGTTCCTGGATTTGTGTACTTTCTTTTATTTAATGAGACTCTCTAATGTGAAAATGTGTTGCTCATTTGCAAAAATTGTATAATTGGCATTGAGTTGTTATTAATACTTTAAATAGTTTATTACATGCACAAATTTAATATGTCACCTACAGTAGTTAGTTCATAACAACTGGGTTAAACCATGGAATATCTAAATACAGAACATTTATTAGTGAAGAATGCAAGCCAACACAACTACACGAAGAAGGACAGATAGGACTGATCATTCAAGAAGTGGTGGCATAAAATGAGGGTGGGTTGATCTGTGTAAAGCCTCAGCTGGCATTAGGCTATTGGAAGGCTAAGCGAACGTTGCATGTAGGAGGGATAAGATATTTCAAGACTGGAATTATTTTATTTAGTGGATGAAAGCTGGCTTATAATTTGTATCTGTTTGCCACCATCTCTCTTCTTAATGCTGTACAACACTTTAGAGCCAGGACTAATTTGACCGCGATCTTCTGCCGTTCTTGCCGATTGGAGTTCTTGACGGTGCCATTGGCATTTACTGTATAAACATACACAACCGAGTGTAAGGAAAATCAGCTTTACTGAAAGTTACTTGGAAATGTAGAGAATTTTTACTTCAGTAAGGCCTGAGAAATTTATTTAAAAAAAAAAAAAAAAACAGTTCATTGGCGTGAAAAAAAAAAGATAAATTTGCATCTTTTTCCTCTGTCTAATGAATGGGTGCAGTAATTAAAGCAGCTTAATGTTGATTGATGATAACCATCATGATAAAGAATTTTTTAAGAAATGTGACTGTATGAATGCAAATGCTAAATGAATCAGAAACAGTTGAGTGTCAGTATGCATGTGTGTGTATCAAGCAGGAGGCTGCATGCAGGTTTGGGAATTGTGTGTGTGTGTGTGTGTGTGTGTGTGTGTGTGTGTGTGTGTGTGTGTGTGTGTGTGTGTGTGTGTGTGTGTGTGTGTGTGTGTGTGTGTGTGTGTGTGTGTGTGTGTGTGTGTGTGTGTGTGTGTGTGTGTGTGTGTTGGGACTTATAACAGAATTCATCAATTCCTTTTTTATCTCTGCCCAATAAAGCTGGCCATGGCTACATGTGGTGGCCCAGCCATCATAGCCTTTATCAGATGGTAGATTACCGTTCCACTAAAAATTGTGCTCGTTTTCTAGAATACCGTGCTGAGAGAAAGCGAGGAGAAAGAGAGAGAACATGGCTGTGGCCCTCCATGGAATGGCTCATGCTAATGACCAGGTGCTGGGGGAGAGGTGAGCTTGGGCCCGGGTTGGGTGGGCGTCTCTCTGGAACACCGTGCTGCGCGGACAGATGTGCGCAAGCGCGTGCTCCTCAACCCCCTCTGCGTGCACTGCCAAAGTAGCGGCCGGCGTTCAAACTGCGCTCATTTATCCCTCTTTGTTCTTTGTTATTTTTGGACAGGCTTGCGGGTGGGCAAGCAGGGAGGGATAAAATCAGGGTCTCAGTCTCTCCATCTGGTTTGTTCTTTCCTTTTTTGTTAATTTTCATGAATTACTTTGGTTATAGGGACAATGGACAGAGGACGCATACCTTCAAAATGTCTTTGTATACTTTTTCTTGAGACATTCCGGCCTTTAACTTAGGGACTTTAATACCGCATGATTTCGTCTTTGTCCTCAATATATGGTTGATGTCAAGTATGACTTGTTCTCTCTTTATATTTTCATTATATAGATTGATCAATCACACTTAAGAACTGCCGTGGCAACAGTAACTGCCTCAGTGGAAAGAAACCTCAACTGTCTCCAGAGCAGCTGAGGACCGATGAGAGCAGAGTCAGGCAGCGTGAGCGAGTGTTGAGTCAGGCGGTGGAAATCAGCCGCTCTGAGTCCTTAGAACAGCACCTGCCAACGCCATAGAGGAGGAAAAATCAGTTAGCTTAGAGTTAGCAGTCTGCTTCCTCTCCTTCACATATTACCCTCTGAAGCAAAGCACTGGTTTAACCTGCAGCTTTCACTTTGTCAGTCACAACAACTGAAGCAACAACCCCACCGCCTTCGCTTTCCCACAACAAGCTGAGCAAATGACAACTCGTGCTCGTGTCATACAATACGCTCGCTGCACAAAAAAAAAAAACAAGTGAAAAAAAAACACACTTCATCCAAAACTTTTTTTCATTTTGGCGAGCTCAACCGAGGATGGAGGTCAGTGGGGATTTTTTTGAGATTTTTTTTTTCCTCTTTTTTCAGCGCTGCTGCCTGCCGCCCACTCGGTGTGGCCATGCTTTCTGAGTGAGGCAGGCTCGGCCACCTGCTTGCATTGTGGCCGGCAGCTTTGGAGCGCGACGGGGGGCCCTGCGGGGACGGCCGAGCCCGCAACATGTTCCGGCGAGTTTGTTTGGAAACGGGCGGCCCGGGCCAGAGCGCCGCTCGGGAAGAGGACAGAGCCAAGCACAGCTGACAGACACACACACGCCCACACGCTCACACTCGCACACTGCCACCCGCCTCTTCCATTTTTTACACAAACGCTTCTCATTTTCCTTCTCCTATCCTCCCTCCCCCCCCCCCCCCCCCCCCATCCACTTCTTTCCTCCCTGCAGGGGTCTGAAATCACAGCTTAATTTGGCTGTTTTTCAGCGGCCGGACAGCATTTTGGGTCCCACTGGTATGACGTCATGACTGATTGCCCAGGCAGGTGAATCCTTAGCTACATTAGTCAAGATGGTAGAAACTATATACTTACAAGGTAGCAAAAGGTAAAGCTTTTTTTTTTACCTTTACCTTTTGCAACCCAGTAAGTGCAGCCGGTGATTGCACTTGATATAGTCCTGTAGTAACATTTACTGTGCTACTGTACTGTTGTGTGTACCATTTTATGTCTTAAGTTTATGAGATAATCGATCACCTATGTGCTTTTATGCTAAACCTTAACCAGACACTTTTATAACTCAGTTCACAAATCCAAGCATATGGCAGCAGCACATAAAATCATGCAGATTCAGGTCAAGAGCAGTTGTTCAGTGTTCACACCAGACATCAGAACTGTCATCTTACTGATTTTTCACCACGGCATGGATGTTGGTTCCAGTCAAGCTGATTTTAGCGTTTCAGAAACTGCTGGTCTCCTGGAATTTTCACACATAATGGTCTCACGGGAGGATGTGAAAAATGAAAAGCACCAAGTGAGCAGAAACAATGTGTTAATGAGAGGTCAGAGGGGAATGTAACCAATCTTTACACCACGGTTGTCTCACCAGTGAGTTGTCTCATCGACTATGGTGAGCAGAAATGCAACTCAGATTGCACAACATGGTACACAGTGACGCAAATGTGCGACAACAACAGAAGGCTGCATCAAGTTCCACTTTGAAGAGGGTCTGAGGCTACAAGTGACAGACCAAACGTGGACTTTTTTCTGTCTTCAGGTGTTCACCTTTGGTCTTCTGTTGGATCTCATCCAACAAAGTGTTGCTTGTTTTGCGATACTCTTCGGCTCACCACAGTCGTAAAGGCTTCCTGTCCCGACATGGCGTTTCCAACCACATAACTCTCACAAACCGGATGTTTTTTTTGTTTCTTTTTTTCATTTTGTTTTATTTCGATTTTTTGCACCATTCTAATCCACTGCAAAAACAGAAAACATCAAAATGTGACTTAGTGAAAATGTGACTGGCAGTGTTGGCTGGTTTAAATGTTAAAGAAGCAGCTGATTTCCTGAGACTGTTACATATCAAATCAAATCAGCTGCTTCTTTAACATTTAAACCAAACTAAATAATTGACCTGCACTATTTTATGCATCATATTGCTGCCCTATGATTGGCTGACTGGCATGAATGTGAATATATGATCTGCACATGAATGCACAGTGATACATGTGTTACTAATACATTGGCTTGTAAATTTAGGTTTAAACGCCTATGGCATTGTATGTCGGTGTAGTGATTGACAGGATCTACTGTACAGGCTACAGTATTTTCATCTTTCACTCATGTATAACCTTCCCTGCAAATTCAGAATTGGTACAGCGCAAATCAATTTGGCTGTAGTTAAATGCGAGCTAAAAAAAGAAGGACGAGTGCAAAGAGTATATATCAACATTGTTCTCACATCAGATTTTCACCCATACTGTGACCTTGAAACAGAAACTTTCCATGCTGCATTACACAACATATGGCAATGATAACACTTCCATCCTGCTTCAAATGTCAGCTCTGATGGCCTGCTGATAGTCATTCATGCTACGGTTTATTTATGAAATTAAATCTCTTGTGTCGTGTCAGGCATTTGTGTTTGTTGCGGGCATCATTAACACAGGATGTAACATGACCAATGGCTGGTTTTAAATGCCAACAAGTCCAGAGATGAGCTGCTTTTCCTTAGAGAGAAAGGAACAGCAGCACAGCATGAGTCAAACAACAACAACAACAACAAAACAAAAAAAAACTGCAACTTTCCATCAGCAAAAGAACTCCTTTAGGTGTGGGTTTGAAAACATACTCACGTACAACACCCCCTCCCAACACACATGCACACACACACACACACACACACACACACACACACACACACACACACACACACACACACACACACACACACACACACACACACACACATATCTATACACAACGTTTTGTGACTTCAGCATTTCCAAAAGGTTAGGGGCAGTGGTTTTGGTGTCAAAAAGACAAAGTCAATGAAACATAGAAGGTAGGACAGAGAAAGAGAGACCTCATGGAGAAAACCCCTGGGCCACAGAGACACGGGCCAAAGGAGATGAAAGTGAGTTGGAGCGGCTTTTTGATAACCCTTTTCAAAGCCCTAACGGGAGAGAAAGCCTCCCGGAAGACTGTTCTCACCAGCTATATCTGGCACAGCAGGCTTCCGGAGTGAGCTGCACAACTTTCTGCTTTTTCAGATCTTCCACTTCCTTCACTTTTTACTTACTTGCATTCTTCTGCAGTCAGGGAAATCACCTGTTTCTTCTTCTCAACAAAAGTCCCCCCACATTTCAAAACTGCAGGTATACAGCGAAAGCTGTTTCCATGCCTAATATGAGCAAGAACTGAGTGGGATTTTGAGCTAAGTGAATATATTTTAGTCATATAGTTTTCAGTGGCTTGATAATGAACTGAGAAGAAAAAAAACATCACTGAACTAACATACATGGAAAAAAACAACGCAATGCAAAAATGGATAGTGCATCGATTTAAAGTGACTTTTGAATTATAGTCTTTTTTTCTGGCAGGTCCAATTCAGACACACACACACACACACACACACACACACACACACTCACATATGCGGTTCACTGGGGTAATAGCTGGTCTAATAAGCATGTGTAGAATATAAGTGAGTTTATTAGAGCAGGAACATTGTTGTCGCCTTCTATCTGTGCTAGGTGAGAAAGTCTGAGATCTCTTGACTAATGATATTTATGCACCAGCACGGCATTGCTGGTATTCAATCATTAACAGTCAGACAGCCATATCTGACACGGAGACACACTACAACAGACAAAAAATATGCAAGGCACATAAACTGGTATGCCCATGTGCTCTCAATGATATTCATCTGTCCACAGCGGCCCTATGAGAGACCTATTTACAGTGTGTAATGAGTTAGACAAGCTTTTACTATAGGTTCACATTCACATTCCAAAATCTCACCACACTCCAGGAAGGAAAACACTCTCGTTTCAGAACCGAATCCTTCATAACTTCACCATGTTCAAAACTGGATTATTTTTCCATGGTGATATACTTTTCACCAATAGCTATTCTATTTATTCCATCCATCTATATCTTCCTATAGTCCTCTCCTACTCTTCTGCTCTCCCCTGAGTTGCCAGTGATCCAGACCCCTCTGCTCTCTGGAGCTGTCTGACCCATGTTGGGGATCTCGGTTGGAGGTCTCGTCTCATGGATGCCCTGTGTGGTCTGTCTGGGATGCGTGTGGTGACTGGGGACGGTTCCACTTTTCCACAAAGACGGGCCTGGCCTTGGCTGATGCTGACAGCTGTTCTCTGTGGACTTGTGACTGCAGTCACTCGATAGTTCAGTACTGGAGTTTCCTACAGTTTACCTGAGCCTTCGATAACGAGCTGGACTCCATATTAACTTAAACACATTTCCTGTTATGCCAGCCTCCTAGCACGCAGTATGACTGCAGATCATTCCCTGCTATCCGTTAGCACCCAAATGAGGATGGGTTCCCTGTTGAGTTTGGTTCCTCTCAATGTTCCTTCCTCTATTGCCATCTCAGGGAGTTTTTCCTTGCCATTGTCGCCGTCGTCCTCGGCCTGCTCATCAGGAATCATTTTGATTCATACACATTCACATTTCATACAAACGTAAATAATTATTTTGATTGTGTAAAGTTGCTTTGCGACAATGTCAATTGTTAAAAAGCGCTAGACAAACAAAATTGAAAAAGTCCAACTAGGAACCCTGGAGGGTAATGGTGACCATTGTGTTTATTCCCATTTCTACAAACGTGGTGGGACTTCTGATGTACGTTCACACTTGCATTCACACACTATGAGCAATTTGCACTTTTGTGTTGAGACCAAACCAACACAGGTAGTGGTCATGTGTTACAGTAAGTTACAGTATAAAGTCTATCCATGCCATGTCTTTGGATTGTGGGAGGAAACTGGAGTGCTCACCAAGAGAAAACCCACCAAGCATGGAAAGAACAGGCACACTAAATGCAATCCCAAAGTGGAGGTGAAACTCAAAGTCCCAAACACTGGAGTTGTGAGGTGGCAATGCTAACCACTAAACCACTAAGTCACCCAATCTATTCTTATTATCATGAGATAATAATATTTATATCATATATATAAGCTATATATTGTGCTTTCCTATTCCACAGCTTGCACTATGACAAGCTCATATATAACTTGCATTAAAGGCGTTTGTGTGCAAAAATTGTTTTTAAACTCCCTCACAGTTGTGGGTCAGACAGGTAAGGATTTGGGTTGTTGATCAGAGCCTTGCCACTTTTTTTTTTAACCTTGAGCAAGGCCCTTAACCCTTAACCACCTGCACAAATGTATACCCAGCCACTGAGCCACTCGGTGCTGCTCCCGAGCCTGGACACATCTGGTAGGTTGCTACAGGAAGGGGATCTGGTGTCAAACCTGTGAGAGATCTTACAGCTCATGATTTGACGTAGCAGTCCCAAGAATTAAGAGACAATGCCGAAGCATATAAAACATACAGTACAGACCAAAAGTTTGGACACACCTTCTCATGCAAAGAGGTTGAATTTGTATTATGGCAAGAAAAAAGCAGCTAAGTAAAGAAAAACGAGTGGCCGTCATTACTTTAAGAAATGAAGATCAGTCAGTCCGAAAAATTGGGAAAACTTTGAAAGTGTCCCCAAGTGCAGTCGCAAAAACCATCAAGCGCTACAAACAAACTGGCTCACATGTGGACCGCCCCAGGAAAGGAAGACCAAGAGTCACCTCTGCTGCGGAGGATAAGTTCATCCGAGTCACCAGCCTCAGAAATCGCAGGTTAACAGCAGGTCAGATCAGAGACCAGGTCAATGCCACACAGAGTTCTAGCAGCTGACACATCTCTAGAACAACTGTTAAGAGGAGACTGTGTGAATCAGGCCTTCATGGTAGAATATCTGCTAGGAAACCACTGCTAAGGACAGACAGCAAGCAGAAGAGACTTGTTTGGGCTAAAGAACACAATAAAGAACACAATAAAGAAAACTCTTTGAATGAGAATGTGTGTCCAAACTTTTGGTCTGTACTGTATGTTATACTGTATCTCCTTCAATATGACAAACACACTTACAGTACACTGACAGGAAAATATTTAGTTGATGGTATAGCAAATGATTGTAGCATTCTCATGATTATGTTTTCAACAACATGCAGTTGATTCATTCAGCATTCAGAGATGCCTTCTCTGGAAGTGAGATGTCCATGATGCTTGGGACCGCAATGTAAGGATGCCATCAGTAGCATTTAATCAGTTTTGTGAGGCTCCAATAAAGTGTTATGAAGTTCCCTGTAGCTCTGGAGGAAAAAATTACCACCACATTATACCAGCTTATAAGCAATATGGAATTTAATAACATAGCCAATGAGTTTGGGATGCCTGTGACTTTTTCTTTTTCTTTTTTTTTTTGGCAGTTGTCATTGTGTGAGGCTATAGAAAATTTTTTTGTATGAAAACAATGCTTTACATTTGCTCCCGCCTCAATGATATAGAGTATACACAGAGCACTTACTCCATACCAACTGGACATGTTCATTCCACCAATACTACCTCCAGGATGTCCTAAATCTTTTGGCCATATAGACAGGTTTGCATGCTTTAGGAGCTGTTTCCTCACATGCAATCTTTCTTTTATGAAAAGAGATAAACTATCTATCCATCTGAATCACCTCATGAGTACTCAGGGATTTTGTTCTAGTCCCTGTAGACCCCAGTCAGTAATCTCTGCCAAAAACACATTTACCCACACACAAGCTGAGCTTGTTAAATGCTGAATCTACTGTTGTTTCTTGTAAGAAATGGAGCTTTAAAAAAAAAAAAAAAAATAGGGGCTTGGAGCTAATGTGTGTTATTGCATTGCTTTTTCTTTTTTGTCTCTTTTTGCATCCAGAAGCCTGCACGCCGAGCCAATTATTGAGCAATCGTACTTTTGTTTATTGTTCCCAGCTGCTGAAATTATTACTAAAATGTCAGTAAGATGCAACATTTCCTGTGAAATTACTGACAGTAATCACTTCTCCTCCCAGCGCCACACTCCCTAATATAAACGCACTGCCAAGCAGTCCGTCTCGATGCTTCTCACCCGGATTTCTTCATCTCCTTTATTGAATTCTTCTTCCAAACCCAATCACGGTAAACATATGCACTGCATCACTCTCTTATTGAGTGACTGTGCCTCCTGGCACGTTTGGTAATAATAACCCTTCATGGCTTGATGTGTCTCTCTGTTGCTTTCGCACCAGTGCAATACAGAGTTTTGAGGGGGTCTGAGGTTCAGTTGCAGCCTCGTGAGGTTGGGCGCCCACACTCCCGTGTCATGTTTCGCCTCCATTTCTATTTCTCGCTCTCAAAAAGTTGTTAAATTCTACTTTATTGAATTTCGTCTGTCACAATATTGGCAAAGAATTGCTGTAGACTAGTAGAGATCATTCTATTTCGAAATATATGCATCCATCAGGCAAGCATTTGAGAGGTGCATTGTGGGTGTAATTATCAAGTAGGAAAACAGATTTTAGGGCAAATCATGAGTGGATGAGATTTTCTGGTGTTTAAGCAAAGCTACATTGAACTCTACTTGAGAATCATTAATTCGCCCTTTGCAGGTGTGTATTCATACTGATACATCAGATGCATGGCATACTGCACACAACTATTTACATGAACTGAGATCAATTAAAGCAGGCATATTAACAAATAAGCATAAAAATGATAAAAGGAAGCCGTTAACACTGTACAAAAAGTAAGTCTTCTTATGTGGCGCAGCTGGCACGCATGCACACACACACACACACACACACACACACACACACACACATTGGTGGTTGAGGAAGAGCTAACAAGACAAACAAACAAACATTCCAGAGCTTGTGTGCCCACTACCTTGTTAGTCCCTGTGATTATTAAAAAGCTGGCGTGCTGTTTGATCTGCAGAACAGATAGTACTCTTGCCATCTTGCCATCACGCCCACATGTGTAGCATAAAGAGAATTATTCATTGTTTTCCACCAAAAGCAACAAAAGTGTGCCAGCTCAAAGGGCATCTGCTTTCCCAGTTAATTTAACGTTCATCAGGATCCAAACTCATTGATGATTTGGATTTGATTCATTTAATTGGTATGCAACATTTGCGAGAGCAAATAAAATAGTTGGATTGTTTGAAACAGAAAAATAAAGATCTTTTAAAATAGTTTTAATTATTATTTATTTATTATTTATTTGCACAAGCCCGTGGTCTGCCTTTTTTTTTTTTTTTAGATCCAGTTTAATTTATTTGTTTTCAAAGAAAAATATTTCTCCCTTATTGAAGTGGGTGGGGGCAGTTGGGGGACAGTGCACAGTCCTGTCTGCGCCCCTGAATGCCTGCAATTTTATATAATGTATATTAACTTTGTGTCGATAAGTTTGTTCAGGAAAAAGTCCTCAACCTACTATATAGTAAGATTTTCTCAGTGACTTTATAGCAGATATGTCTAGATCACCCACCCCCTGCACAAAAAAGAAAGAATAGCTCAATAACTGTCATGTGCTGACTCATGCCATGAGTGACAATTAGATTATCACAGTTGTACTGCCTCAAAATCAGGTACATCTATTCAAATTCACAGCTGGTTGGTTTACCCTCTGTTATTTTTTTATGTAGGTGTGATCACAATGGCAAGCTAAAGCTTGCAAAAGTACATGCTCCTAATTAATAATGATGAAATATATACTTTAAAGGTGCCAAGCAAAATACATTATAATATAAGGAAAATCCACATTTCAATCTATAAACAAACTAGGATCATCAGAGAGATTCAGATGATCAGTTAAATGCTGAGCTTGGATCTTTTAAAATCATTTCTAATTTCGTAAACTAGTAAACATCTCTCTTTTTTTGTATATTATTATTATTATTATTATTATTATTATTATTATTATTATTATCCATAATGGTTAAAGAATGGCTGATCTACTTAGAAGAGGAGAATCCACAGTGCAACCCTTTCAAAGGTAAAAAAAAAAATGAAGGAATTCCAATTTTCCTGAAAGATGAGCTAAAGATAGCAAAAATTCACCACCACTGGTGTTCTTCAGAAACCTGGACAACAGCCAGACATGATTTGAAATAGTTTTACCTTCTTGATTATATTTTATACAACTGTACGATTTAATATAGTATTTCTCCAAATGCTGCATAGTGGGGATGAAACCAAATATGAATATATTATTCATAATGAACAGATAATATGATCTAATCAGATACAAATGCAGATGTGTATAGGCGTCTCATTAGGCAATGAATACCTCAGGTGTAAATATGAAAACAGATACTATATGGAAAATTATATCTAACTCAATAGTGATACTGATACTGACACCAAAATTCTAGGCAAATTACATCTGATAGACTCTGATAAAAATCCAATATTCTTGATTCAGAATTTTCTTTATAATGGTTGTAAAGGACTGATTCAACATGTTACATTCATAATTTGAAAATGTCACGTCTATAACCAGTTGACCCAAAATACATAATAATTACCAACATTTTAAATGTTTTAGAATCCAAGTCTAACTTGAGAATTTGTAGAAAACCTGAACTCTCTCATAAAAGTTTGTAATGTCCGTGTAATGTCACATCCATAATGCTGACAAAATGCAACATATTTTCCGGACATAAATCCAGAAAAAAAATATATTTTTAGCTGGATTAACCCTTTACAGGGAACACAATGAAATGCTTAAAAATTTTAAATATCTGCAACAAAACTATTTTTTTTTTCTTCTGTTTTTTTGATTGTGGTCATACATACAGTACACACACACACATTATATATCTGTATTATCCATATTACTCTATTACCATATAAGATTATTACTAGGCAAGGTAACCCTATTACCAAATACACGAATATGCAAATTGTATATATATATATATATATATATATATATATATATATATATATATATATATATATATATATATATATATATATATATATATATATATACAGTATATATACACTGTATATATACATACTAAGCTTGTCCATGCTTCAAGGTTTTTACTTTACAAATATGAGTCCAATTGTCACATCCAAATGCTATTTTTCAGATACTCCTGAAATCCCCTTCTCACTGAAAGCCCATGCCCCGATCAAATTTGCTGCTTAAATGTATTATCTTTTCATTTCATTTAAACCTACATGTCTAGGACTTCTTCTTTTTTGCCAGTATAAAGCTCATTTTTGATTTCTGCTCCATTTGCTGCCCTTTCATTTGTACCTCTGCCATTTTGAAATCTTTTCCTTGACCTTTTTAAACCTGCCTACATCGCTGCCATCCTCTTCAAGTTTAAAACTGTAGCTCAAGTTCTTAATATACATTCAAGCTTTCCATTCTCTTTTTAAGCATTTTATTGTTGACTCAGGGAGTATTCTCAATGACACTGTTTGCTGTGGGCGGCCTGTACAAATGTTTAGATGGGCCGTTGTACGTTATGAGTGATAAAGTAAGCAAAAATGCTGACATCAATGTGTAAAACGTTTACTTTAGACACGTTTCTATAGAATTTAAACTGACACACTAATACATCACTCTGTCACCTCGATTTTTTTTTCCACCTCTGTAAGTGGCGCTGTGCTGTGCTGTAACTGACCGCCAACTCATACTCTACTAGCAATCATGAAGCCTGTTAGCAAGACAGATGATTGGGTTCAACCTAACAAAGGGAGCAAAATTGCTCCAATCTCAACTGTATTTTCATTCAAGCATTACTGTGACAACTACAGATCTGGCCAAAGTTTTCTACACCTGTTCGTTTCTTTCATTTTCACTATTCCGGTTATTCCTTGCTCCAAGCCACGACAAGCACATAAATCACTCAGTTCAGGGAAGATTGAAGTTGGGGCAAAAAAAAAAAAAAAAACCTGTGTAAAAGCGAATACGGAGCAGAACGATTTCAAAAGGAGATACAGAAATATTGTCTGGTGCACTGAAGTCTGCAGCACTTAGAGTCACACTCTAGGAACTTTAGATTGGCAAAGTAAGCCTGGAGAGGGAACATCTTGTGATTGAAGTTTTGTTTCTTTTATCGTTTTTTTTTTTTTTTTTTTTTTTGGTGCTTTGCCAGCCTGTGTTTCTATCCAAGAAACGAAAAAGAAAAGTTGTCTAAACCTGGTAGACAGCAGAAAATGTGAGAATTGACAGGTATTCCATAGCCTGCCAAAATCAGCTGTCTGAATCTTCTGTCATCACAAGATCTGCCTTAAATAATTCAGCGAGTGGATATTTAATGACACTTTCTCTGACACGCTTGGAGTAAAGTCAGGTACACTGATAAAACTTTCTTTTACACATACCTACAAGGAATTAACGCTGTTCCAAAATATCTTTGCTAACATGGCTAATTTTACATGCCTCAATCATAAGTGTAAGGAAACCATCTTGCTAAGAAAAGAAGAAGGGTATTTTAGAACAAATAACCTCTAACAGGTTAACACTAGGCACAGCAGGTAGTGTTGGCACCTCACAGCTCCAAAGGTCCTCATTCGATCCTGTACTCGAATTACTGCCAGTGTGAAGTTTCACATGTTCTCTCTGTGCGTGCGTGGGTTTCCCCCAGGTTGTCCGGTTTTCTTCCCACCTCCAAAAAAAGTCAGTTGGTGGATTGTGTCCTCTAAACTGCCACTAGGTGTTGAGTGGGGGTGTGAATGTGTGTGCATACTGCCCTGCCATGGTGTATTCATGGCAAATTCAGGATGTATTCAAAGTGGGTCTAATAAGAAAAGGTGTTTTTTCATTATATTCTGCCTAATCATCAGTATAATCTGTGAAGTTTGTTGAGTGTGAAGTGCAACCAATGCTGATTGTAAAACTGGAAATGCACATTTATTATTTATCTGCAAAAGGTTGCATACTCGAAAAACAGCGTGACTGGAGGTAATAAATAAAAAAAATTCTGTCATTTATGCATTACGCATTCACTATAGTTTTTATGAAAATAAACAAATGGTCTGCAACTTGCAAATGCACTGGAAGTTGGGGTTGCCATGCTAGCTATTAGCAAGCCCGTTCCATATGCAATGTAGAGATTGCAGGATAAGGATTTAATGACAGAGTAAAATTAATTTAGTTAAATGAATCCAGGGTGTATTATTACACCCCATGCTCCCAGGATAGGCTCTAGAACCATCTCACCAGGATTAGTAAATGATTTACTATTGATAAAAAAAAATGAATGAATGAATGAATGAATATGACTACTATTTTATCACTGGTTATAGTCTTAATCATAATACAGAGCTATGCCTGTTCTCCCTGTGAGTTTCACTGGGCTCTCTGTTTTCCTCCTACCTCCCCCATCCACAAAAGGTGGATTGATGTCTTTAACTTGTCTTAGGTGTGATTTGTGTGTGTGCATGCTGGCATGCAATGGACTGCATCTTATCTAAAATGTAGTTACTCCTTGCACCCAGTATTCTAGACATAGGCTCCAGGTCCAGTGCTCTGTTCCATTTTTTTTTTTTTTTTTAACTAACTAAATGAAATCAGTTCTCTTAGTTTATTAGTTTCTTCTCAGGCTGTGAGCAATTAGGAATAGAAAAAGAAATATGAGGCAGAAAACAAACGGCATATTTCAGCATTTAAAACTGGTGACCAGGTTACAGAAACAGTGTGACGCCTCTTTATTATTCAGTCATTACAGCACGAGTCGCTCTGTCTGTGTGGTTTTTCTCACACACAGACACACAAAGAGAGAAGCTTAAATGTCCTGAGCAGATCTTGCTTTTGGCTAGTGTGCAGCACTTCAGCAGAGCTGCCTGCGTCCTTACAGAACTGGTTTTAGCTGGACACAGATACAAGTGATCAATAGTGAACACCAGCGGATGAAAGTAGCTCCACTGCTGCAGGATTAGAGCCATTTTCTAAACCTTAGTGGGTCTGAAACGATCCACTTCCAAGCAGGAAATCATAACTAAAAATACACTTCTTAGGAATGTTAATATATGACTCCGCTTTTATTTGGCAGATGCTTTTATCCAAAGCTACGTAAAATTCAACAATGCCCCGCTCAGCTGAGGATTAAGGTTCTTGCTCAAAGGCCAGTGGCTCTGCAGCGGTTCTGGGATTTGAAATCACAGCTTTTAAATAAAAATTAGCTTGGAACCTTGAACCGCTGGACCACCACAGATTATATATTAGCCATGTGTTTTTGAATACATATACCATTCGAACAATAGCAAAGCAAAATGCATGATAACATCAAAGACATCACAATAATCTTTCCAATTTGTCAATTAATTTAAAGATTATTGTGTATTTCCAGATGGATCTAGCGATTATTTTCTGGTTCACCAATTAATCCCTTGGTTAACTTGGGGAAAAAAAATAATAACCATAACATTTTACAATATAAAAATTTCCCCACATAAAACTTAAAGTGGCAAAAATTAATAAAAGAGTCCAGCTGCCATGTGAGGCTTATACACACTGACAGAATTTTTATGGGGGAAAAAAATCTATTCATAGAAAAACAACTTTGCACACAGCTTTGCTTCTTTCTAAGACACAAAAGAATACACAAAATAAAATAGATTTTCAAATGACATTCATGCATTATGTTGACTGTATTTCTCTAAGAAAGGCTTATGCATGTATCATTTGTTTCTAATATCAACTGTAGTATATTTCAGCCAGAAAGGCTTGTGGGTTTATTATTTATTTTAATATGGAATCTACAAACAAAACAACCATTTCACTTTACTTTTAACCTAATGAGCAAAAAATAAAATAAAATAAACAGTTATTCAGTGTTGGTCTAATTAGGAAACCTGTTTTTTATTACAGCATATTATGCACTACAATCAGTGTAGACCGTGTTGTGAAGTGTGTTGAATGTGATGTGCTTCTGTACTACAGCTAGTGCTGATTCTAAACTGAAAAGGCACTTTTAGTATTTATCTGCAAAAGGTTTCATACCTGAATGCCAGCGTGACTGGAGGTAATTAATGGAAAAGTATGTTGTTCATGCGTTCTGCATTAACTATAGTGTGTATGCACATGAACTTGCAAATGCACTAGGAGGTATGGCAACCCTTCCATATGCAATGTAGAGGTTGCATAAAGGATTTAATGACAGAGTAAGCACAGAGAACAAGATCTTAAACTAGAACATTAAAGGAATACAAACATAAATGCAAGAATCCAACGAACAATAAAAACAGAGGATAGATCAATATAATAACAAAAGCACATCCATCAAGTCCATATTCAAAACGTAAGCAAGTTGGAATGATGTCTGTGCAGCATGGAGCGTGTGTGGGATACCCTCACATTCAATATACAGTATTGCTTGAGAATGGACCACTTTCCCATTTAGCACTGCTGACCAAAGTTGGAGTAATATATAAATAAAAAATAAATTATAAATAATTTATTTAAGGCATGTAAAACCTGAAGATGAGTGAATCAAGCAAACAATTGACATTTTTTTTGGAAATTACATTTATGTGTTTCATAGGCATTTCACATGCACTTTGAGTGTATGACCTCATCAGCCACCATTTTGAAACACCCATGGTTAAACTGGAAATCCCTTTTCTCAATGGTCAACTCATGGCCCATTGATGGCTGTAATTATATTGGACTTAGTTTTCATCTGGAGGTATTAAACTAGATTAATTTTCAAAACAGAATGATCCTATTAAAAAAAATTAATAAATCTAGAGGTTAAACACTATATACTGTAACTAAAGTTAACATTAATGAAGCTAATGTTGTGGCCACTATTGTAAGGGCTTGAAAGCTTGAAAATGGTACAGTAGCATAACTAAAACTGTCTATAACTGACTATCAATGTCAAAATTTAATTATCTATATGCTACTTGACTTGCTAGCATAAATTTTTAATTAACTAAAGGTCTGTCTGTCCTTCTGAGTCCTGCAGCAAGATGTACGCTAGTTATGGAATTATTCTTTTGGTTTCCGCCACAGTTCAGGGTTTCAGCAATATCATTTTGATGTAAATTGTATTATTATTATTATTATTATTATTATTATTTTAAATTAGAAAACAATCATTTTTATTTATTATTTATTTGGAATAAATAGTATTGACTTACTTGACCAATCAAACCATTAGCCTTGCTAACTAGGCAATTGCTTGTTGCTAGATGTAGATAATATTACCAGGATAGCTTTCTTTCACCTTTGAAATATTGCCAAGATAAGAAACATATTGTCACTAAATGATGCAGAAAAAAATAGTTCATGCTTTTATCATCTCTAGGTTGGACTATTGTAACGCCTTACTGTCTGGTTGTTCAACTAGGTGTATAAACAAGCTTCAGTTAGTACAGAATGCAGCAGCGAGAGTCCTCACTAGAACCAGAAGATACGAGCACATCACCCCTATCTTATCTACACTGCATTGGCTCCCTGTAAAATTTTGCATAGATTTTAAGACACTACTTTTGACATTTAAAGCACTAAATGGTCTCGCGCCACAGTATTTGAGTGAACTGCTATTGTCTTACGATCCGCCACGCCTACTTCGATCAAAGAATGCAGGCTGCCTGTCAGTACCACGTATTATTAAAACTACAGCAGGGGGCAGAGCTTTTTCTTACAAAGCCCCAAAGTTATGGAATAGTCTTCCTATAAATGTTCAGGACTCAGACACAGTCTCAGTGTTTAAGTCTAGGCTAAAAACCTATTTATTTAGCCAAGCATTTTTGTAAATAGATTAGCCTTAGGTAAAGGAGCAGATCTGGGGGACTCATGGACGTAGAGTATTCTGGTGAACTGGTATGTTTAGATGCTGTCTTCCCCACTCTCATTGATCACTCAGGTTTGTTGACGGTGAGGTGATTGGTTGCTTTACATCACAGGGAGCCCTCATGTCTGTGTTTCCTTCTGGCTCTCCCTTTTAGTTATGCTGTTATAGTTAGTCCTGCCGGAGTCCCTGCTTGCACTTTGCACTAAATATACATTCACCTTATACATGTTGACTGTGACCATACCTAACTGCCATCTCTCCTTATTTTCTGTTCTCTCCTCTTCTGCTCTCTCCTCTCTCTCTCTCTCACCCTCTCTCTGTCTCTCTGTCGAGCTATACATGTCACTCCTGAGCTTCCAGTGATCCAGACCCCTCTGCCCTCTGGACCCGTCTAACCCATCCTGGAGTCCTGCTTCTGGTTGGAAATCTCGTTGCATGGATGCCCCGTGTGGTCTGCCTGGATTCGTGTGGTGGCTGGGGATGGTTTCCACGAAGACTGTCCTGTCATCGATTGATGCTGACAGCTGTTCTCTGGGGACCTGTGACTTCAGTCGTTCGATAGCTCAGGACTGGAATTTCCTACAGTCTACCTGAGCCTCCAGGAACAAACTGGACTCCTTTTAATTTTAATTTTAATTTTAACACATCTCCTGTTATACTGAACTTCCAGTCTTACACAGTATTATGCTGATCAATCCATGCTATCCGTTATCACCCAGATGAGGATGGGTTCCCTGTTGAGTCTGGTTCCTCTCAAGGTTTCTTCCTATTACCATCTCAGGGAGTTTTTCCTTGCCACCGTCGCCCTCGGCTCGCTCATCAGCGACAATCTTATCATTTTGATTCATACACATTGCATACAAACTTACTTCTTTTGATTGTGTAAAGCTGCTTTGCGACAATGTCAATTGTTAAAAGCGCTATATAAATAAATTGACTTGACTTGACAATAATGACAAACTTTACCTTTAAATTCCTCCCAATTTCTCCCTGATCTTTTATACTTTGTTTCATTCAAAGGGAAACAATGAAACTACTCAACTATGTTTTTATTTTAGAATATATTTGTAGGTAAACGCATTAATTAATGAGATCAAGTTTGAGTTTTTGCTATGCTAATTCCTTTATACTTTAGTGAAAAAGACAACTGTTGTGTCTGTACTATTTCACTATTTGATGAAAAAAACTGCGTCTGTATCAGGAAATCTTCTAACTTAACATTGTGCTGCATCACCATCATTTTTTAGCACGCTCGAGAGTATTTCAATGTGAGGGTTTTAAGCACCATTACGAAGAGTGGCTATAAGAACAATGGACCGGTGGGAAGCAGTAAACAAAACTAACCTTGATGATCAAGCTCTATTAGGATGCAGACACAGGATTATGCTAATGTTACCCTATATCCTATACTTGTGAAACAAGAGGATCACGCTTCATTAAGAAAGGCCATGCATTATTCAGATAACACATGACTGGAGGAAAGACTTCAGGCCACTTAAAGAATCCTGTGCTGGAATTTTCCAGAGCCTGTACTTCACTGTCAAGCAAACAAGCTTGCACAGACCCAGGGATGCTATTCATTTTTTAAACATACAAATACTTTGGGTTATTATCAATGTTAAATATAGTGTGGAGAGGGAAGGGGGCAAGGAAGGAAGCAAGTGGCTGATGGGAAAATGGTACACATTAAAGGAGCATGTATTAAACTGTAAAATGCTAACCGTGCAGGTATCCCCAGGGCAAAATGGTTGACCTATTTCTGCCATAATTCTGCCATTAATCCCATAGTTCAACTTTCTGCTGCTCTTTGACTGCATTACTACCTATTCATATCATGTGTGAATTTTACTTCCTTTCGATGTTATAAATATTGGAATATATGACCATTGATTAAAGATGTCAGTAGTGTGTGTCCAAACAACAGCAATCTGAAATGCTGATTGCTCAGCTGAGTGAGCGTGACCATTCCTGACTCTATTAGAAGTGACTGTATTTCCTTAAACATCTCTCTCGCTCTCGGCATTTCTCCCTGCATTTCTCCCATTCATTTATCTCCTCTCTTTGTTCTCTATGATTAAAAGAAAAGCTGAAGTCATTGTTCATTTAGCTTCCAGAATGTGCAGTCATAACCTTACAACAACAAAAAAACTCCACAAGGTCGGGAATTAAGTGGTAACCATTACACCATCATACAATCTTGATAGTAGTAGTATTACATAATTAAACTGGGTATACGTATGATCTCAGAAAAAATAGAATAATTTAAGATAAAGTCATTATTTAAGTCTGGTTTGTATGTACTGTATATATGTCTATATGTTGTATGTATGTATGTATGTATTACAAAATGCATTAATACCTTTTACTCTAATTTTTGAATATTGAAATTCTCAATATTGAACTTGTATCAAGACAGAAAAAATGAATTACCATAGACCATTTTCTATGAGATCAAATGAAAAGTGCCCACACTATCCATTAGTATAAAAAGGCAGACACAGAGCCTTCTGCTATTTCCTCTCAGAGCACTTCAGCATGCCTGTGTGCTCCAGTGGCACTGTGCTATTCTTTAAGATGCTAACAGCAGGAAACAACGCAGGCGCGACTCAGGAACTGTGGGGTTCAGGCCGGAGCTGGGCCGCTGGCCGTGAAGTCACATGACCTGCCTTGGGATTATAGTGGCCAAGAGGCCCAGCTGACGATGAAGTAACTGTAGAGGAAGTGCGGGCCCAAATGTGGCAACAGCCCTCTGTCTTCAACTGTTACTGACAACAGCAAGTCATCCTGTCACAAGATTTACCACAACTGTGGCATTTCCGCTGACTGCCATGACTCGGGGGCCTAGTGGGGAATCTGATTCAGATGTATGCAGTCTATTAAATAACTGATTTATTTATTGTATTATTAACAATCATTATTTTTCATTCTTCATCTTCAGAGATTATTTTATTCAGGTCAAGCTCCCAATAGATCCAGATCCTATGCGGGCACCAGGCAGGAATATACCCAGGATAGGATGCCATCATAGGACACTATGTACACCCCCATTCACACAGTCTTTCACTTCTAGGGTTAATTTAGAGGAAGCTGTGTTTTGAGTAGTAACATTTCTTGCTATATTATATAGTCAATTATTTATAGTCTATTTGTATTCCTGTAAAAACATTATAAATAAAGTAATAACATTAATTATTTTCCATTAAATAATGTCTTTCCATAGACATAGACATATAATTACTTAATATATACAGGTATCTAATGTATTTTCGTTTAATATATAGAAGATGTTCTACATATAACCTCTAGTTTTCATGCATCACTAATTCTCATGAGCTACCACTGAAATGACTCTTGTACCATTACAAATGGCTCTGCTCTCAGCCTCTTGGTAATAGGGTTCACATATGCTCTCATCTTATCTGAGAATCTGTCACCACTCTGCCTATGTCTTCTGCCCTGATTTGCCCAGCTGGGTTCTGCTCCAGCAGATCTCATTACAGGCACAGGACCAATCATGCTCTCGTTCCCCAGAGACAGCAAGTACATAGGCAGGCGCACCACTTCATGGCCTCTGGGGTCGTGACCTAAGACACGCCCGAGCTTAGACAGCCATGTCATCAGGTGTGCATCTGCACCCGTTAATGGGCCTGATGCAGGATAGCCGAGCCTACGTGCAAAACAAACGAGGAGGCTCACCTGGTGCCGAGCAATAGCGTTGATTGGGTGTATGGGACTAGAGGAGAGGCTGTGCCCGGGGCTTGTGCACTCTAGCAGGCAATACCAAGCAGCTGCGCCCTCCAGAGACCTCTGCCCTTTCAAGGAAGCCTGCTGAGCAGAAGCACCAAGATGATCTGGATACATATTCAACAAAGAGGAAATAAAAGGGTTGGGAATGTTTAAAAAGCCAGAAATGATCACATAAAATCAGCGCTGTATTTCTAATTTTCCTCCTCTCCTTTACTATTGCGAGGTACGATTTCAAAATGATTGCCTTCAAAATATAGTTTTCTTGCCCAGGCAAACAGCATCAAAGTTTCAGGCGTAACTTGAGTAGGCTTATGAGGCCTGTGGCAAAACAGAGACACCCTGCTCTCACAGAGGGACTCAGTGAGTGCGCTGGCTTTTGTTCCAAGAGAGCTTCTAATTACCTCGGCTAATTAAGCTGTTAATTGAACTGTTGTCTTAATTAAATATCTCCCGATGCTTCCTTGCTCCCAGTGCCTTTCTACTGGAGAAGAGTGGCCGCCGTTACACGTGCCACATCTGAAGAAAAGACGGACTGGTCTGGTCAGCTTATCTTGCTCGGCGTTATTAATATTTTGCCGATGGAGACAGCAATTAAAGATTAGTTCTGTTATCAGCTTCAGATATAAATGAAGAAACTAATGAGCTGAAACTGCTTACGGAAGTTATGTCCTTTTTGAATGAGCTCAACATGATATCTTTAGAAAAATATGATCAAGTTGTAAACCTTAAACTTCCTAGCTTCTTATTCACTTAGCCATTTCAAGGCATATTATTCAGTAACTTCTAAGGGTTATTCAGTAGCCACAGCTAAACTAATAGGAATGTGTGCACGTCCGTATGAGAGGAAGGAATGTAAATCTAGAAATGTCATTTATTAGCATCTGAAGGATTTCTTTTTAATCTATTTTAATTTTGATAATGCAGGTGTTAAAGCTAGTGATAGTGAGCTCCTACTCCATGGTTGTAAATGTGCTCCTGGTAACTGTTTAAGCAGCAGCACATCACACCCATCACATCACACATGCACACAGCACAACTCCCTGCCCTGCAGACCTGATGAAAGCCAAACACCTGCAACCACAACATCTCTCCCCAGCTCTCTCTGCTTTTCCTTTCCTCTCCTCTCCCACGGGGCCTTGTAGGGGGAGAGGCCAGGCAGCAGCTCTCAGCTGGGTGTCTGACTCAGACACACTTCCTCCACGAGGCCAGCAGTGAGAAGAGGATGAGGTGGGACAAAGACGCCAGCGCAGATGATGCTAACTTTATCATCCGCTTACAGCCCGGTGGCAGATGGTGGACTTGCGACACACACATACACACACACTGTGCTTTCCCAAGAGTTTCAGCCTCAGGACCATGTGAAAGGGAAGCTTTGTCACAGAACTCCAGATGTCAAAAAAAAAAAAAAAAAAGAGGACCGGATGAAGTAAGAGCAGTTGCATGAGAGAGAGACAGAGAGTGAGAGAAAGAGAGAGTTGGAGTGAGAGAAACTTAGCATTTCACTCCTGAGAATCATTGACTTTTGTGCAGAAATGCTTAACCAGGGTTAATCTGCTTAGATAGGGTTGTGTAAAACTGCTGCTGTGACACAACAGATCGGAATTCTTGACGGAAATCCTAAACCTAAACCTATCTATCTGTCTTTTTGGATATTTTGGCGCAACAAAGACATAGCAAAGAATTATAGAAATAAAGGAAGAAAAATAGACATACAGTAAGAGAGAGAGAGAGAGAGAGAGAGAGAGAGAGAGAGAGAGAGAGAGAGAGAGAGAGAACAGCTGCATTATGAAGGTTATTGGTGCTTTTGGCCTGAGCAGCAGGTAGAGCATGGAGTCCCATGGAGATTCTAAATGAAGCATTCCAAGTGTTTCCTTGGCAGCAGCATGTACTCAACAAAAACGTACTGCTGACCCAAAGGGAGTGTCCAAAGTGGATCACACCACTGGCTCAGCAGAATTCTGTTTCACAGCACCAGAATATTATGTCCAAAACCATACCAAGTGCATGCACACCATACATTATACTACTGTACTGCTATTTTGCCTTCTTTATCCAGCCACTTAATTTAAAGAGAAGTATTGATATCAGTAAGGTGTCTTAGTGGTTAGCACTGTCACTCTGCACTTCTTCCCCACAGCCCAAAGACATACACTGTAGTGTGTGTGTGTGTGTGTGTGTGTGTGTGTGTGTGTGTGTGTGTGTGTGTGTGTGTGTGTGTGTGTGTGTGTGTGTGTGTGTGTGTGTGTGTGTGTGCTGAGTTACCTGGGATAAACTCCAGGCTCTCTGCAACCCCACATAAGACAAGCAGTATAAATAATAGGTGGACAAATGGATGATTGAACCATCTTTTTTCCTCTTTTTTTTTTTACGATACATGATTATCTACTCTGTACTCTGTACTGCGAAGTTGAAAGCCAGTCCATGATGGATAAATTTCCAGCACATTGCCCTGACTTTGTATTGATAGCTCATTAGCCTTCATGATATTGCTTGCTTCGAAATGTTGTCTAACAAACTCCAAGAACATGTGTATTTATATTGAGATCAGGTGACACATTAATTGCATCTGAATCCCTTTTGAATCCCATCTGAATTAGGTGAAGTCTGATAGTAGCTTGTTTGTGGCAGGACTCATTTACGGGTTTCACATCAACAGTGTTTTTTTTTCAAAGTAAAATATTTCTGCACCGTCGCCTTGCACCTCCAGGGTCCAGGTTCGAGTCCCACCTCAGCTCTGTGTGCATGGAGTTTGCAAGTTCTCCCTAAGCTTGTTGGGTTTCCTCCAGGCATAGACAATTTAATTTTGCAAACTACTTTGCCTTATGTCAATATTATGGGCTGATTGTTGTAGAATCATGACACTGATTAAGTTGTAGGTATTAACAATAATCTAGAAATTTCTAGAAAGGGGTGCTTAGACAAGGTAAAAAATTCCAGTGACCATGTGCTGTTATGAAATCATTGTTGTTAAGGAGGTTTTATCTTATATATAAAAGAATATATAAACTAAAAATATTGGCCCTTTAGAGTTGACCCTGAAGAAGTCATTGTGTAGATTGAATAAAAGCAAGACAATCAATATAACTGTTCTCAGATCAGTAGAAAAATCTCACCCTCTATTAAAACTCGAGCACACAGTACCGGTTAAGAAAAGATACAGCAGCCATGTATATACGAAAAAGAAGAAAAGAAAAAAAAAGCTATATATCACGTGTGCTATCAGCCAAACGGAAAGCTGCTTGGCCCGCAATGTGATTTAGCACTTCTGTTTGAATGGCTGTATTTCATTGATGAGGAAGTTCAACAGCAATTAGGGTGCTCTGGATGTCTGGCAACACTGATAACTATGTTATCATATCTCTGCATTTCACATCTTGTCGCAAATGTTTCGGGAAAAAAATAGCGTTTCAACATGCTTGCCCTTGTGAAAGTCTTTAAAAGTTCCCCTAATTAAAGGAGAAGTTCAGTGGTGAGTGCTTTGTCACAGCCAGCAGCTAGCACAGATAATGTGAGTACAAGGAAAAAGCAGTAGGTCAGTGAGTTTACACAGGCAGAAGAACTAACATCTCATTTTCATTTCATTTTTTCATTATTTAACACTTTTTTTTAAATAGCTTATGCTTCCTGCAGGAGGGTTGAATTAACCGAATAAGCAAGGTATTAGCATTGGGATGGTTGGAGCATCATATTTTCTATTAAGTAGCTAAGTATCTGCAATGGCCTTCAGAGGGTGAGGCATAGGTGTCTTTATGTGCCATGTGTGTTCCATCACATTCATTCATTTTAAATATGAAATTGCGTGGTGCCCTGTAGTTAGTGGCATCTTGTCCCATTTTCTTAAAATAAAAAAAAAAGAAACGATTTAAGTCCCATACTAGCCTAGTGCACTACAGTAGAATTGGATTCTACTTCTCGTGTTGAAAGACATATTTCTGCGATTTTCGTATAATCCATCACATTCTTCTCAAATGGGATTTTTGTGTATTAAGTTGGCGTTGGAGGTTAGCATTTCTGTCAAGTTCCCAATTATCACTGATTGAGTCAATGGGAGTGAATAAAACATCATTTGCTCTAAGTAGGGAAAATGAGACCCAACTGGTGAGTGTGTGTCTGTACGTGTGTGAGCATGTCAGGCTGTGTTTCTTCATTTGGGGAACTTTTGACAGTCTTGTGTGTGTGTGTGTGTGTGTGTGTGTGTGTGTGTGTGTGTGTGTGTGTGTGTGTGTGTGTGTGTGTGTGTGTGTGTGTGTGTGTGTGTGTGTGTGTGTGTGTGTGTGTACGCCTGTTCCAGAGTTGCGAGAGCGCAGCATATGGCTCCTCTCTGTGTGGGTTTGCGATGAAGTGTGACTTTGCCTCTGGTTGTGCTACTGATGTTTTACCAAGTCAATAGCCAACCGGTGAAGTCAGGCTGTTCAGTCAACCCCCTCACACCACCCCACGAAAGAGACACACACGCTTTTATTAGATAAACAAGTATGCCTTATTACAATGTACTGTACCAATATCTGTGATTAATACTTTAGCTGAATAAATATTATACCAAACAGGCATGTTTCTTTTTTACTACATCTATTAGATATTGATGTTTATCAGACACATATCAAGTCTATTCTTTCTATTCTTTTCTATTTCTGTACACTTTGAAGTCAGCCAGCTGCTGTTGCTGAGTCAGGTCATACCCATATAAAGGTCCTTTCCCCCATTGTGAAATGGCAACAACCTCACATATGGATGCACACACCATTTCCCAAGCACCGCACTACCACCGTGGCACTGTTCACTTTCTTTATCTCCACACACACTGCTTCACAAGACATTTTCCTCCCCCTTAATGGATTTCAAAGAACATCTGCTTTCCATTCCTCAACCTCATGGGATTTTCATTTAGCCAAGTTAATTACTCTATCAAGCTCGCTTCATTATCATATTGTGCTTCACTCAAAAAAAAAAAAAAAAAAACAGGGAGAAAAAACCTGTGCCCTGGTGCTGGGGCTGTGGTTCAGCTCCTGCGGATGATGACATCCCCGTTTGAATGGGCCAATGTCACGACAGCTCAGGAAATTATAACTTTGTCTGACTCTGGCCCCAAGTGCCCAGTGTGTTAGGTAGGAAACCTATCTCGGCTAATAGAGCTTCTGTTAGCAGGATCATGCTGCAAAATGTCTCAAAGGGACAAGACGGAACATGTGTTGATGCTGATGAACAGCAGTTCAATTAATCAGAGTATGATCTCCATGTTCTAGTTTTAATACAAACTGATCCCACGGGTCCAATAATGTGATGACTTTCTCATTGACCTTTACCGACCTTTATCGTCAGACTAAATCTCAATTGCTAAGCTGTGATCCATTGAGTGCATTATGTTCATAAAACAGATTTAACAAGTTATAAAGTTCGAATCTCTCCAGTATTTCTTTTGGCTGCATTTCAGCACATTTCCAGTGTTAAAATAGAACAGAAACGCCAGTACAATAGATGTGAATTGTTAATACCCATGGCTTGTTGGGAAGAACAAGGCAAATCAAAACCATGTGGGAGATTAAAGAGTATATCGACAAGCTTGAATGCTGAGGATTTAATTAGATAATTAAATAACTGATGCTAAATCAGATTGCATTTGATTTATGGTGTTCCAGTAATTCGGCAATTATAAGTTCTGCTACGAAATGTAAAATTACATGTGCTCCTGAAAAACCCGGTCTCATTTAGATTAGAAGAAAAATCATCCTCATGCAGAACAGTCATTTGTAAAGCTTTGACGTTTTGCCTCTAGATTATACTTCTCTACTCATCTTTCTTTTGCACAAAACTTCACTTTAAAAAAAAAAAACTAAAAAGAAATGTGTTGTTGTGCAGACTGGAATAAATAAAACCTGAAAGGTGCCTCTCAGCTTTCATTAATTATTAGCAACACTGCTGCTTCTGGGTGAAGTAACACTCTTTAAAGTTTTGATCAGACCGTGTTCACTAATTACATTAATTTTTTTTTCTTCCCCCATCAATCATTTGAAGAGAAGTCAACAACAACACAAGGTGAATACCCTGAAGTCTTATCAAATAACAGCGATAATTACATTATCTACTTACTGTAATTGAAGTGACCTTTTATATGCCGCCACAGTTGTATTTGTCTTTTTCCAAATATAATCCTTTAAATGAATTATACACTCGGTATTTCAGAAGAGCGGTGATGCATCGGGGAGCAGATGGCTTGGGTGGTGCACTAACTGCTGCAAATTGTCAAGACGAAAATGGATGCACTAAATATGGCCATGATGGTGTTTGCAAGAAGACAGAACGACTGGCAGTGGATGAGAAGATGATGGCACCCGAATATGCCATCTGACTCCCGATTTCACCTCAGACCTGTGATGAAGATGAAGTTAGAGTTATCGAGGTGGTGACCTCACAGGAGGTTAGGTCCTAGTCCATTTTAAGGCAACTGCAGCCTTAGCGCAAATGCTACACATTCATTTCACAACCAGCGCGTGACCTAATTAGAATGGAGAAGGTAAATATATATCTCCTGCCAGTGTGTAGGCATGAGAGACAGAGAAAAGGAGAGAAAAGGAGAGGAAACAGAAGTGAATAGAAGACATATGCCCAGGAAAAAAAAAAAAAGGGTGAGTGAGTGTGGTTTCTCCAGGCGACAAGGATTGATGGCTGCCACACTTGCATGCCTGGCATGAACACTTGCCAGGCAGCTCGTCTTCGGGCTTCCGCTCCAGCTTAAAAAGCTTGTGTGTGCTAATGGTTCTGAGCGCTCCCCCGCGCCTCCTTTTATTACCTTGTTGACACCAGCTGCTAGTTTTTAAGCACTTTTAAACACGTGTATAAGTAGTGGCTCAAATTGCAGAATTAATGCTGTTATTTCACAGCACATTTTTTTCCAAACACAGGTGGGAATAGGACCCTTGCAGTAGAATATAAACCCATACTCAATGATATAAAATATGATGGACTTTTAATTCCCACCGGGCCCCAATTTCCAGCTGTCTGTTAGTTCTGTTACCGTCCCAAAGTAAACTTTTCATACGAGGGGTGTTCAAGTCAAACTGGGACTTTTGGTTTTCTTTTGATTCATATAATCCCCTGGCACATTAATGCATTTATAACATTTGCCTAGTGCTTGGTGCCATCAAAGAAAGTTAGCCTCACAAGAGATGTGTAAATTGCTTGGAGCGAGGTCAGGACAGTACGGGGAATGTGGCAATGACTCTCAAGCAAGTCCCTGTAATGTGCAAGTGGTGTTCGTTAATGTGTGTATAGTTCCCACAGACAGACAGAGGTGGGTAGAGTAGCTGTACTTAAAAATGTATTCAAGTAAGAGTAGCTGTACTTCAAAATAATATTACTCAAGCAGAAGTAAAACTCGAGTACTGAGTAATTGAGTAACTGTTTCATTCGCAATGTCTGATTTATATATAATATATATGTACATACTGTATATATATATATATATATATATATATATATATATATACAGGGTGGCATCATATTTTGAGGCATCATGTTTATAGACTGTTAAAGTACCATTATATGTACAATTAAAGTTAAAGTATAATCATACAAACATGAAAAAATGCATTCTATACTAACCGAAAGATCTCACTAGTAGCAGCATGAATTTATGGGAGTTCCGCAAAATTAGAGAAAGATGCGGAAACATTTGTTTGCGCATGCGCAGTAAGCGTATGTAGGACGGATTCACAGGTAGGATGAATTTATAGAACACCGGCTGGAGGTTTTTTTTTTCCCTTTATGCTGCCTGACCTGATTGGACAAACGGAGTCATGTGATTATTGTTGCTGCGTCTACCGGCTGCATGGGTAGAATAATTGGTTAGGAATGTAGCGGAGTCAGAGTGGCGTTTCTTCTTCACAAATCTACTCGAGTAAAAGTAAAAAGTATGGTGCGGGAAAACTACGCATGGAAGTAATTTTTTTCCAAAAAGTTACTCAAGTAAATGTACTATGCATCTTTTCTGCACGTTATCCTTCGTTGTTCCATTTGCTGAATGTTAATGGGAATGCATGCAGTGGGCTCCAAGCCACCTCAGCCAGAACCATCGTTCATGGACATATTTTCTCCAATTTTTTACTCTGGCGAAGAATATCATCACCCTAGAGTGCTTGAAGTCTTCAGTAAATGTTAGACTTTTTTTTTTTTTTTTGCCTGCATTCAGGAGATATTTCATCACAAGTCCCGGTTTGACTTGAATGCCCCTTGTACTTACATGAATAAATAGCTAAATAACTGTTGTGTAGTTAAAGTGTTGTGTAGTTCTTGAGTGGAGAAGTTAATTAAACTAAATCATTGATGTGAATCAAGTTGGTATTTACAAGACGTGACAGATAGGCAGCTTCAAGTAATACAGTATATAAATAAAATATTTCAAACCGAAAGTGCAGTTCATTTATCAAGCTGGATATGAATTAGATTGTTTCTAATTCTTTTGTAGGAGCATTTACATGCAAAATGACAAAATGTCTATTTGTAGTTGTCAGCAATGGTTGCAATGGCAGAGCTACAGTGTGAGTTATGAGAACATTTAGCACACACCATGCTTAGGATGTACTCTTTCTTTAGTCATTACAGCTCTGTCAGCTTTGCCTTTTATGGGGTTCCGTACGCCCCGGTCAATGTAAATGAGTAATTTTGTTAAAAGCTTGGTCATTTTAAAGAGATTGACATTTATTAGCATGACATGAGCATGAAGAAAATCACTCACTCTAACTCACTCACTCATCGTCTATACCACCATATATCCAGTATACAGGGTGGCGGGGTACCATCGCAGGGCTACACACACTCACGCTCATTCACACACTACAGGCAATTTGGAATTTGCATGTCTTCTGACTTTGGGAGGAAACCTGAGTACTCGGATGAGACTCACCAAGCGCAAGGAGGACATGCGAACTCTACGCACACAAACCCTGGAGGTGCCAGGTGACAGCGCTAATCATTGTTGCCAAACCTTTTGTAATTCTGTGGAGAATTTTTACTCTAAAACATTTGCAGTTAAACTTAGTAAAAGAATTGAATGCCTGAAAAAAAAATCGTTAAGTATGGACAACTTTTTGCCTATATGCTTTAACGTTTAAATTTAATGTAAAAAAAATATATATATATATATATTTTGGTTGTTAAGATTAGCACTGCTGTATATGAGACATAAGTGAACTACAAATAAAGATCAGTGCAAAACTGTTCAAATGTACAACTGAAGTATTTCTGCACACTGCTGCTTCTTTGCCTTTTGTATGATTACGCACCACCCTTCTCGTATCTTCCCTTTCCTTGTCTGTGTGTGTTTTGGGAAGGAAGGGAGCCCTTAAGGGCTTCTAATTAGAAGAAAACCAATATAATTAGGAGATGACAATGGGTGGGAGCTTTTTGGGCAGAAAATTGTCACTTCAGGCTTATGGAACGGTCAGGATGCATCTCTGACTCCAAGCACAAGCACTAGCATAACAATTAGGAGGCTGTGATTTTGCGAAATCACACATTTTACGTATTGCGCACAAGTGTAAAGAGCTCCAGCCCAGAGATTCAGAGAGAAAGTGAGCATTGTTACTTAGTCATACTATTGTGTGTCAATTAAAATACAGTTTAAATCAAGTAATCAGGTCCAGATAGATTAACTTAAGGATTTGTTTGCAACAAAGGAGAAATATTAGTTACTTAGTAATGGCTAATTAGCACCAGTTAGAAATTGCTCATTGGTGAATTACACTGCTTTTTTCTTACATACTGTAGTTTTACAGCTTCATTGCCAGTTTGTCACTTATCACAGCTTTTTAACTAACTTGATTCTGATGTAAGAAGATCTGGAACCTATTTAATAATTCATTCAATATTTTTTTATGTTAGAGAATTAATCAGAGGTGGCTTAGTGGTTATCATTGTCACCTTGCGGCTCCGGGTTCCGGGTTCGATTCCCGCCTCGGGTCATGTTCTCCCTGTGCTTGGTCATCTGGTTTTCTCCCACAGTCATTTCCAAATGGGTATGCATGTGTGCCTTGCTGTATATCGGCCCCCTCTCCAGGGTGTACCCTGCCTAAGGCCATGTACACACGTACCCTGGTATTTTTAAAAACAGATTTTTATCTGCGGTTTTGGTCTTTCGTCCACATGCAAACGCAGGTTTTGGCTTTAAATACTGAGCTTTTGGAAAACTTCATCCAAAGTGAAGATTTTCCAGAACTTTTTGTCTAGGCTTCTGATTGACCGCTGTTGTTTAAGGATGTTCCTAACAGCACTTAACAGGGCGTTTTGCGGATTCATTTGGACAAAGATATTTTTTTAAACGCAGATCGTGTGGACAGAATAATGTTTTTTTTAAATAAATAATTTGTGGACATGTGGACATGGCCTAAGTCTCCTGATCTTTGTCTCCTGAGATAGGCTCCAGGCACCCCCCTCGACCATGTACACGGTATAGATCATGCGTGAGTTCAAGTTAATCAGACTGAATGCTTGAATACTCACAAACAACACAAAACACTTAGCAGAAGTGTGTTACTAGGGCTTACATTCACAGAACAAGTCAAATTAACTGATTCTAATATGTAAAAATGTTATATTTTTGTGCCTGCTCATTCATTTCACACATGGATATGATTTTAACAAACAAATTTGCTTACGATTCTGCTCAGAAGGCAAAGCTGTACTTGTTAAAAGCTACTGAGAGCACTGCTATGAGATCCTTATGCTGACTGATGATGTCAGCACCCCACGCATCTGCGGAGGCTAAAATTGCATGAACTCCGATCTGCCCATTCTCATACAAGTCACATGACTTGTGAGCATGTATCTGATCATGAGCTTGTATCTGATCTAGGACCACATAGAAATTGACTCAGATCTGATCTGAAAAACATCAGATTTGTGCATTCAAGACAGATGTAAAAATATTTTTTTTATATAATAATATAACTTTTAGCAATAAAGTTTTCATTTATAAATAGTTTACATGATAAACATGAGTTAAGGTTTGTGACCTCTTATAGGCACTGTCCACTTATGGCTATTTGTTTGGTTCTGCTCTGTTATTCTTCTAAATGGAACCAAAATCTAAATAGTTAAATGAAAAGAAAAAGATAAAACCGATGTCTGAGAAGGAGTAACCGTGACCCCAGAAGGTCTTTTTGTGTGTGTGTGTGTGTGTGTGTGTGTGTGTGTGTGTGTGTGTGTGTGTGTGTGTGTGTGTGTGTGTGTGTGTGTGTGTGTGTGTGTGTGTGTGTGTGTGTGTGTGTGTGTGTGTGTGCGTGCTCTGGTGTGTTTTGTTAAGAAAGAAGGAAGATCCGAGGCCTCAGGAAAGACAAATACGAATTCCAACGGGTGCCAGAAGCACCTGCTCGATTTACATTTCCTAATTGCAAAGGAATGAGAAGGTAAGAATGGAAAGGGGAAAATATTTCCATCAGTGCTGACACTGACAAAGCAGTGAAACATAGAAACATTGCCTGTACATGCCTTTTAGCTGGTGAGTTGATGGAGAAGGTTCACATTCAGGGTCACATTCTAGGTCAGTATCATTTCTCAATACCACATTGTGTGTAAACAGTCGCTGTTAAATGTATTGTATTTAACCGCATGTGTGCTATGGTATAGCCACAATAATTTAATTCTCTTCTGCAAGTATAACAAGATGTTTCTGAAATTGCACTGGTTTCTTTACATTATTATTTCTTTTATTATTTTAAAAAACGGTTTTTAAAAAAAACATAACATTTTATACGAAGTGAGTTGTGCATACTCACTAATTTGCCAGTGTGAAATTGTATCGAAAGTGTTCATCCCTCACATCAGAGCTATAACTTAATAAGCTCCCAAAGAAAACTCATTAAGTTGTGTGTGTCAGTCTCACTCATTTTATCAGCAGCTAGTAAGTGTGTATGCAGGTAACATACAAAGAATAAATGCGTAAATCGCATCAAATCTCGTAGAGATGGCAAAATTGCCATAACTATGGGTAATTATGCATTATGCCAGGAAACCACATCCGAACATTTGTATACAACAGATGTGAACACAACATTACAGATTGCAGACATAAATGCAGCGCTACATTCATGACCTATTGTATAACATTTAGATTTTTGTTGCATTAAATCTCAAATGTATAAACAACGAAACCAGAGTGGTTTAAGGTAAACATATAAAGCCATTTTGGAAAATCATCTTCATTTGCTTTTAAATAAAGTAAAGGATGTCTTTACTAATTTTATAACTTGCTATTCCTGTGTATTAATTTCTGTACAGAGTCACTGTTCCTGAAGTGACTTTCAGACTTAGTCACACTGCAGGTGCTTAATCAATCTAATAGCTTGTTCTATAGTTTGCACTTTTGGGTGAAAAGCCCCAAAATACCTACTGTTTATGGGCAATTATCCTTAATTAACTTTAATTCCAGGGTCATGGTCCAATGAAAAATGGGGATCTACATTAATCCAGTGATTCTTTTTATAATCAATTACATAATATTCACTTAATTTCTAATTTTTTTAATTTAGGTGCCACATGAAATTTTTACTTCTTATGAACAGAATTTTGACACAATTCTTTATCAAATATAAAACCAAGCCTCATGGAATTGTTAGTGCACAATTTGTATAGTGGAAATTGTATAGTGGTTTCTTCTGAAGGCTTCCAATGGCTCATATTCTTCTCCGCAGCTACTAAATGCTTTGTCTAGATACTGTCATTATTATCAAATTCTATATAAACTAGGATGTTTAATGTTAATACTGTATATGGAGTTATATGAAAATATTGAGAAATATGCCGTTTTGATAAACTGGCAACTAGCGGACATCCATCCATCCATTGCTACTAGCCTCCATCCTGTAATCATCCGGGGGTCACAGGGGCTCTTGAGCCTATCCCAGTGAGAAACACAGACACTCACAAATCATGTTATACACTATGGGCAAATTTCTAACTCCTATCATCCATCATTTTTTATTTTTCCACATGGACCTCAGGAGGAAATTGGAGTACACAAAGAAAACCCACCAAGCCCTGGGAGAACTTGCAAACTCTATGCACACAAACCGGAGATGAGATTCGAACCCCCACCCCTGCATGGGCAAGGTGACAGTGCTAACCACTAACTTGCCTTGCTACCCAATAATGTGTTACTTATCAACTCTAGTATTCTGGGTAGAGTGAGGTGTACTGTATATGACTTTTTCAAACTTTTGTAGACAATATGAAAAGTGGAGATGTGCTGTTTTCATCAGGCATTGACAAGTTGTTCCCTTGATTGTTGAAAAACCTGGACCAAGCTGAATAGCGAGGTCATCTCCGTCACCTAAATCCCAGGCCCCCTGAGAGAAGTTAAATAAAAACAACACCTGCACTGGGTGAAGTCACGGCCATGATGGTATACCAATCACCTGGGGTAAAAACCTTCCCAGACTCTCTCTCTCTCTCTCTCTTTCTCCATCCCCCTTATTGGCTTCATTTCTACACCCTCCCTTCAAGACCCACAAAAAGTGTTTTGTTGTCCATGGCTCAGGTTGCAGAGGACTGCAGCAGTGACAAACCATTAAACAATGGTGAGAGCAAAAGGAAAAGAGTGAGAGAAAAGGGAGGAGGGAGTCTAAGGGGAAAGCTGACTACAGGGTCAGAAGTCTCAGGTGACACAGGTGCTGTTTCGGGCTGAGATTGCCGCGGGAGTCATGGAGTCATGGCGTCATGGGGGCCTGGCTGTTTGCAAAGAAGAGGAGTCCACCTGATTAGCGCTAATGCGCTTGTAATGCTGAACAGCAACGTTAGTAACAGCAATGTGCAGAGAACAGCTGGGACACACACTCCTTCGAGAATGTAGAAGGAGAAAGATTCAGAGTGATTGGTGATGGCAGATACAGCAGGCACATGCTGTCATGCTCTTTAAACAGTATCATAGATCCACACAAGGAAAACCGAATGCTGCTGCGTCTCACAGAAGGATAAATGATAGCATTACAAACTGCGTTTTTTGGAGGAGGAGGGGGGTGTTTCTTTTTCTTTTAAGAGCTAAATTAAACGTAATATAGGAGCATATGAATATGGTGAATGTTTAGCCAAGGAAACCTGCCTTGTTGTTTTTCCAGTTGCTCTTGAGAGCTTTTTTTCTACATTCACCAAAGAACAAAGCTGTCGCTCTTGTTAGGTTTAGTCACAAGTCACAAGGAGGAAGCTGCCAACAGAAGCAGGCTCAGTGTAAGAGACACCTGACAATAGGTGAGACATGTAGCCTGTCAGATTTCTTTGTCATGGTCGCCTATCCCCTGAGGTGACAACACCTGCAAGCTGAAATCCATGTCGTTTCTCGCTCTCACGCTAAGCTGAGCAAGAAGCGAGGAGCAAGAAGCCTCATGGAAAGCGAAATCAGGTGAGGGCGACATTGCTATAGATAGAGCCACTCCTTCATCCTGACATTCATCTCTCAACAACGAAATTTGAGTTTCTTCAGATATAAACCAGTCCTGCTAGACCATAGAGTCAATCAGGAGTTCCCTTAAATAAGAGAAGTCAAAATAGAAAATGCAATTAGGAGGATTCTATAGCAGGCAGAAAAGCAGCAGGCAGTTTCTCGAGGTGACTTTGTTGCAACCACACCAACACAACGCACAAATTCAAGTGGTAATAGAAGCCTCTGGGGTCTGTGCATCCCAGAGCAATCCTCATATGCCTGCAGTGGTTGGTCGGGGAGCCGAGAACAGCAAGAAGCTAAATGAGGAAAGATGCAGCACCTGAGGCCCGGGGCCACTGAGCCTTCATCTTGGAGTGTTTTAGCAACCTGAAAATATCCCTGCTCAAGTGCAACGACAAAG
The DNA here is from genome assembly GCA_030347435.1 of Clarias fuscus. Taxonomy (NCBI): domain Eukaryota; kingdom Metazoa; phylum Chordata; class Actinopteri; order Siluriformes; family Clariidae; genus Clarias; species Clarias fuscus. The sequence continues at coordinate 12,548,334 of CM059216.1, forward strand.
TGTTGCAAAGATGATCAACTTTATGTATACACTGGGGTGTAACACATCTGGATCTGTTTTAACTTTCCAAATAAATTCCCCATTCGTATTTAAACCAAAGGTAGGTGTGGTCTATCCACAAAGGGTTTTGATTAGTTAAACATGAAATACATCACTATGCTTCCAGAAAGGTTTGAATCAGATGCTCAGCTAAATAACTAATAAGAAGCAAGAGATACATATATACAATTTAAATCCAATTCATACAGTTATGATTCATGTTTATCTTGCAAGTGTCATATTTTACCTCTTGAAAGATCTCAACATAATTCTCAGGAATCCGGGATGACGGATATATATATATATATATAGAGAGAGAGAGAGAGAGAGAGAGAGAGAGAGAGAGCATTCATATTTAGTTGCACATAACCAGAAAATATTCATATACTGTAACACCGAACAAAAAGGAAATAATCAACACATCAACATATAAGGACAGGTCATATTATCATACAGTGTGTTTATGATAAGGATCTGCATAAAGCGTTTCATGGGAACTGCTCTCAGTTTCGCGAAGCTGCAACACTGACCTTTTTCCCATGAACAGAGGAGCTCCTATTAAAAAGCTAATACTTAACCAAGATTGACTAAACATTTACTCATGGATCAGCACCCACTGAATGAGTCATTTATTTGAAATAGAAATTCCTAGTTTGCCCTTCTATAACTGAGCATTACTCTTTTAATTTGTAAATGCAACTTGCATCATATAGGCACTGTGTTCAATATTGTTTTATTAATTATTTTCAGGAAAAAAATAAAAACAAATGTAGCAGTCTGGCTAGCATATTCTAGTTAAACGTCAAACTTCAGAGCCAAGTATTTAACTCATAACAGTCAGTGATTTGAGTAAGAGAAATTTTCAGGGACGTAACAGATAGCAACATTCTTAGACAGCGTCCTCTACTAGCGCTGATCAAAGCGCTCCTAGCCGTTTCACTCACTCCAGCAAAAATTAGTTCAGGATCCCAGGCGTAATTTCACTCTTTTCCTGTCACCTTGTAACCAAAACAATCAGCAAGCCTCCCCCTCTCCCTCGACATATTTTTATTTGCTTTTGCTCTTCTACAGGGAAATCGTGGCTATTAATTTCATTTGGATTCCATTAATTCACATTTCTGCCATGGATCCCCTCTGTCTTTAATCATCACTTCACCTCGTTGCCAGCAGTGGCCTCAGGTGGGACTGGAGTGGAGGGTCACAATGTGTTCCTGCAAAATGGCTGACAAAAACAGGTAATTCATCTCAATCACTCGCTCTTGGATTGGTGTCACCCAAACCACCACAGAGTTCAGTCATGACAGAGCATGCTGCGCGAGATTATACATCCGCAATGGGCGAGGAAACAAACCAACTCTATAAAGAAATTTTTCTTCCCCCAACTGGGGAAAGAAAAATGCTGTTTACAAGAAACAATTTGTTAAATGTGCTGGGAAAAAAAGAGGAGAGTGGAGCAAAAATACTCTGCATGCTTTAAGGGCCATTGCGAATGCATAATTGTTCAAGGAACGCGAATGATTTGAAAATGCAAGAATATCAAGGCCAACTTACTACACCTGATAAAGGAGACAAGACACAGTGCTGTAGAAGGGGACATTCATCATAGAAAAAAAATAAATGAATAGCTTAGATTTAAGAGAGACTAAGGGGGGGAAAAAAGGAAGGTCAGTACATAGGGATAGTGAAAAGAAGACATTCATAAGACATTTAATTGAAATATTCCTCAAGGTACTTCGTGAGGCTAGTTTTGATGGTTTTTGGTGGTTTTGAACTTCATATTCATCAAGTTTGGAGGTTTCTAATGCGATGAGACACACAATTGATAAGACAAAATAAAAAGCACTAAAAGACCGTGAACCTGTCGACGAATACAGTCAGGTGCATAGGTAATTGGAAAGCTACACAATGTTTTATCATTTTTATAAACCACCATGATGAATTTAAAACAATATAAGTTTGATTGAAGTGTAGATTTTCAGCTTTAATTAAATGGGTTTAATGGGGTTTAAGCTATTGCAATTACCGACCGTGGACATATCTATTTTAAGCGATCCCTCAAAAATAATTAGACAAAGTAATGAAATTCTAAATATACTTCATAATTTTAAACACTTGCCTGAAGCCTGGAAGCCATTTACATCACCAAATGCAGAGTTTCCTTCTTTGATATGCCTTGCCAGGTCTTTATGCAGCCGCCTCCTGTTGCTGCTTGTTTGTGGTTCTTTCAGCCTTAAGTTTTGTTTTCAGTAAGTAAAAGGCATGCTCAATTGGGTTGAGGTCAGGTCAGGCCACTGCCTCAGCCATTTAAGAACATTCAGTTTCATTATCTTAAAAACCTCTTGGGTTACTTTTCCAATATTGTTTTGATCATTATCTGAAGCACTGTTCCCTTTTTGCAGCATTTGACTGAATCTAAACAGAAAGTAAACAACATTGGGCCAGTTCCATTCACAGCTGTACATGTTCATGCCGTAAAGCTGCCTTCACCATGTTTGGCTAACTATGTGTAATATATTGGATCATGGGCCATTTCTTTCCTTCTAGATACTCTTCTCTTGCAAGTTAATCTTGGTTTGATCTGTTTAAAAAATCTCGTTTGTTTGTTTGTTTGTTTGTTTTTTTGGTCTAATTTGACCTTCCCTCCATTTGTCCCTCAATGCTATCACTGGGATTTGTTTACATGGAGAGATCCATTGATTGTAGACTTTGACAATGATACCCCAATGTCCTCAAGAGTGTCCTTGACTTCGTCAAGGAAAGAATTCTGCATTCCGCCTCTTGCTGAGCTCATCAGTGCATACCTTCTTTTTAAGAATGTACCAAATTGTTGATTTGGCCACACACAAAGTTTCTACTATCTCTCTGATAGGTTATTTCTTTTCTATTGACAAAATTAATACACCATATAGGTTTTGAATGAATATTCTCTCACAAATTAAGGAATTTGGAATTTGTGAACGGTTATAAATTTGCAAGTGGGATACTACTGTATGTTGGTTTTCTGTCACAGTGTCTTCCGTGGGCTCAACATAATGAGTCTGAAGTGGAATATTAACAGCTGAAAACCCACCACTGCAATACCACAATTGAATCATTTTCTTATCCCAAACTCCAAATTTTAAAGGCAGTGTGCGCATGTAGCGCAGCTTTATGCATGCAGCAACTGAGTGAGCTGCAGCCAAAAGCCCTTAGTACTGTGACAGAGAAGATGCTAACAGTAATGACAGTGGGGATTATCCAGTAATTGTGGAAGCATAAATCATTCCGGTCGGGCACAGACAGAGGTGATTAGAAAGAGAGACTGAGAGTAAAGGAGCATCTGTGGTCTTTACAGAAATGTCATGGTCCTGCTTCAGCCGTCATTTTTTTTGTTGCTAATAATTTCACAGAGTGATAAAATTTCGCCATCAAGTTTATAAATGTGATTCGGGATGTGATTCCGAGATACAAATCTGCGCAAAGAAACCATTCTGCGCGATAAAGAACCAGTGTTTTTTTTCTTTCTTTCTTCTTTTTCATTCTGTCTTACTTTCTTTTTCTGTCTCCTGGTTTTCCTTACTGTTTTCCACACATTATATTTTGCCTTCCATATTCAGAAGACCAGGACGATTTAGTGTAATCCAGGAATTCTCATTTTACACAGTTAATCATGAATCGCTGTTAATTGAATGCAGCGGTGGGTTGCTTATCCTAACAAGTTTCTGCTGTGTGGTTTCCTTCACGTGCACCTTTTTCCTTTTGCTGCGATTATATGAACAACGCTGATCAATATGCAAATAATATCAATGCATGTAATCAATAAATTAATAAATGCATTTCCAAATGTGTATACCTTCTGTAAGGGGCAAAAATGAGGCTCATGAGAACATGAGAAGATTAGAAATAAAATCACCTGGCCTTTTTCTAGGATTCCACTGTCCACTTTTGGTGACTTTTGAAAGTGGAGAAACCTTGATCTGATCTTCTGCTGTTGTGTTTGATGTGTTGTGGATTCTGAGATGCTTTTCTGCTCACCCTGGTTGTAAAGTGTGTTTATTTGAGTTACTATACCGTACACCTCCTGTTCTGCTCTGAGCTCTCTCTCTCTTCAGATAGGTCTTCCAGCCTTATGCATTTTGTAATGAATGCTAAAAGACATTTAGGAAAGTGGCGAATGGTGTATTGCATAATTCCTATGAATAAAAAGCGGAACGTAGCATACAGAGCACCATCAGGATTCACAACATACTGCACATTTCAAATAATTCATGTCTATGAATGGCATCTCTGAGGTAATTTTACCCCCCTGGCCAAAACACAATTTTACAGATATTGTTGGAACACAATCTCTCCAGGCCTGACTGACAAAACTGGCTCTGCTCAAGACTAACGTGGCAGAACTATAATTATAGTTGCATTTCTATAGATTGTTTAGCCCGGCTATGTGATTATTATTGAAGGAGTTATGTGTCATAATAAATGTCTCCTACGAGGTGGCAAAAAAAGCATGCATGCTGTCAAAGACAGTGACAGTAATGACAGGGAAGTGTAGGAAATAACTGGCTTTCTGTTTGAAATTATTATCAGCAAATGTTAAGTTTTTTTATTGCAATTAAAAAAAAATATCTTGACTTACCTGTTCTTTATGTTAAATGTTTTACTGCAAAGGTTAAAACTGATCACTTACATTTTACAGTCAGAATTTACCTCACACAGAAGTGCAGCTCGTATGTCTGTGTGGAATGTGGCATGTTGTCTTTACGATTTTGGTTTTTCTCCAAGTTTTCTGCTTTCTTCCCAACATGCAAAAACATGATTTAAAATGATAACATTTATATTGTGTACATGCACCCTGGAGTCCTGCCAAGGTGGCAGAGGTGGCAGAAATACACAAACTCAATACTCAAGTAAAGGTAATTTCCTAAAAAATATACTCCACTACAAGTAAAAAAAAAAAAACTGGTTATTTGCTCTAAAAATGTACTTTAAGTACAAAAGTACAAGTACTCCACAAGAAAACTGTTTTTTTTTTTTCTAGGTATCTATCTGAGTTACTGATAAACAGTCTTTTAAAGTATTTTAAATACATTTGAAGCTGACACTATTTATAACATGAATGTCTAAGTGTAGTAAAGATTGGTTTTCTGCAGAAATCTAAAATACTCTACTTATTTTATTTTTTACCGGAATGAATTGATAATGAATAACTAAATGTACAATTCATCCGCTATGTTCCGCTGACTTACAAGTTCGTGAAACCTTGGAGGCACTACAAGTCATAAACTGTTTGATCAATTTATTTATAGTTATTTATATAATTTAATAGCATAATTTATTAAATTCAATTATAGTAAACATTCGACTGTTTTCAGTACTGGAATACAGCTAGAATGTTGAATAACTTGGTCTGTTTTATGGAAAAAGATCTTTAAGAACTTAGAGTAAAGAACAACAAAGCAAGTAGCGGCTTTTAATTTTATTTCAAGGGAGCTGTGGCTTTTCAGATGCTAAAAATAAGTCATTGATTAAGTTTGTTAAAAATTAAAGGTTTAAAATTCCGATTCTCAGTGCAGTATTGTGTTGAAATAAAAAAAAACAATCAACCCAGGGCTTTTTTGTTGTTGTTCTTTAACACAGGAAGAAAAAAAATATTATAATAATAATAACTGCGAGATTATTAATATACAGAAGCTAATGGAAAGGAAGCCCTGGACATGATGCCGTGACTTATTGATAGTGACAAGATTATTTAGCTATTTTAGTGACTGATTGCTTTGGTAAACTACCTGACTGCTGCCATTGCTATCCTCTATAAAGCAAATAGATACAGGCATATGGAAAACAATAAAGTGAATGGACACAACAAAACATTATACGCTTGTTATATATATGATGATATATAAAGATGATCCAATATATATATATTTGACATCAGCTGATTTGCCGCATAACGTTGCTAAGGCTTCCTCCTTACCACAACATACAATATTATAATTATAATAATTGCTCTGTATGAGATAAATTTGAACTTATCAGACCACAAGATTTTTTTCAATTGCTCCAAAATTTAATCTCTGTTGCAAAGTTAATCTTTTTTTTCTTGATGAGCCTCACAAGCAAGTGATTTCCTGATGGCCACACAGCTGTTTAGTTCCAATCCTCTAGTTTAGTTATTGCATTGTGCGTGTGGAAATGCTCTTCATTTCACAATTAAACATAGTTTATATGATGCAATTGTCATTCATGATTTTTTTTAAAAACAGCAAACAATTTTTGGCCTACCTACATTTTTTGTACCTACATTCTGTAGTTTCATGCTAATTTCAAGCTATTTCAAGCTAATTAATCTTTGTTGTTGTTGTTGAATATTTTAACCTTGAAAACAATTCTAATTAAACTCAGCAATTAAGTCATTATCGCATTAGCCACCTCACTAACATATATTTGTTGTCAGAAAGTTAAACTGGTTAGGGTCTTACATTTACAAAGAAATGTTCCTGTTGTTTAAAATACATTTGACTTTAACCTGATTTGACTTGTAAGCAGTCACACATGAACATAAGCAACCTAAGTACGCTAACAGTGGTTAGCACTGGCGCCTAGCACCTCCACCACACTCTGTGTGTGTGTGTGTGTGTGTGTGTGTGTGTGCCCTGCGATGGATTGTGCCCTAAGTCTCCTGGGATAGGCTCCAGCCCCCCGTGACCCTGTATACAGGATAAAGCGGTATAGACGATGAGTGAGTTTACAGTACCAATCGAACGTTTGGACACACCAACTAATTCCATTTTATTTATTTCTACATTATAAAACAATGCTAAAGGCAAAATATGCAATAATCTCCTTAGAGCAGGTGATATTGAGATGTTTCTGCTACTTACTGTATTCTCTGTAAAGCCTTCAGAATGGCTCTACTTTGATGTGCTGTAAATTGGTGATTTTTGAGGGAGATAACTCTAAATGATCTACTTCTCTGCAGCAGAAGTAAGTTTTGGTCTTTCTTTCCTGGGATGGTCTTCATTAAAGCCTTTAAAGGTTAAAGCCTTGCAAAAGGTTTGCAAAATCCCCTCCAGCACCATGATGAAACTGGTTCTCATTAAGACCATTCAAGGAAAGGAAGGTCAAAATTTACCTCTGCTGCAGAGGAGAAGTTCATATCCAGCAGTGATCAAATGTATTGAGATAAAAGTGAAATTCCATGTTTTACTGACTTTCTCAAATTTTAAATTTTGAAAATAAATACAAGCAAAATATTAAGAATAATTCATTATATTATGCAATGAAATTTCTATAAAGGAATCGATATTTAGTATGAAGTCCTCCATTCTTCAAAACCTGCTGTATCCAGCTGGGCTTAGAGTGACAAAGACATCTGCAGTGCTCTGGTGTCATTCCCTCAATCCATGCCTGCTTGATTTCTTCCTGAAGATCATGTAAAGAAATTTACCACAGAAATCCACAATTCACTTGAAAATTCCCACGTTTAGACATTTTTTATGAGTTTGTGCTCGGCTTCAGAAAGTTAAAGTCCTGCCACATATGTGTTCCATCCATTACCTAAACCAGCTCAACTCTTCAACCAGAATGGCAAGAACTACATGTAAGTAGTGACATCACTTGTTTTGTGCACAGTTAGAACTATAATCTATGGCATATGTTGTCTTAATGTGGCTAAAAGTATTAGGATACTTAATAACAGCAAAAGTCACAAAGCTGCATGAAGTGAACATTCAAGTTGACACAATAGTGTGTTTGCATGATGTTTTATTTCAGTTGGTGATTCACCCAAGCAAGAGACTTTAATGTAAAATTTTAAAAGTATTATTTCAAATAGCTATTTCATTTCAAACATGGCAAAAATGTTTTTATTATCTTTAACTACAGGATCTTCTTGATTGTATTAGAAGAAGAAAAAAAACACTTGAAGACTTTACTTTTTGGGTGGATTTTTTATATAACTCTCTCTGATAATTTCCTATCAAATCCTAAGTTCATGTTCTATGAATAGATAAAGTCTCCGTAGCAGTGTCTCTCTGGAATGAAGTCAAGTATAAGGCAGAAACTCGAGTCTTAGTCCAAATGGTTCCTATAAACTAACATTTGTTTCTCTTTCCAACTTGTGATTTAAGATGTGCCAAAGGTGGTTACCAGTATAAATCCTCTGACCACAGAAAGGCTTCACGGCACTTGGAGAAACGCGTGTTTGCCAAGCAGATAAACTGCAAAGCCGCCAGCACATTTTGAATTCAAACAGTTGACCTGCAGACATTTACATCGCTCGTGGAAATGCACTCGGTGCCCTTTTAAATTCATCGTTTCATTTAAACCAAGCTGCTTAGAAATGGAACAAGCATGTCAATCATTCCCACACAACATGTCATTAAACAAGCTTAATATTACTGACATTTAAGAAATACAGCATCTCTAAAGAGACGTACCTGTTTGACAGGATCTACTTAGACTATTGTGTCATTCAAGAGTGGCATGTAACGGAAGAGTTGGACAAACATCTTTCAAAGAACAAAAGACTCTGAGAGCAAGGACAATAGGTGGAGACGTTATCGACCTGCTTCCTCCGGCTCCTGTGTTTAGAAACGTGGCAGACATTGGCCAGGCGCTCTGAATGATTTAGGTGACATTAATAATTCAGCTTTTCCCAGGGCTAATTAGATAAGTGCCCGAGGTTGGGGAGCTGCTGGGAAATGTAGAGGCATGAGGTGAGTGAAAGGGCTTTTTACTAGTGTAGTGACAGGGTCTACTAAAGAATTACAGTTTTGTATGAAAATTGTTGCACGGCATTATAATGAGTTGTTTGTTTCAAATTGTCCTGAACTGTAAAAATAATAATAATAATAATAATAATACTAATACTAATAATAATAATAAAACTGTGAAAAAAACGAGCAGCAGGGTTTGTCAGGGATGTTCTAGGAAAGTGAACATAAGAATCATAATACACAGAAAGAGCAAGAGAGAACACTTCCCTCTTTCTCTTCCTCTTTCAACACACGCACACGCAAACACACACGCTCTCTCTCTCTCTCTCTCTCTCTCTCTCTCTGATGCCTGGACTATCAGTTCAGTGAGTGGGGGAACCAAAGAGAGTGTGCTGCAGATTAAACTTGCCTTCAGCTGCTGTCAAAATGCTCAGTGAGTTGATAAATATTTTATTTCTAAGAAACCTGAAGTGAAGTGAGCCAAACACTTTATATTCATTGCTGCTGCTGGGGCTCTAAACATAGCCACATACATTCTTCTTGATGCCAATCACAGAATATCACCAAAAGACCTGCTATATCCCATTCATGCATTTGGAAATCCTGAACATGTTGAATTTCTAATGGAGCTTAGTACATACCATGAAAATGCATTTTCTGTCAGGGTCAGAATCCAGGAATCAAAGTCTCTGAAACTCTGAATCTCCCCCCCTGACCCTCCTGACAGGCACCAGGCTACTCATCTGGATTCGAAGAAACCGTACTGCTAAGGTTGAAGCTCCCTGCAGGCTGAAGCTCATCTCAGCTTTGAGAGAGACGCCTCACCCCTATGCCACCCTCTCCACCTCCCCTTTACTGCACAACCAGTGGGGCAGCGGAGGCCTTGTAAAGCTGCAGCAGAGACCTGGTCTTATCTAACCCGCTGGCTCCTCTCCCATAAACACTTTGTTATTTCACAGTGGTGCCGGTGAACTAAAAGACCTTCAACCCCAGTGCAGAAAGGGGAAGCTTGCAGAAAAGAGCCTGGTTTATCCCAGGAGCCAGAGACTTTCTGTGTGGAAGCTGTTTTGATCACAGAGAGCAGGCTCCAGATTAAAAATGCATCTGTTCTCAAAAAGACGCATTTTTTCCCTTTTTTTTTTTTTCTTTTTTTTTGTGATTCTTGGATCCTTTTGCAAATGTATATAGCACAAAACGTACCTTGTGTGAGCCTTGTTTCAACATAAGAATGTATCCAAGATAAGTTTGGGAGGGGTATAAATAAATAAAAAAGTTCCGGGCAAAACTTGCAACCGTATGTTCAGCCACCTGCCGAGAGAAGCCAAAACAGTAGCAACTTTTATTGAGGAGATGAAACCAGTTATGCTTACCATAATTTCCAGGGTTTCACATTTACATAAAATGTAGTCAGCTAAGACATGTTTTTCTTGTTTAGTTGAGCACTGAATTAATAAGATAACTATAGAGAAATATATTGTGAATAAATGACATGTGAGCATGCCAAAATCATCATACACTACCTACACCTCCAAGCAGGCTTTACTTTATACTGTATGCTTAAAATCTTAGGCGGTCAGATGTTTTATTATTTTACAAAATTGTTTACTGTAATATTTTTTGCCTTGTGCCCAGTGTTCCAAAGGATAAGCACCAGATGGACTGCAACCTTGACCAGGATAAAGTGCTTACTGAAAGTGAATGAACGAATGAATGGAAAGGTGCATAGTGTTACTTAGGTAAACATTTAGGCAATTATTATAAAATATTCTTTATTTGGCATGGTAGTTGTAACCTTAAACAGTAAAATCATCTTACTTAGTACATTTGAGCCTGATATACAGTGGTTTTCCCCCTTACTGATTTCAATGCATTTTTTTTTTTTTTGCATTTTTGTCACACTTTAATGTTTCAGATCATCAAACTAATGTAAATCTCAGTCAAAGATAACACAAGTAAACACTTCATGCAGTTTTTAAATGAAGGATTTTATTATTAAGGGAAAACTAAATCCAAAACTACATATCCCTGTGTGAAAAAGTGTTTGCCCCCTAAACCTAATAACTGGTTGGGCCAGCCTTAGCAACAACAACAACAACTGCAATCAAGCATTTCCGGCATCTTGCGATGAGCCTGTTACAGCGCTGTGGAGGAATTTTGGTTCACTCATCTTTGCAGAAATCAGTAAGAGGGCAAACACTTTTTCACACCACTGTATAAACCCTCACTCACTCACTCACTCACTCATCGTCTATACCACTTAATCCTGTATTCAGGGTCACGGGGAGAACATGCAAACTCCATGCACACAGAGACGGGAATCGAACCTGGCCGGGAATCGAACCCGGACCCTGGAGGTGCAGGGCAACAGTGCTAACCACTACACCACCGTGCCGTCCACTGTATAAACAGTGTCAATCTATATACAGTATATATACTGTATATACATTTATAAATACAGTACAAATTTGCAAATACTGCTTATCTTATGGGGGGGTCAGTTGCACAGTCATTAGCACTCTGGCCTCTTACCGGCAGGTTCGAGTGTTCGAGCCCCACCTTTGGGCCTGTGCATGGTGTTTGCATGGTGCTTGCTGGGTTTGCTCCCACAGTCCAAAGACAGATTAGGCTAATTGCCATTTCCAAATTGCCTGTAGTGTGAGTGAGTGTGTGACTGTGTGCAGGTTTGTGCCCTGAATTGGACTGGCACCCCATCCATGAGGGTGCTTACTCACGCCCCATGCCCCTGCACTGGATGAGCGGTATAGAGAATGAGTGAGAAAATAAGTGCTTGGCTAATCACAATTTAACAAAAATAACACAAAAACCTTCGACTAGTGATCAAAAGGTCAATTCTTTCTCAAATGATAAATTAACATGTATTGTAAGAGGAGTAACATTATTACATAATAAACATGAAGAGGTAAGGGGAAACATGATGAATGTTAGGCCTCCTCCCATATGCCACTGAGATAATGTTTTCCGTATGATTTTGGATAATAATTCACTGCAAGTATATACACAGTACAGACCAAAAGTTAGGACACACCTTCTCATTCAAAGAGGTTGAATTTGTATTATGGCAAGAAAAAAGCAGCTAAGTGAAGAAAAAAATGAGTGGCCATCATTACTTTAAGAAATGAAGGTCAGTCAGTCTGAAAAATTGGGAAAACTTTGAAAGTGTCCCCAAGTGCAGTCACAAAAACCATCAAGCGCTACAAAGAAACTGGCTCACATGCGGACCACCCCAGGAAAGGAAGACCAAGAGTCACCTCTGCTGCGGGTAGGATAAGTTCATCCGAGTCACCAGCCTCAGAAATCGCAGGTTAACAGCAGCTCCGATCAGAGGGCAAGTCAATGCCACACAGAGTTCTAGCAGCAGACACATCTCTAGAACAACTGTTAAGAGGATACTGTGTGAATCAGGCCTTCGTGGTAGAATATCTGCTAGAAAACCACTGCTAAGGACAAGCAACAAGCAGAAGAGACTTGTTTGGGCTAAAGAACACAATAAAGAACACAATAAAGGAAACTCTTTGAATGAGAAGGTGTGTACAGACCAAGTGGAACCTTGGATTACGAGCATAATTTGTTCAGGAAGTGGGCTCATGTTCCAAAACACTCGTAAACCAAATCATCATTTCCCATAAGAAATAATGAAAACTCAAATTATTCGTTCCACAGCCCCAAAAAATGAATACATAAAAATAATTAATACAATCTATAAAATGAAAAGAAAACAAATTAATCTGCATTTTACCTGTAAAAAAAAAAGTACAAAAAAATCCCGACAGATAAGTGTTTCCATTGGTGCACATATTCATCTCATTGGTGCCTGTGTGTGTGTGTGTATGGAATTAGCCCCTTCCCTCGTCTCGTTTTACACAGTAACACTCCCTCCTCCCTCTCCCCACCTCGCTTTTTAAGTTTCACAACAAACACACACACACACACACAACGGAAACACCGTTTTAAAAGGAAAAAAAGAAATCTCTCTGAGACTGGCATGAGCGCATTTTAACGGAATCACTTTTAAAGTTTCACAACAAATGCATAAACACAACGGAAACACGCCAGGTCAGAAAAAAGACCTTTCTTAACAATTTATTAAAACTCTTTACACTCGTAAACCACTTTACTCGCAATCCGAGGTTCCACTATATATATATATATATATATATATATATATATATATATATATATATATATATATATATATATATATGTGTGTGTGTGTGTGTGTGTGTGTGTATTATAGCTGCCACTCGGCTAAACTAGATAAAGCATTTAGACCTAACCCCCTCTGTGATAAGTCAAAAGCAGAATAAAAGAATGGTATGTCGGCTCTGTTACACCAACGTAATGATCACTTTAAGAGAACATGTGATTTTAGCCTTGGTGAATGACCAGACAGTTCAACAATAACAAAACATTCAAATATCTTAACAATCTTAACAAAAGCTGGAAGAGTCAATCATCCGGAGTGGTTTAAAATCCACAGCTATAGACGAGTTTTTGGATACCATTTTTCTTTGATAAACAATGACAAGCTAGCTGTTAAAAATAAAACAGGAATCTTTATGGAAAGTACAAAAATAAGTCCACTTTGTTTTCCTTTAGGTTTTTTCTTTGTGTGGAGGGGGTTGGTTGGTTGGGTTTTTGGTTGGTTTGTTGTTCATCTAGATAATATTGGAAGTGTAGCAGTGACAGGTCAAGGTGTACAAACTTGTGTTGCAATCTTGATTTTAGTCAGCCTATAACAGTTTTCGGTTCTGCAAGCTCTTATGTTAATTTGATAAATCCCCTTGAATGAGTAAAAAGCATCTTACCACACAAGTCCAGTCATTTTGACGTATAACTTAACATGACTAAAGACGTATAGTCGAGTGTTCAATGGAACAGATGACTGCTTCCTTTCTTAACTTAAGTCTAGCTATGGTTATAGGTCAGTTACGTCATTTAATTGCGCTACCGCTCTTGTCGTATTATACAAACACAGCAGAGGAATCGATCTATTGACTGAAGTATGTCTAACTTGGCTATGATAGGTGCCCCCATTTCAGATTTTAGTATTGTATTCTTGGTTGACCTATTATGTCTGGTAGCATGTCGAGCGATCGGAACTTGGACAATTTTACAATTTGTAAATTTATACTATATAAATCTATACTTTTTGTATACACTTTTTGTATATTCCTTTATTTTTTTAGAGCCTTTGTTTGTCATTCAGCGCTTATTGATTCTTCCCAAGCTAGCAATGTCTATGATGCTAAGAAATCTGTCTTTATAAATCAGCTTGTGGCACATGCTGATACGACATCATAGCACTTTTTAGAGTAAGGAGGTAAAATTTTTTATATTTCTAACAAACCACCCCCAACCCCACTGAATGCTGATGCCCCCCAAAACTCTGATCGTCTTCCCCAGATGCTTTTCTATGAGGCCAGAAAAAAAAAAAAAAACTGAAGTGTGCCATCTGTTTTACCCCTATTCAAATGCTGTAGCTGGATCGGTGGAGTGATCAGTGTTATGTTAGAGCAAACATAGCAATTAAGCTAATTAAGTTCCCGCAGATTCCCTTTGATTTATGGCAGTCGGAGGAAGATGGTTTCAGGAAACACTGGTTGTCTCTCTCTCTCGCTCTCTCTCTCTGCTGTGCTGTAATGATGATGATGATGATGATGATGGTGGAGCTTTAACAGTGGTTGTTTCAAGCTGAGTTCGGGGCAGGAAGAGCAGCCATTATGATAACACTGCTGTCCCAAGTCACCTCGCTGGCCTTGGCTGAAAATCTCCTACTAAGGCCTTGAACATTGCTATTCAGAAAGATGCCATGTACAGACAGAAGGGAAAAGAGAACAGGATACAACAAAATGGTACTCTTCCCACTAATGGTTGCTCCTATTAACCTGGACACTTGAATAATATGTCACAACTCATTTGGTTCAATGACTTCGAATTTGAAGGTTGAAAAAAAACTATTAAATGGATTAACCTGCTCTTTATGGTCTTCCAGTGCAAGATTTGAGCAAGTTTAGCTTGCAACTCTCTGCTCTGTACTCTTAATCAAGCTTGCTAAATTGAAAACCCCATCTCAGCCTTCTGTTTTTTGTGCCTTGCTTAGTGGCCTCCAGCTGATTATTGTTCTGTAGAGTCACAAAAGCTATAGATAGGCTTCAGAAGTCATATATAGAGCTGTGTAGGAAAGTCACGCAGGAGTCCAATAAATGGCATGGCAGTAGGGAAATGCCTGAATTCAACCTACTGTGTTACATCCATAGAGCTGAAGGGAGAAATCAACACTACAGGGCTCCTATTGCTGCACTGCATGTATAGCTACAGTATATAGTAAACATGCTCTTGGGCATGAAATAATCTGTTCCCTTTTGTCTTGCAACTGATTTATCTGTGCATTATCAATAGACACAATAGAACAATACCAGGACAGTGATATAGTAATGTACGTCAATGCCAATATATGTACATAATGCTGTTTTGTGTCTTTTTTATCTGGTATACACTGCAATTAGACACTTTGGACAGCTTAACGTATCAAAGGGGGTGAAAACTTTGCTCTTGGGTGGTTAGGGTATTTATAGATGTTTTACTGCAGAGGTCAAATCCGTTTCAAACATGTGAAACAGAGAACTCTCTGAAAGGTAATCATGAGCACATGGTACCACTGCCAGCGGTGGGTGGACAGCAGAGCAACCGGCCCATAGCTGACACACGCACATGCTCATCCCACTCATCCCACTCAGCATGAACACACAGATGTGGGTCATCAGACATCTGCTTCTCTGCTACCACCCATATTCGTTTTAATAACCACTCCCATAATCATGTGGATTACTGCAATATTAGTGAGCAGCCTGGACATGGCAGGCAAGGTTCTGGCTCTGGAGAAGGTGTAGTGTGGAGCACCATATGGTCCAGAAGGTCAGGCTTTTTAAGCGCTCTACAAAGAAGGCAAACTAAAAAAAAAAGATAGATAGATAGATAGATAGATAGATAGATAGATAGATAGATAGATAGATAGATAGATACATACATACATACATACATACATACATACACACACACACACACACACACACACACACACACACACACACACACACACACATACATACATACATACATACATACTTTATTGATGCTGAAGGAAATTTCAAAACATCCAGTAGCAAGGATAGTGGCACAATAGGCATATACTTACAACAGCAAATCGTCAATCATGTAGAACTTATTGACGATTTGCAGTTGTACACATGTGGGATGATATATAAAGAATGAGATGAATATGTGCAAATATAGGAAATAAGGATGAGTATTCATTGGACAGAGTAGAGCAAATTAAGATGCGTAACTAAGTTAGAGAAAAATGATAGCATTGAAAAAGTGATGAGTAGATAAATATGACTTTGAACAGTGGGTTTGTTATTAAAGGAGAGCTACATGTATAACAGAGGATGAGTAGTGGTTGAGGAACCATCATGTCCAAGCATCTCAGTCACATCCCCAAAAAACATAAAGAGTTGTTAAAACAGTGTAATTGTCCTGGAAGCAAACGATTTCCTGAGTCCGTCAGTACAGTACAGTAGTTCTGTGATAGAATTATTTATGCTTGGCAAAAACTACATACAGTGAGTGACTGCTGTTGGACGTGATGGACAGCATTTTGTTTAAGGTCCTCTTTTTCATCAACAACTACAGCTCCAAGCTTAAAGCCAACCATAAAATGCTCTCCGAATTACCTGTCCTAATTACCTTGTTCAACTGGGTGGCATCTCTATACACTACAACTCAAAAAGTATGTATTATTAAAAGCATGAGAGAAATTGACTAGGAGAAGAAATAATGTCACCTATTAATGCCATCTTCTCTGTGAGATTCCTCACACTGTTTGCCTTGTTTATTTTATGGCAAGACACCAGCACACCAAAAGAGATAACATGGTAGTTATGAGCATGCTTAAAATAAAGTTTCATACGCTTCTTAAACTCCATGTCTATAGTTGCTCCGGCACTACATAATTCACACAGCTTCTATCAATTTTGCAACCACTTTCCACCTTTGTAATGTACTGTGACCACATATTCCAGTGTAGGACGTTAGGCGACCTTCCCACATTCCTGAATTTTATCCCAAATTAAGATGAGAACATTATAGAGAGATTCAATTTAATTCAACTCAAACTTTATTTATATAGCACCTAACAACAATCAAGTAGAACCTAGAACAGAGTGCAGAAGATACTTCATGCAATTCATCCCTCGGATTTAAACTTAACAGTGGCTCAAGTAGCCTACAGCTGTGCAATGCAAAATAAGTAAATGTGACGGAATCAGAAAAGGAAAAGGATTATGTACAAAAACAAATATATATGCAATATACAAATAAAATGCAAAATAAAAAAAATTAGT
Source organism: Clarias fuscus (assembly GCA_030347435.1). Taxonomy (NCBI): domain Eukaryota; kingdom Metazoa; phylum Chordata; class Actinopteri; order Siluriformes; family Clariidae; genus Clarias; species Clarias fuscus. The sequence goes on from CM059216.1 coordinate 12,565,492, forward strand.
TGTACAATATACACTGGTTCTACAGTATCATCCAGTGAACAGTGAACTTCCTAAAAGCTCAGTATGGCCTGTCGTTGTTTGGGAGAAATTTTAGTGAGGTAAAATTTTTCATCCCTGGTTAAAGTTTTGAAACGTACAGTAGTCACCGATTTAAAAAAAAAAAAAAAAAGTCAACATCATTCTAAGGTTGATTTGTATGTGATTTCTGCCTAAACCACTCCAAAATATGTAGAATTTTCTTGTTTAGTGTTGACATGGACAGCTGTTACTAATGGAGCACTTGTAAAACTCATATGACGGAAGGATAGGAAAATGGCTAAATCCAGCCCTGCACACTAATCTGTAAAATAAGATGCTCTTTTAGATACTAAATCCATTCATAAAATGGCTAAATCCAACAATACTACTTAATAGCACTAAACTACTAAATAGAATGATTTACATTTTTAAGCATCTTAACATTTTAGATCTGATGTGTAGTCATGTCAGAGGTGATTAGAACATGTGACCAACCAAATGACCAAAAATTCTGTATTGCAAAAAGTAACGGCATATGGGAAAGGCCCCTTAGGATCTGCACTATATCGTATACTTATCGTATACTTGATTTATCCTGCATATATCAAGTATTTGTACATAATCCTTTTCCTCTTCTTTTTTCTTCTGATTCATCCACATCCACTTATTTTGGATTGTACAGATGTAGGCTACCTGAGCCACTGTTAAGTTTAAAGCCGAGGGATGAATTGCATGAAATATCCTCTGAGCCTCAATACACTTCCCAGCCGGCTTCGGCACATGACAGGGAAGAGAGACACACACACACACATAAATATACACAGCATGCATGATGTGTCTGAATGTTCTCTCTGGTTTATTCACAGAAAAAAAGAGGTATATAAGCACTAATCCATTTCCTGAGTCTGTTACATTAAATCCTATTCGCATGTTGTATAGAGTCAACAGGGTTCCTGAGGAATTATTACAGTACATAATAAATGAGAAAGCATAATGAGGGGGTTGTTTTGTGGACATATGACTTAGAACAAAGAAAGATGAAAGAGACAGAGACATGAGATAGTTCACACAATATCAGAGAACCCTAACGACTACGTTCCTTATTTCATAATCATACAAGAACTTCTGCAGGTCACATGACTCATGAAGGTGCTATATTATCTCACGTGAGCTGGGGTTGATGCATGTTTCGATTCCAACCAAACAGGAGCACCACCTTATTTCATTTGCTTTCTACTAGAGTTTGTTTTCAAATGACTAATGTGTGGTACCAGGCGTGATGCTCCTGCCTGGATGGAAAGGGCGGCTCCCTGGGGAACCTTCCCTGTGTTGTTTACTCAACTTTTAGTTGCTTCTGCAGTATGTTTTTCTTTGTGGTCAACTGCAGCAGTGTGATGTCACATATACAATATAATGTAAAATAAATTCATGAATTCATACATTTTATTACAATAAATAAATAAATAAATAAATAAATAATAATAATAATAATAACATGAAACAAAAAATCTTGAATGGATGCCCCTAGTGTGTAGCTCAGACATGGATTTTTAAAAATGTTAAATAAATAAATTAATGAATAATAATAATAATAATAATAATAATAATAATAATAATATATTTAAGGACTGAACAAGCAATAACATTTCTATTTGTTTCCCTATGGTCTGACAGTACACAAGTTAACATGACCACAAGGTGCTAAAGAATTGTAATGTGCACTGACAATTTTATCTTGCATTTAGATCATTTTCAATTGTAAAAAAAATTTAAATAAAATGTGCTTACTGCAATGTGACAAATTTTATTTTATTATGTGATTGATTTTAGTTATCTAAAACTTAATTCTTAAAATAAGCAATGTCCCACCATTCATTTCTCTCAATCATACTATTAATGATTTAATGAATGAATAGTGTCATATTCATGTATTTATGCATTGCTTTTTAACTGGCACTCCAATGTTCCCTGTGTGCCGCAAACATGAATTCCAGGGCGACATATTGTAACAGTGTCCGACAACACAACCGAAATACTTCTCATGCTCGAGTGGATATTGCATAAGAAGAATCAAGCTAAAACTTGGACATCCCTCTGTTTTCAGTGAAATCCACCCTGCTCTCACGGCTCCCTGAGTGGCATATAAGTCTGTATTCTGAGGTCTAATACAGGCTCAAAGATGAACAATCCCTGTAGCACTCTGGATAACATGTCAGGACAAGGCCTCATGACTCTGGGACTAAAGCTTTCCAGTCTGGCAGCCCTGTCAAGATGAAGTATTTTCAGCTTCCTCTTCACCTGACTTTATGATAGCGGTGGTATTCTTAGCTCCATCCTCAACCGTTTTCACTGATGAATGCTGATGTCTAGTTGATTCTGCACCTGTTGTTTGGAAGAAGAAGAAGATGCAGTAATAATAATAATCATAATAATCATAATAATAATAATGTATTCTTAACAAGGATTGTCCTGAGCTACATCACCTTTTGTTAACAAACACAGCGATCTTTCACACCTTTCCACTTTCTCTGATTCTGTTGTATTGATTTATGGTTAGCTATTATATGAGAAATTTGTTCCCCTGAAATACCAGGTTACAGTTTACTTATATATAGAATCATACAGATTGGTTGATTTTTTTAATCCATTATTTATTTTTTTATTAATCTCTATCTCTATCTGTAGCATATTTGTGTTAGATATTATAGATATTAATCTAGAAGAAAAACTGTTTAATTTAAACACACTTAATTTGCTCCCCTATGGACAGTTGCTAAGATCATGGACAATCACAGGGCAGGGCTAATATTGCCAGAGCAACTTGCCATTTGCCCTCCATTAGGTGAGGTGTTTAAATAGTTTGAATTCTTAGTTGTTACGCTACTTTCTGATCTGTTTCAGATCAGACTATGGTTATTGGATACAGATAGCTGTTAGTGATGGGAAGTTTGGATCATTTTAGTGACTCAGTTCTTTGAATCTCATTCATCAAAATGAACAAATCTTTTTCGATTCATTTCGTTCTTTTGGTCAGAAATAAAAAATAAAATGTTACATTTTCAATGTACAGACCCCCAACACGTCTACCTACACAAATTCCGGCTATATTTCGTCTCCCGGGATAGGCTCCAGGTCCACCATTACAACTGATATAGTGTAAAAAATTATCAAAGATTCAAAGCGATAACAAGTATTTTTTTTTTTCTTGAAGTCCAGTCTCATGTGCAATGTAAAGTACAGACACAAAAAAACAAAAATAAATGATGTATATGTAGTCACATTATAAATTGAATGCACGTGTTGGGTTGCTATTTTGCATTCGTAATATTATGCATTTTATGGCTACACCGTGAAATAACGTCACAGCTCAGTGAGAACCATTTTGATTTACAGTATGAATTAGTACGGCTGCTTTTAATCATGCATGTTTTCAGGAGATGTCTACAGACTGTGCTTGCCCACACACCTCTATGTGTTTAAGTTCTTCTTGTTCCTCCTTTTTTTTCTTACCTTTCCTAAGAGATCTATTAGTGGGAGTCATGGCCTGCCTATGTTTATGGTTCTCAGTGGGCCCATACTGCTGCTGCTGCTGCTGCCACTACCACAGCTGCATCTGCTGTCTCCATAGTGATGAAGCTTATTACTTAAACCCCCATACACCCCGGCACACTCCTGTTCTACAGAAAGGAACTGTGGAGTCTGAGTTTGCATTACAGCACACTATAACATAGGTCCAATTTTTAAATCACTTGATATTTATTATACAATAGAGATTTTGAATTGACAATTCCAGAAGAATAATTTATCCTATAAGAGCAGATGTGATAATTGTTCCAGCTGCAAGATAAATTACAGGTTTATATTAATGCATTTCTTGTAATATGCTATTGTTTCTATAGTAACCATTCATTTACAGACACATAATATAAATTATATATTTTTTAAAAAGAATGTGCTGCTATTTAACAAAGAAATAAAATTATATGATGAAACTTTTGTAAGGAGATTTTTTTAAACATTTATGGACATTTTGTTATCTCAATTATACCTGCACATTTTGTTGAGAAATGGTAATTCCTTAGCTTTAATATAAAGCAGAAATATAAAGTTTTGTGTTACTTTTTTGACTAAAAAAAAATCAATACAATTCGATACAAGCCTTGCATATATGAGCACTAATGACAAAGACTTGTCTTTGACTTTCACATTAGTGACATGTGACTTTACTTGGACTCGAGCCATTTGCCCCTGAAAACACTTGGTACCTTTTTTAAACCCGAAGTTAAAACTTAAACATTTTAAAGGTGTACAGTGAATCGCCCCTTCCTCTTCCCAACATGCAAGTTATTTTCAGCACATCAAGATCAATCTTTACTTCCAGGATCCATCAGCCAGTCAATCAACTTGCACTAGACAGTGATAAACTTGAAAAAGAAAATGCTCATTCCCTGATGGCAGAGGCAATTTGATCACAAAGATAAAACCTTTACCTAAACGATAATGTTGTCTGTAACAACAGAAGAGCTGCAATGTTCAAAACCTGTGGTTCAAGAATATCAGATACAAAAGCAACAACTTAAAATGTATTGTACTTTTTAAAGTTGCACAAAGCAAATCCCCAAGGCCAAACCAAATCGAACTGATATTGATGGGTACCTTTACTGAAAACACTTTACATCTCATGTGAAAGTCAGAACAACATAAGTTGTGATGGGTCAGAGCAACTCCAATACTGCAGCTCTTGTCATATATTGTAATCAGGTTGCAAAAACACCCAAAAAACACAATGTCCGACTAACTTTATACAGTGTAATCTTGGATTGTGGGTAACTTGGTCTGTGAGTGTTTTGCAAGACGAGCAAAATTATTTAATAAATTTTAACTTGTTGTCGAGCAAGGTCATGATACAGTATTTGAGTACTGTAGTATGTATACACTTTGTCTGTTGAGAGTCACATGATCACAACTGAGCCAATGGTTCTTCTCTCTCTCTCTAGCACTGCAGGATTATTGTGTCCATGTGTGTGTGCACGCATGTGAAGCATTTTATTTATTTTTTTTTGTGTTCAAGTGTAGGGACTGTTCTATGGTAATTGTATTGCAACAATGGCTTCCGTGAAGAAAAAAAGGTAAGAAGGCTATAGCAGTGTGGGAGATGATTCTGTTTAATGACAATGCAACGTCACATTCCTGCGAAATCCTCAAAAGGCAAAAGTGAGTGTTATTAGTCCTACACAGTAGCCCCCCTCCTCCTGCTTTTTCTAACACCAGTCACGATTCTTTTCAAAGGTAAAGCGCAATCCAAGGTTTAACCAGTACCAAGGTTTTACCATGATAAAGTTACTTTTATGAAATAAAGTAAAATGTTGCAAATATAGTCTGAAAACTACACAATATTAACTATTATGTATAGCATTTATACAGTAGGTTTGAGTCCCAGTCAGGGTATGGGTTAAAAAAAAAGAAGGAAAAACTACCATTAGCAGTATGAGCACTTCAAGGAAGTATTTCAGGTGAGTAATATAAGGAAATGCTTATAAAAAAATAATAAAACCCTTTTTGAAGTTGTATTGGCAGCGTTGTGTTGCGATCATTCATTCCGCATCATCCCACTGTCATGTAGGTAACACTGGCTCAACATTTTGAACCTAATATTTACATTGTTTCAATGTCTGTAAAGTTGCCACAACATTTTGCCAACTAAAAATTCTTGCTTGGAAATTTCCATTCTAGGCATTTATGTATTTAGTCATCTTTTCAAAAGGCCAGCATTCATATCAAGCACAGGGACCCAAACCTTTCAATCTGTCATGGCAGTGTGTTTCAGGTGTTATTGAAAGGTAAATCCTGCTTGGCTTAGCTGAACATCTTCCAGGTTGGCTGAGTGAGTGAGTGCGTGAGTGAGTGAGTGAGGCACTGTGTAATGACCGATGTACGCAGAAGGAGCAAGTGGACAAAAGAAAATAGCAAGATCGCACATGTCAGAAATGGGGGTCCTTCTGCGTACATCGATCATACACAGTGCCATACTGTACTCACACACTCACTCTCACACACACGCAAACAGACTCACACCTGAGTGTCACCAGTGTTTAAGAACAAACTCTTTCAGTTGCACCTATCCTGTGATAGACATGGAGAGGAAAAGTGAAATCACCACTAATGTGCAACTGTTTCTCATTTTCATCTCAAGATCTTGATGGTCTTTTTAGTTGTCTATAAACCACCTAACTCTTTGTCATTATGTTGTCTCCAATTTCAAATCCCTCCTCTGATCTGGTCTGGAACATTAGCCTGAACACAGAAGGTCAGCTGGACATGATGGCTAAGCTTGCTTATAACCGCATTACTCAGTGTGCTAGCATATGCTCTCTCTCTCTCTCTCTCTCTCTCTCTCTCTCTATCTATCTCTCTCCAGGTGAGAAGCAGAATGCTCGCCTCTTTAATGATCACTGTCACGTGGACTCTGCACTGGGAGGATTGACCATGTCATTGATCTGAGAAAGTAGAGGAGGGTGTGTAGATAATCACACAGACACACACACACACATGCACACACACACACAACCTACAGGACATGCAGCAGTAGATTGGCCCTGTCATCCTCAGGACCTGAGGGCCGAGCTAAGCTAAATTAGTTAATTAGCATTGCGCCCTTTCTAGGCAGCATTAGCTAGAGAACAAACAAGCCAGTAAGTACTGGCTTCTCTGCACAAACGCTTCTGCCATGAAAAAGACTTTGTCCTTTGTTTCCTTTGTTCAATTTACATTCGCTCAGTAATAAAGGAAGTGAGACAAAATGAGGAACACAGATAGCAACTTCGTTTTGTGCTCTGGAAAATAGCTGTTAAGCATCAAATTTACAAGACCCATCAGTAAAGTTAATAGAAAGCAGTGTAAAAAATCATATCCTGGTCATAATTCTCTCACAAGATTGATCCAACAAGTATTGCTGCAGAGGATAAAAGCAATCAGAGCATTCCCTTTTATAACACGTTGTTAATATAAAGAGGAGGCCCTTATTTAAGTGTTGTTAAAATAACATGGGTTTCCCATAAGGCTTCGCAATTCCCTCAAGTGAGAGCTTAATCCTCATGAGGACTTTAAGCAGTCAATGATTTGGCAAGAGTCCAGTCTGTCTTGTTAAATCCCAAACAGATAGTGAGTACACGTGTACACTCTGACTAAGAGCTAGCAATTTTATGCTGCTGTAAGTTTTAGTGTTCTGCTATCTTATCATGGAGGGGTAAACGAAGCTGTTGCGTTAAGGACCAATTTCCAGCAAGATCAAAACTTGTTTTTTAATCATCATAAACCACAGGAAGTGTGGTAAAAGGGGGTGAAGAAGGGGTCTAAAATGATTTTTTTTTTAAACGAAAAGTTTCATTTTTTAATTATTTTTTTGTAATAAAACCTCAGACACCAGAGCTTACCTAATCTTGTGCTTGATCACACAAAAAACCAAGTGAAAATATTAAACAAGGATGATCACAATGTTAAAAACAGTCTGATCATATACAATATAATATCATATAAAATATAAATCATATAAAATATAAATAATGTATAAATATAAAACAATATCAAATTAATTAGATTTAATATGTTGTAAAGTAGGTGCATACGTGCAATATTCTGAGGTAATGTCAGTGTTTTTTAAATCAGAAATTGGTACAGTAATTAGTATATGATGTCAAATATTGGCCACTAATTAATAGTTAATAAGCTAATAAACTACAGCAGTTACCTTATACCTTCCAAGTATTGTTGTTCTCATATGAGAATAACTTTAATAAATACTAATTTATAATTAGTAACATGATTGTTGTATTGTAAATGTGCTTTAAAGCAAACACTAAAGTGCTCTTTTATTACTGGAGAAATCAAGTATGAAAAAATACCAAGCATCAAGAAAGTTGGAATTTGTTGCATTAAAACTGTTTATAAGTAGTTTTTGGTATTAAAAAGAGACATTGGAAAGAAAACAGAAGCAAATGTTGGGTAAACAGGTAAAAGCAGTATATGCGTGCAATGTTTAAGTGGATGTGGTGAAGTAGAGATGGAAACGTATGCAAATGAAGATTTTTGATTTCATGAAGGAACTGGCCAGGAACTTTAAAAGAATTTTTTTTAAATGTGATCCAATCAACAAGCAAGCAGTCAGGTAACCTTAAAACATCAACATCAACAATAGGCAGAATCCAAAAATCTAAAAACCAGGTACAATGTGTAGTCAAAAAACAATAAAGAAAAGAAATAAAGGTTTTGGTAAGGTCAGGTAGATACAAACTGAGTGTTACTTCCCAAAGTGGATGTGAGAGTCAAGTCTTTATATATAGTGTGTAGGTAATTGTGAACAGTGTGTGTAAGGTAATTGTTGTCTTTGGTGTCTATACAGTATGTGTAGGCGGTAATGTGTTCTGAGAAATAGAGTTTGTAGTTTAATCTGGTTTTGACCTGAGAACCATTTAGATTTTATTTTCACCTACTGTCCTGGACAAAATTTTCAGCCACCCAGTACTTATTCTCTCTCATTCTCCATACCGCTTATTCTGTACAGTACTGCGGGAGGCCTGACGCCTATCTCAGGGTGCACCAGGTGGGGTACACTACGGATTAGATTACACTCTGGAAGGGTTACATGCACACACACACACACACACACACACACACACACACACACACACACACACACACACACACACACACACTTACTCACACACTATGGGCAACTTGGTCATGCCAATTAGCCTATTCTGCATTTATTTGGATTGTAAGAGGAAACGAGAGTATCGGTGCCTGTTGCTCACTGGTCCATGCCTTAAATTAGCTCAGGGGTCACTTTGTGGCTTAACAAACAAAAAACGTCCTCTGCACAGAGACTGGATTAAAAATGAGAGCTTTCTAAAAAAAAAAAAGAGAGAGAAAGCCAAAAAAAAAGTCTTTCGGGAAGCCAGGAGAACTATTCCTCAAGATTGCTTAAAATTTTCAGTCTGGCTCATCAGAAGCAAATTATGAACAAATGACGGATGGCTCTGGCCTTTGGCACAGTACTGTACGTTTTCAGAGATACTAGTTCTAAATGTGAAGATACCATTTACATTACTGTACAAATATGATACAGTAATACTCTTACTGTATTCACTACTCATTTGTACGTGTTAGCTATAATGGATGTATAATGGATAATCCACTACACCGAAGTGCTGGTAATATTTACAAAAGATTTCTTCACATTCCAAGAGCTGTCCATAAACTCATCTGCTGAGAGGGGAAACTGTGGTCTCAGTGGTGCAGCTGGCTCTAAAATTAATCGTAAAACAATCCAAGGACAAGGATGCATCTCTGTACACTTGCCAACATGATGCTTACCCATCTGCACTTGCCTAGTCTGTGCAGCACATATGCATGTTTGACAGCCCTAATGCTTTGTAGGTAAAGGCTGCATTTACAGTGGATTATGAATTATTAACAAATATGATGAAAACACTAACAAACCAGACATGGAATGACAAATTATTGAACGCTAGCACAAAACTAAAAACACAACAGCAAATTGCTGAACATGTCAGCCAAACCCAAATTACAACAGCATTACCTCAAAATGGAAGGGAAAGCTCTTATTGAATATCACATGCTCATTCTATAAAAGAATAGTGCATTTTCTTTTAGTCTCTTAGTCTAAAAAAAGTTAAAGAAGTTCTTTCTTATCCTATAATGATGTATTCAGTGTTCGCATACTCATATAATATCGCACGTCGGTCTATCGTATAATATAAATTATTGCTAAAACATAAGCATGTATAAAACCTTATGATCATACTTTCTATTTGCTTTCATGTTTTTTGGTTTTGCTGTGTTTTCAGACTTGCTGTCTTTGTTCTGGAGGGCAGCAGCGAGGTGGAGTGGGTAGCTTTGCCACCTCATACTGTAGCTTCCTGAGCTTTTGTTGTCATCTGCAGAGTTTTACATGATCTCCACGTATATGCGTCCTCTGAGTTAAGGGCCATTTTAAGACAATCTTTCCTATGAGTTAAATTTTTTTTTTTAAACTGACCTTGGCGATCACTTTGTCCCATTCACCCCATTATCATTGTGATGATTTTGATTTATAATGGTAAATTTGTGGCTAGTCAGTGATGTTTGTCTGTGACCCTGCAATAAACCTGAGCCTAAGCAGAGCAGCCCTACTGAGGAGAGATAATTAGTCCTTATTAGAGCATGGCTGTCTGATCCTCCTCTACAACCCCCCCTACACACACACACACACACACGTAACCAGGAAACAGCTCCACCGAGGAGTTCTGCTGTCTACAGAGCAGCCATGCAGCGCAGTGAGGAAATGGTGACAAATGCAGGCTGCCACACACTGAGAGAAAGAGAGATGGGGTGAGTGAATAAGTGATTGACTGGCTGAATTAAGTTATCATAAAGGTGTGTACAGTACAGCAATTTGTAACAATTTGAATGAGAAAACGTTTACGGGCTTCCAGAACGTTTTTTTCTACCTTGAGGTTTTTTCAGAAGCAACATCCAGTAGGTACGTGTAGCGTCCAGGCCACACACCACTCCACACCAAACACCTGGCCACAAGAGACATGCAGCAAACATCCAATACAGACTGCAGCTGTCTACTGTACATCACACCTTCCAGCTCACTGTCATTCCCCTCAAACATTCTTCATGAGACTTGTAAAAGAACATCTGCGTTTAAGCATCAGTTCTACTGAGGGAAATCAAAAAAGACGAAGAAGGGAATCACAGAGAAGAAAAAAAAGTGTGTAAGTGGCAGAAAAAACAGACAGGACACATTTGCTTCCCAGAGGACTGTTAGATCTGGTCATGTCCCCATACTTTTTCTTAAACATCATACACTCTTTCATACACTCCTTTCCTTCTTGCTCAAAGTATACAGTATAAGAGTGCCGTTGACTGCCGAGCTGGCAGCATCAGCAACCTCGCTGTCCCTCTTCACCCAGCCCGGGCCAGCATACATCCTAAATGTTCTTAGATACGGCCCAGCCAGGAGCAGTAAAGCGGCTCTTCCAGCTCTGTGCATGTGGATGCTGAGGTCTGCACCCATCTGCTCAGCTCCTGCTTGCTAATCTGCTGCTACCCACACACACACACATCCACACATATCGTGACAGACTGCATGCGTTTAACTCGCCGATAAGGGCTGGTAGAGAGCACCACAGTAGTCATTACACTCACACAAAACTCCTACCCTGACATATGTGGCTTAGAAGTCTCTGCGTGGCAGGACATTAAGCTGCTTGGCTTGTGTGTGCTATTAAAAGTTGCTGATATTCAAGCAAGAAACTTCAGCTTTGGTGTCTTAAACTGGACATATGGAAGGTTGCAGGGAATCTTTCTTTACACAATGGCAGATCCCAGTCATGAGACGACTGATGCGTATAGTTCATCTAGGGTGCAAAGTCAAATAAGTCAAGATGACAAATGGAAAGAATAATTCGCCTTCTTAACTAGAGAGCTCGTGTAAAAAATATTTTTGAAAAATGAGTTTTGGTGGGGCAGCACGGTGGTGTAGTGGTTAGCACAGCCAGGTTCCCAGCCAGGTTCGATTGCCGTCTCTGTGTGCATGGAGTTTGCATGTTCTCCCCGTGCTTGGTGGGTTTCCTCCGGGTACTCCGGTTTCCTCCCACAGTCCAAAGACATTCAGATTAGGCTAATTGGCATTCCAGCAGTATAGATGATGACTGAGTGAGTGAGTGAGTGAGTGAGTGATGATGGACTATGAAGGTAAATGTGACACAGATCTCTGCATATGTAAGCAACATATCCAAGTCCAATGCAATACATCTTGTTTTTCGAAAGCAGTGTGGAAACTCTTGTTAAGGTATGTGAGTACATTTTGAATTGGAAATTCTACATTTCATATATCAGGTGAGCATCCTCTGGCCCTGAACTGAAATATTTTCAATATTTCAAATAGAATAAAGTGACATAACATGAAAAGGATGCGCAGATGATTCTGGCCAAATCTAATAAACATCCAATCTTTGGAAATAGGTACAGGCAAACCATCCAGCTCTGTATCAAAAGGAATACAATTATCCCACCCCACCCAGTGGTTCCGGGAGTCTCCCTCATACATACATGGCAGCTTCTTGACATAAATCATATACAATATCCCCGAAATCAATTGTTTTTGAAAATTCTGCCAAAATTAGGGAAGAGAGAGAGAGAGCACACGCCATACTGATATGTCTAGGTTTGTGCTAAACGAATCCCTTTTTGGGTTGGGCCTGGCATTTAAGCTCTCTTTCTACATTTGTCAAGTTTATTGTCCTCTAAATTGTACAGTAAAGTGTACTCCTGCCTATAATAACAATGAAAAAAAAAATGACTGTTTTGCTTGCTGCACTGTTTGCAACAGCAATTCTCTACTGTAATGTCCCTGAAATGAGTGTTTCAGTGTCACAACGAATGTTGTGTTAAATACATCTAAGTGCCGCCTATGGGTAATGCTTAAGGGGTATCTTTGTAGGATAGATAACTAATGCCGGAATGTGCTGAAGTGCTTGCCATATTGCTCAATACTAGATAAGCAGGTAAACGGGTTTCAACTGTAAACAAGCAGCACGGCTGACAGATTCGTGGCTGTTTTGTCATATACTGTTGCTGTTTGATTGTGTCAATAGAGACACCTACAAGGTATACATGAGACAAATATTGTTGTTAGTCTTTTGGCTGCTCCCGTCCCTAATGAACATGTTCGATCCGCACAGAACTTGGCACAGGTTTAATGCAGGGTGCATTTCTTGACCATTTTGTCCAGGTTTGGGACTGGCACTACGCTACATCCAGTGTCTCGGTTTTAGGTGGGAATTGAACCCGGGCCTTCCACTCTCACTCTCACTCACTCCCTCACTCATCACCTATACCGCTTAATCCTGTATTCAGGGTCACGTGGAACCTGGAGCCTATCCCAGAAGACTTAGGGCACGAGGCGAGGAACACGCTGGACAGGGGTGCCAATCCATCGCAGGGCACAGACACACACATTCACTCACACACCCATTCACACACTACGGGCACTTTTGGGAACTCCAATTACCATAATCTGAATGTCTTTGGACTGTGGGAGGAAACCGGTGTACCTGGAGGAAACCCACCAAGCACGGGGAGAACATGCAAACTCCATGCACACAGAGACGGGAATCGAGCCTGGCCGGGAATTGAACACGGAACCTGGGGGTGCAAGGTGACAGTGCTAACCACTACACCAATATTTACAATAATAATCATAATAACAAACATATATATAAATCTCCTGACACATGAAATATCATTTCAACTTCTTTATTGGCTGCACTACTTACTAAGTAATTACTCAAGTTTAGAAGAAATATTTTCCATCATGAACACTACTTTTACTTTTGCTCAAGTGAATTTGCACTACACTACTGTAGCAACACGTTCCGTAGTTCATTTTGTACTCTTTCCACCACTGCTTTAAAGCAAATCTGCAGAAATCTAAATTAACATGATGAGCTCCATAAGCAAGCAGATGGTCATTATGATCATTTATACATTATTAGTGCTCACAATTCTACCTGTGTGGAAATAATCCAACTGCATCTCATTTCTCTCTCTCTCTCTCTCTCTCTCTCTCTCTCTTCTACCCATAACTACACCAACCTCACTAATATAATACCCCAATCATTATTTCACTTAATTATGCTAGATTGCAAGTGTACGACTGCTTTCCAAATGAGATATTTGTTGCAGGTATAAGAACAAGCAGATATCACTGTCTATAATTAATATCTGATCGGGTCTAAATTATGCAAACTACTGTATTAGAAAATAGCAGGGATTCTTCAGCTAGAGAAACACACTGATGTGTGATTTTACATAGGCTTGTTATATTAAGCATATCACTTACTGCATTTGTTAAAACATATAGCTCTTAATGTATTAGATCATCATTCATTACAACTTGTCTCTAATATTTCCTCTGTGCATTGATTACTTTCTTTATCATTTTAGGCCATCAGGGAAGGAAAAAATCCAATGATGGGATATCCTTGTCATTCACGGCACTCAAGTCGTCAGCTGACTTCTTTTTATTGCCGCATAATCTTACTAAGCCTAGACTTGATCAACTGAAGCAACTCCTGATCATAACACTGACTCCAGAGACGCCAGAGTCTTGTATGGGTGCATTGCATCACTCTGAACTCATCAGATCACATGACCTTTCTTTTTTTTTTTTTAATAATGTCTAATGTTTACACTTACCAGCCTCACTAATAAGTGGTTTTAGGCCCAATCCTGTGAGTTCTCATTGCATTGTGTATGTGGAAATGCTCTTACTTTCACTGTTAAACACAGCAGTGATTTCGTCTGTTGAGTTTTTATGATGCAACTTCACATAGTGTTTAAGTAAGGTTTCATAAAGTTTACGGTTCAGCACTATCTGACCATTCTGAAGCAACTGTTTTTGAACTGTTAATGAATTGGAAAACTAAATAATAACCTAAATGTAAACTAATCAGATACTTTAAATATAATTTATATATACACTGTATATATATATATATATATATATAAATATATACATTTCCTTACTTATCATTTACAGTTACATTACATGTTATTCTGTATCAATGTACTAAGTAAGTAGCAATACTAGTAAATGACCTGTAATAAGACATAATAAATTGTAAACATGTTTCAAAACTTTTGATTGGCAGTTTATAAAGGAAAGAAAGTAGATTCAGACTTAAGCTACAAGATGCACAAAGATCAACAAGAATAATCTTTTTTTCCCCCTAACCAGCATACATTGCATCCTATAACCCCAGCCCATATGTCCACTGAACAGATGGTAGGGAAGTATATCTAAACCTATCTCTGCTCTCCTTGTACAAATAGCAGAGGGAAGAACATCTTGAAACAGGCGGACGCTGATGCCGCATGCCCAACATGCTGCCTCAGTCATGTGGCACAGTGAAAAACAGAAGCGATCAATGTCCCCCTGGATACAATGACTTTGTTTGTTCCTTTCACCTCTGCCTGCCCACACAGACATTTAGACAAGTCCACATCTGACAAAATCAATCAGCCAAAAGTTACAAGCCTAACTGCACCCAAATTAAGAAAGAAGATTGTATTTATTAGTTGTTGTTGTTGTTGTTGTTGTTGTTTTTGCAACTACATCAGTATGCAGGTATACCAAATTCAACCAACAAATGGCAAAAGAAAGAAATAAAAAAGGATCACAACTCCAACTCTAAATTAATTCATTCATGCATTCTCTGTAAGGCCTATCCTGCTCAGGGTTGCAGTAAACCTGAAGCCTATCCGACGGAGACTCAGGCAATTTGTGAATGCCGGGTAGCTTATTCTGTATGTCTTTGGACTGTGGGAGGAAACTGGAAAACCAGGAGGAATCCCAGCAAGCACAGGGAGAACATGCAAACTCCATGCACATGGGAACCCTTGACCCTGGAGTTATGAGGCTGCAGTGCTAAATACTATGCCACTGTGCCACTCACTCACCCATCGTCTATACCGCTTTATCCTGTGATCAGAGGCGGGGTACACCCTGGAAAGGGTGCCAATCCATCACAGGGCACACACACACACACACACACTCCTTCTCACATTATGGGCAATTTGGGAACACCAATCAGCCTAATCTGCAAGTCTTTGGACTGTGGGAGAAAACCTCGAGTACCCCGAGGAAACTCACCAAGCACGGAGAGAACATGCAAACTCCATGCACACAGAGACGGGAATCGAGCCTGGCCCTGAATGGTCTCTAATACCCGGACCCTGGATGTGCAAGGAGACAGAGCTAACCACTACACCACCGTGCCACACCAACCCTAAATCTAGATATCAAAAAAGTATCACTTTTAATCTTCGCAGGGTTTCTGATCAGTGTTTTCTGTTTATGATTCCTGATTTCAGTTTCGCTTTTGCTCTTCATTTTTTTCATCTTGATTGACCTTTGTTGCTCTGTATATCTAATTACTTAAGCTCTGTCTGATTTCTGACTACGGATTTATTTTATTATTATTATTATTATTATTTGCTCATTCTCTAAAGAACAACAAAAAAAAAAGTCATTTACATGCACAGTTTTATAACAAGCACAAGCGTTTGGCCAAAAAATGTTGGGGAGTTTTTGGACTGAAAGAGGTAAACTGTGAATGTTAATGCGTTAACCTCGCTAGCTCCCTCTGAATGTCTGTAAATGTTCTAACATTTTCATTTAAATTTAGGCATTTGGCAGACGCTCTCATCCAGAACGACTTACAAAAGTACTTTGAAGTTTCAGTCATTGGATGGATCCTTACACTGGTTACTAGGTGACTAAATACACTCAATCAAACACTGTTGGGAAGGTTTTGGGGGTTTTTTTTGGCCAAATATCTAAAAGAAACTTGTTATCCATAATACTAAAATCCAACATCCAGTACCATTATAAGTATGTGCCATATTACCTGGAAGTGCCCTAAGAGTGGTACAGAGTAAAGCTTACTAAAGACATGTGTGCAGGAACAGTCTGTGCTGCAAGGAACAGGAAACGCTCCTGAAAACAGATGGACGCCCGTCCTGAGGACGCACACTTTTCTTTACAGCTCTACAAGCTGTAATTTCTTCCCACATGGGAAAATGGAGGCAGAACATGAAACGTAGGGAAAGGTGAGACGCATGCACGATTCCTGTCAGGTTGAGCGAGGAAGCTCCAAGTGCTCTGCGTACGGAGGAGCCTGCCAGGTTCTGTTCAGGAGCCAGATTGTCAGTGGCAGTGCCTGTGCCGAACACGCTTAAGAGTACAGTTGTTGGCTGCGGAAGGAAAGGTTGAGAGATATAGCGAAAGGGACAGGTTTGCGACTACGGCACCCCCCGTACACTTCTCCTCAGGTGAGGATAGCAGCCCAGCTGGAACTGCTCATCCACAGGGGTACACTTGGGGAAGTGTGAACAGCTGTGCAGTGACACGACTGTGAACGAGCCCCACCGGCACACTTAGAAAGTCTGAATACAAGAGTGGAACGCCAGATCTATATTGACCTTACCGTCAGACAAAACAACAAAGAAGAGATCTTCAGCATCAGCAAGACGACAAACTAACAGTAGACCACATCTGTCCAGAGGTTTGTCATACCATGTTAACAATGCAGACAAGGCAAAGACGTTCTTGTCTCTTTTGAAAATTGTGTTTTCATGATAATGTTTCTTTGGCGTGTAATAAAGTAAGCAGTTGTTCTTTGCCTTTGCATTTCCCTTTATATTCCGTTCAACAGCACAGATAATAATTGAGAGGAATGCAGTTTATGAGCAAGGCAAACACTAAACTAGCTTCCAGCACAAACCAGAAACAAATGTCTTCTCCTCTGTGGAGGGTCTCTAAACAGCCCAGACAGGTAGAGTCTTCACTCTGCGCAGATGGCATTCAGGACAAGAGACTACACCAGAGATGGTACGAGAGAGAGAGAAACAGAAAGGGAGAGAGACAGACAAAAAAGAGGTGGGTTGGGGGGGGGGGGGGGGATTGGGGTGTGGGCCACGTGCTGCAGCTGGCATGGAATTCTCAGTGGCATCCGCCAATGTACAGAGCTCCTTAACAACTTCACAGGCTGCAGAGATGAGCTTTAAAGTGTCCACATGGCCTCTACAGCCCGGCTTTAGAGGAGCTCCACTCAGCCCGGCCCGCCAGCTGCTGCTGGGGCCACCAGCATGTGTGTACGTGTGTGTATGTGTGTGTGTGTGTGTGTGTGTGTGTGTGTGTGTGTGTGTGTGTGTGTGTGTGTGTGTGTGTGTGTGTGTGTGTGTGTGTGTGCACGAGCATACAAGTGTGCAAGATAAATTAGTGCAATTGCATGAGAAAGGGAGAAAAGAAAATGGATACAGAAATTAAACTTCCTTTACAGCAATCGCCAGGTATGAAATACAAAGTTATCATTAGTTTGTCATGCTCCACAATGAGTCAACAATTTTCCAAAACATTTTGAACATATATTTAACTTCAGGATGCATATATTTTATTTGTGTAGGAATAACAGGTGTAGCATGTTCAGAGATGACACAGGAGGGAGGAAGAACGGAATCATGACAACGTTTTCTACATGGTGTAAGTCAGTGATGATGATGATGATGATGATGGCAGCTGAACCGAATCTAAAGGGAAGTTAAATTATCTAGTAGCTCATTTGAAGGTGATTGCTTTGTCAGTTATCATATATATATATATATATATATATATATAAATATATATACATATATATATATATATATATATATATATATATATATATATATATATATATATATATATAGACAGGGTATGTTTATTTCTGCTACTTCTTGCTAAGTACTTATTCAAGCTTGGCTTAAGGAACATATTTTGGCGGGAATGTTACTTCCAGAGCGATCATGGTCCTTTCCCACCTTCTGTCTATGTAGGTCTGGACCACACGCTCTCAGCATTAGCATGTCAAGGAGCCTGCTATAGCCACTGGGAAAAAAAAGGCTCCTCTCTGCAGGGATGATGTCCATTTTGTCCTCTCTCCCAACATCTGTTCTAACCTTTGGAGCCAGAAGGGGAATGCCAGCGAAGTATTTGATTTATGGTAATGGAGTTTGTCAGCCTTTTTTTTTGTTTTCTTTGACAATTTGCTGCTGGTTGAATAGACAAACACCGATCTATAGACATACATCTATAAGGAAAATAGTTTGTAATCCTTTGTTTTTGTCTGGTTTCTTCTTACATGCATGTAAATAACTGTAAAGGAAACGAACAATGTATTACAGTTAGAAAGAACAAGAAAGAGTGAGAAAGACAGAGAATGAAGTTTGATCCTCGTCCATCTGCCCTCTCCCTGAAGTCTGCCGCTCAGCCTGGGCGACAGAATGGAGGTCTGCTTCCCCCATACATACACACACGCATACGCACGCACACACGCACGCACACACGCACAGAGTCTACAGTCAGTGTTCCACACTGGTAACATTCCCAACATGTGAAAAACATCACACGACAACATCGTACCATACAGTATTTATATTGTATGAATGCTGCATGGGAATTCATCGTGCATTGGTGCAAATATCATTCTTATGGTTGAAGCCAGGCTAAAGCAAAAGCAAAAAGGCTTTAGGATCAGTATTTTGGCAAGGCTGCACCCTATATTTAGAAACGCCACAATGAGGTAAAACCCAATGGCTGCCAGACACACAAACAGAACTGGCCATGGACATTTTCTAAAAATTGGTTATGCGTGTGCGCGGAGCCAGCAGTCTTCCCTTGAGCAAGACAATCAAATCCTTTAGTGAAAAGTGCCTAATTACTTATTGCACCTAAATGGTTTTCCCCAAGGACTCTGATTATTTTTTATCATGTTTAATTGGCCATAATTATGATTTTACATGAGTACAGCTTGAACGAAATAGGCTGTTTAGCTCTCTTCCGCTCGTCTGTCATAGTTGCCATTTACATTTAGTCACATATTTGACTCTACATCAGTGGTGAGGACTATTGCAGACGATGTTTTGTTCTCAGAAAGCAGGAACACTGGGATAAGTCGTTGTGTTGGATTTATTGTATTGGTTTGGATGAAGGCTTTATTTAAGGTAACTTACACTCCAGATAGGATGCCATCATATGAGTAGTTGAGAATAAACAGCCTCTGTGAAGGATCCAACAGGGGAAACTTGGCAAATTAATTTGAACTCACAACCTTTTGATCAGTAGCTTAAAAGGTGAACGTACTGTAGCTAATGAGAGAGTGGAAGCTGTGGCGCTGCAAGGTGAGCAGCTGATCTTGGGGCTGTTAGGATTTTTAAACGCATCCATCCCACTGAAATTATAATCAGTCCACTAAACAAGAAAACCCTCCAGTCAACGATGTCATACACTAATATGGACAAAAGTGTTTGACCAAACCTGCAATGACATTGTTTCCAAATACATATACTTTAATATGGAGTTGGTCTCTCTTTTGCAGCTATAACTGCTTCCATCTCTTCTTAACCGCAGCTATAACCGCACTCCATCTCACAAGAATATGGAGTGTTTCTGTGGGAATTCTTGCCCATTCCTTCTGTAGAGCATATATGAGGTCAGGAACTGATGTTTACAGACATGCTTGCTTTGTGCATTAGAATAGAAGAGGATCTTCACCAAACTGCTGCCACAAAGTTGAAAGCATAGCATTGTCCAAGATGTCTTGTTATGCTAAAGCGTAGAGATTGCCCTTCACTAGGGATAAGGGGCCTGATAGAAACACCTGAATTCAATAATTGACAGATTTGGCCAAATACTTTCATCATATACTGTACAGTATATCTGTTCTCAAAGACTGACCCTGACCCCTAGAAGCTGATTAGCACACACCGGTTTCACAAAAGATCCTTTCAATAAAAATAAATAAAAAAATAGATGTGAGACTTCCGAGGAAGAAGCGTGGTGTATTGTTTTCATGCTGTACAGGATAAAAGTGATGTTACTAAAACCTTTTCAAAGAAATAAATATTACTTACCAAAGTTACAGGTAGAGTGGAGTCACAATAGTTATGTTCTTTGCTTCTTTCTGATGATGTTCATGATTGTATCAGTGTCCCTGCTATATTTGAGATGTTGCACACTTTTTGATTGCAAATGTTGATTTTGCTATCATACACCGTGGCTAAAAAAAAATCGATTTCTAAACCCAGAGTGCATTCTGACATCTTACAGTAAATAGACTCGTGCACATCTATGCTTTCTGAGAAACGTATTGTGCAAGTTTGGTCAAATTTCCATGAAAGGTTTAGGATGAGAAGCGAATAGCAGATTTGATCCTCCGCCTTAAAAATATCATATTTTCAGAAGAAAAAAAATGTATTGGAAAATAAAATAACTAGCTGTGATGGATTGGCACATGTCCAGAATATACTCTTCCTAGTGCCCTTGGTGCCCTGAGAACCAGTCCTGCCGTGAGCCTGTATAGGGTAAGTGGTACAGAGAATGAATGAGTGAGTTATTGCACATCTACACTTCCTAATAAAGATACTCTGTCAAATTTCCATGAATAGAAGAAAGTGTAAAAGAAGCGTCTATAGTGCTCCATATGCTTGTAAAATGAACATACGCAAACGTCATCTTCTTCAATCTCACTCACTCACAGTCTAAACCTCTTTATCCTGTATTACAGGGTCGCGGACGGCCTGGAGCCTATCCCAGGAACAAGGTAGGATATACCCTAGAGAGGGTGCCAATCCATCGCAGGGCACACACAAGTGCACACCCACACTATTTGGGAACACCAATCAGCCTAATCTGCCTGTCTTTGGGCTGTGTGATGAAACCGGAATACATGGAGAAAACCCATCAAGTACGAGGAAAACATGCAAACCATGCACACACAGACCCCAAGGCGGGAATCGAAGGCGAAGGCAAAGTGCTAACCAATAAGCCACCGTTCTGGGACTTCCTCAATCAATTTTATTTTATTATAAGACGTTTTGTTGTTTAAATGTAACTTTTTCACGTGAAAAATGTTTCATTTATAGTTAGATAGCCGTGGTAAATTGAACCTAAACAATTGTGCCTAACCTTTAATTCGTCACCTGTCTTTAGATATTGGGGCGTAATTTGTAACTGTGCATCCGAATGTGTCTATGTGAATCTTCATCAGCTGTCATTTGAAGGAATAGGCGTTTCCATGTACATGAGATTGATGTACCTCCAACCTTAGAAACAAACAACCTCAAACCCAGCTTTTCACTTTCAAGCATTCCTTCTTCCGCCCGTTCTTTTCTTACCCCGGATCTAGGGCAACCGTCGCTTCGCCTTTAATGGAGCATAATCATCACAACACCGGCATAAATTAGGGTGTGCTTCATGTAAACGGAATGCATGCGAGAGTGATTCGGAACGTGTTGTTGTATGCATGTGATATGTAAATAACTGAGTAGTGGGTGGGAGCTTGCGTGCATGTAGATGAGACTGATTCAGCCTTTACACTTAAATCACCACTCATTACGATTTTTAGGACCGTTTCGAGAACCAGATATAGATTTGTTTGTACGTCATTGCATGCGCTGAAATCTGTTTGCTTACACAGCTAATAAGTTTGCGGGTTTGTTCTGCCATATTAGTCAGAAAACCCAGTAATCATACAGTCACTTAGATGTGTATCTGACAGTCTGTACTCGAGTACAAGGACTAACCAGCGCACTTTTTCTGATATGGATTCCGCTACAGGAATGAGAACGTTCAAGTTGTTTCTAACAGGAAACCTTAATAATGGTCATAATATTAAGCTTCAGCAATTTCCACAGTTTTTTTACTGTAATTATTGCTATCAAAGGATATAATGTTCACATTAATGATTTATTATCGTTTTTCCACAGTCGTTCTTCTTCTTCCTTTTTTTTTTGTCTTTAGGAACGCACATTTGTGTGTAATCATTGAGTGACCAGTGTGTGCCAAGCCAGGTGCCATCTTATCTGGCATGGCTGCCGTGCGGCTGCCTGGCAGCAGCACTGATTATGTTTGCCTGTGTGGTCCAGACACAAAGCGTCCAACTCTCGTGCAGACCAGTGTTTACAGCTGCCTTTCCAAGGACACACAGCAGCCCTAATGATTATCTTAGGTACTATTGTGCAGCCAGAGCATGTGTGTGTGTGTGTGTGTATGTGTGTGTGCGTGCGTGCGCGTGCGTGTGTGTGCGTGCGTGCGCACGCGTGTGTGTGTGTGTGTGTGTGTGTGTGTGTGTGTGTGTGTGTGTGTGTGTGTATGTGTGTGTGTGTGTGTGTGTGTGAGAGAGAGAGAGAGAGAGAGAGAGAGAGAGAGAGAGAGAGAGAGAGAGAGAGAGAGACAAGATAGATCGCTATATATCTGTGTTTAAATGATCAGTGCCAGAGGTATCTCACGACCAGCCAAAAGGGGGAGAGAAATACACTGCGGCTCATTTTGGGCTGCATAACTTTAAAAGGCATGTCTGCATTCACACAATTACAAATGGTGCGTGTCTCGTGTCTAGTCTATTTACAAACTCACGCATATGCATGCGCGCACACACACGCGCACACACAAACACCAACACATGCGGCCAGATGGAATTCAGCATTAAGACCTACATTAACAACAACAACAAGGCCTCATTTTGCAAAGCAGGGACGAATTATTAATCACTAAGCTATTGATATGGAGTTGTGCATATTCACAACGCATGTGAACAATAAATAACCGGACTAACGGAACGTGTCATGCTTCTAATCACACAACCATATTAGAGCCATGTAACGTGTGGCCTAATTCCCTGGCAAAGGCCAGACACCGAGTGGAATAAGCAGGACAGACAGACTGACAGCCAAGAAGATCGTCCATCTACCTATTTATAGTGTGGGCCATCTGTGAAATATCCCTCTTGTCACTGGTCATCCTGTTCACCAAAAAAAAAAAAAAAAAAGGGCTGGGAGGCAGATTCCAGCAGCAGCAGCCGTCCCATTCACTATTCATTCCAGGACTCGGCAGCTCCATATGGATCTGGCCCTCTGCTGGGCCCAGGCTTTCTCCCATCCCTTTTTTTTATACCCCATCTTCGAGATTCATATGGTAATGAAGCGGCAGAGCCGAGGAGCTGTTCTGAGCGCAGGCCTGAGTTCCAGGTGCCAGGCTTCATCCTGATGCCCACCATCTGACTCCACTGGTCTCATGTCAGATTTTTCGCAACATTCTCGACAAGTCCTCAAACCGGCTGGGAACAGTACGGGCATCTGTGAAAGACTAATGACAGGCTTTTACGTTTGGCCTGGTTCATTACAGCCCCATCTAAGCCCCTCTGTCCAGTCTGCCGCAGTGCTTCTCCTCATCAGGTTCTAGTGCTAAAAAAAAAACAACAAAATGTATTATTATTATTATTATTATTATTGTAAATGAAATCATTTAGTAGTTATGTTGTACTGGTTAGGCTCCTGTGGATTTGTTGTCTATCCTGGAAAGAAAGGTCAGAATAGATACCAATACTAACCTGGATGGTACACTTGTCTGCCATCAACACACATACCCACCAAGATCTTTCTACCTATCTACCTAATCTACCTACCTTGGGGCAACCCATGTGGACATGGAAAGAACATGTCCAAAGTGAGCTTCACATAACTGCTGGAGTGAATTGGTCTGCCTGCTAAATGCTTTTCCTAATAAATTGATTTATTTAATTATACAAATCGATTTCCTTTATTATTTATTTCAAGCCGAAATCATCTCATAATCATATTTAACATGTTTGACACATGAATTCGAATTCCACATGCTTTGCAGAAAGTGTGTCGCAGAGCTGATGGCCAGACCTAACAAGCACCGCCCCTACCCAGGCAGGCGTGACGCCCTCACGCTGGGACCAGAAGTGGATATGAAACTGGATCTGAGAGTGGATCTGAGCGGCATCCCTTCAGCCGGCTGGGGAGAGTGGCATGGAGCAGGCGTGAGTCAAGGTCTACATCCCCTTCTCTCTCTCTCACATCCCCTTTACAAGTTTTGTAAGGCTGGCCATTAACAGTAGAGCTCTGGGACACAGCGCAAACAGGCAGAGGGCCTTCAGCAAGGGCAAGGATGTGTGTGGAGGGTGTGGTGGAGGGGGGATGCAAAAAACACGTGGTGCTGAACCCACCCAGAGCTCCTCTGTCATTCAGCCTTTTGTCTCTGGATCTGCTCCCTCTCTCGCTCCATGGTGCTGCATTGAACCACTATCAAAGAGGCCCTCGAAATTCCTCAGAGGCTCATTACCATAGTTTGAATAATTCATGTGGCAATGAGATTGGGGGGGGAGGGTAACTCTGAACAAATAATGAGAAACAACTTCCATCAGCATGCGCATTCCTTTTTCTCAAGAGGGCACACCTCAGTGCGGAAGACAGAAATCAATATAGCATGACATTAGCTTGTGTGATACATTCCTGACCCTATATCTGTTAGGGAGGGGAGAGAGCAGAAGAATTTCAGCCGTACCGTCGAGAATGCTCGGCGCTAAGGTCACCCATACCGACGTGTAAATAAATCAATTCTAATTAGCAGTCGCCACCTTCGTATGGGGAAAGAAGGGAGCCACTGTACGGCAACGGCTTACACGGTTTAATAAACAAGCAAAATCACTTTAGTTCAGCAATTATACAAGGACATTCTCAGGCCAATGCCAAAACCAAAACCATAGAGATGATGACATTTTCTTAATTTCTTAATATTGTCATGGATGCTCTCCAATTAAAACTAACAAACTGTTGATTCTAGCGTGAGGAAACATCCCTTTAATTGCATTTACAAGGCTAAAACACTTGAATAAACAGATTACCTGCTGGATGTGATCCCCATGTGCATATTGGCACCTGGCCAGCCAATCCTTCAACGGCTAAACTTGATGAAACATGAAAACCCATATGGGAAGGCTCAGCTCCACATCCTTACCTCTGTAACCTCCCTACGTACATTTCCGTGCTACACAAAGTGATCCTTGCATACTGGAGATGACAGTGACACACCCTTACATGGCAGATACCGCTGATCCACTCATTTAATAAATGAAGTCCACTTCTAATAGGCTACCCCTAAATAAAGCAAGAAAAAAAAAATGTCAAGGCGGTGTACTGTTCTTGCACAGAAACAAAAAACAAGAGTCAGTTAAGGACTAGGAAACCTTTTTGAATAATAGCTTATTATAATTATATATTAGTAGTTTTTAAAAATTGAAACTGAAAAATGTTGTGCATCCAACGGATTTCCTAAGAACTCCAGATCGTTTCTTCCCAGGAAAGGAAATGAGGACATGATGAAAAAAGAACAAGCGTACTTACAAAATGAGATGTTTTTCTTCACTGAAGCGTAACTTTTAAGTGCCGTTAGTGATCGTACTCATTGATGCCACGTTTCCCAGCTGTATTAACTGCATTGAACGGTGATTACACACAAAATTTCCTCCCACACTAATTAAAACATTATTTTTTTAATTACACGTTGATGTTTCGGTCTAAACAAGATTCTATTCATCACTGTTGTTAAAGCAAAGTTTCATTCGTACCTATTGTATGTTTAGTTTTAAATTTGTCTTTCTTATTCCTTTATTTTGTGTGTGTGCGTGTGTGTGTGTGTGGGGGGGGGGGGGGGTCATTAAAAACTAAAATGCTTACCAAAAATTACATATATTTCCGCATAGGAAACATCTGTATATCCGTGCTTTTTGTGCCTCGTTCCTTGATTCCTCAGAGCACATTATAAGATTTGGTATTTCCTTAATGATTGCAGACTTCACTGCTTTCCAGGTCTTGAGCCGAGGGAAGTAGGCTCAAGAATTCATTTCAGCAAGGGATAAAAAAGACTCATCAGTTTAAACTCTGATAATAATAATCTAACATATTAAAAAGAGAAAAATGTTCAGTGGCTCCCGTTAAGGGTCACAAGAGCAAAAAGTAGCTCCTGTTAATCATTTATTGTCGTTGACAATAATATCACTATATATTACACTTTTTTTAATGAAATCTAGACTTGCTACTAAGGCCAGATTTTTTATTTATTTAATTATTTTTATTTTTTAACTTAATATTTGGCTCCAGTGTCAGTGGGAGAACAAATACTGGCTAAAAGTTCTACTAAAAGTATAATGGAGAATCTGAATTTGTACAACTTAATATTTCCCAACAACTGATACTCATTTACTCCTCTGTAAACTGCCGTTGTTGTTGTTTTTTCACACCTTATGATCGCTGTATGCGCAGTAGTATGCTAAACTGTGCACTGCAAGGTAGCCATGACCACGCTCGGCTAAAAGAACACTCCGAACTCACTAAAGTGAAAAGAAAAAATAAAAGCACACCTTTTAATAAGTGAAAATAAAACATTAAATCAGTGAATCGAAAGTAACTACAAGTACACACACTGGTTCAGGCACAGCAGGGTTTGACTTCTCCCCCATCTTGCCGTTTTGTTTCGCATTAGTCCTGCACTGGCCCAGTCTTCGCATTGCGCTAAATAAAGAGACAGAAGATTGAGTAAGAGCTCAGAGAGAGCCAAACCCAGGGAGGAAGTGGTGTGCGAGAAACCTGCTGTTTTCTGCAGTCAGCGCCAGGCTACACAGCGCTAGAACCGACGGAGCCCTAGAACAAAGCCAGGGAAGTCGGAGTGGCAAAACGCTACCACAAAACCCAACCAGTTGCAGGCTGACTCAGGATCAGATAGCATCAGGCGGTTTCAGATCTCCTACAAAACTCTCGATTCCCGTGTGACACTTAAGACTGCGGCGTGTGGGCCGAGAACGAAGGCCTTTCAGGATGCAACTTCCCTAATGCACATCTCTTCTGTACTTTCTGTCACAGACCGTCGAAACAGAAAGCTTTGTTTTCTTTAACACCATGGGCATTTCCCTGATCAGCCATCACTGGCTAAAAGGGCAACATGATACACACGGACACACTCGTGCAAACACATGAAAAAAGTCGATCCATAAAAGTGATTAGATTCAGAAGAATAAACATCGTATGAGCGTTCATTCATTTTCAGTACCTGCTTTATCTTCAGTCGATTGCAGATCTGGAGCTTATTCTGGCGTATACTGCACTGTAAACCTGAATAAGTTGGCAAAACTCAAAAAAATTGAGGTAATTAGATATATCAAATTTTTTAAGTAATGATGTTTCCTATTTTAAGTAAACAGAACTATCAGTTTTTGAGTTTGTTGTACTCATTCATATTAATCGTTCCTTACTTGCATTACTGAGTCGCCTAACTCATACTATTTAATAGCAATTATATATTTATTTATTTTTGTTGCAAATCAAATAAATTGTTGCTCCCGGCAATGGATCGCCACAGCAGACAATCCGGTCTGCACACAAGCTTGGCACAGGTTTTACACCAGATGCCCTTTCTGACGAAACCCTCCCATCTTATCTGGGCTTGGGACCGGCACTTCATCCAGTTGTTGGGAATCAAACCCGGGCCTTTGCATGGCAGGCGAAACACCTACCACTGAGCCACCAGTGCTCTATTGCCCTGATAACGTCAGACACAAAATCGCTAGGCCGAAAGATTTTAAGTTGGTGGAACTTTAAGGTGACAGTTACTATTACTTAAATACTTACAGTTACTTAAAATATCAAATTTGTTCAGCTAACTTGAAAAGTGTCGTTTCTACAAACTCATAAATACCGAAACGTTCTAAATACTCAATGTCTATTAATTTGAACTAATTGTAATTATTTAAGTTAACAGTACTCAATATGTTTAATTACTTAGATCATTAGGGTTTACAGTGTGGAGACACCGTAGGAGAACTGCAGTGCGCTTAATCACAGGGTGGAACGTACATACAGACCCAATTTAATGAATCCAAGCTACCAATCTGCACAGTTTTGGACAGAAGAAAAAAACAAGGAACCTTGAGGAAACCCACAATATCAGACAGTCAGTCAAGGTGCTGATTGAACCCGGGACCCTGGAACTGTTAGATGGTAATGCTAGCTACTATATCACCAGGTCAACATTTACATTATGGCATTTGGCAGAGGCCCTTATTCAGAGCGACTTACATTTCTAGCTCATCTTAAATCTGAGCAGTTGAGGGTTAAGAGTCCTGCTCAGTGGAAACTTGGTGATCGTGGGGTTTGGACCTGGGATCTTCAGAACTGTAGTCCAATGCCTTAACCACTGAACTACCTCTGACCCCTGACATATGGACAAGAACACATCACATGCTTGGGCTATATTAAATAACAATGAATCCTGTAGCTTGTTATTTATTCAGAATACAGAATGCACACAATTTGTAATTCCAGACAGCTTGTTTAAACATGATCTTCCTCAACTTTTTAACTTCTAATTTCACATTTCTAGTTTCGCTTTGTATATGCAATAATACAGATTACATAATAAGCTCGTCAATACCAAAGCATCTACTATTGACTTGCATTTTCCACATAGTCTATTAAACAGTAAGAGATTTAGTACAACTGAGATTATTATGACACTTATATTATATAGGTTTCAATATATGTATTGCTCTCTAATGTGATTGGTCAAGTGCTATTCCATTCTTTCATTCATACATTCTTCTATTCCGCTTATCCTGTTACAGGATTGAGAGAGTCTGGAGCCTGTCCCAGGATGCTTCGGGCCAATCCGTCACAGGGCATCCACTCACAGACTTGTGTACACACTATGGGCAAGTCCAAACAACCTAATCTGCATGTCTTTGGACAATGGGGGAAAAACAGAGTACCCGGAGGAAACCCATCAAGGGTTAGACGAGGCGGGAATCGAATCCTCGAACATGGAATTGCAAGGCCACAGTGCCAACCACTATGCCACAATACTGCCTAGCACTGTTTCAATAGTGCTTATAACCCTCAAGGACATATCACTGTGTTTATTATTCCACTCATCTTTGTGTGTGACTACAGTACTATTAGCACCATCATCAGTGGACAAGGCAAACAATATTTTTCAAGTATATAACTTTCGACTTAAAATATGAAAGCTAACATGTTATAAACCAAGTGATATACAGTACTGTGCTGTGGCGACGTGTCATATCTGTTTGTACTGGAATCCTTTGGACCAATGTGTATGAAATGTCATTTACTTAATATCCATTTCTTGTTTATAGAAATATTTTTATTAAAAAAATAATAAAAAACAGTGTTGCACATGCAGTCATGTGGTTATTCTGAATAGCAGCATTCCCAGGTTCGGCATAATCAAAAGTCTGCAGTATGATATTACTTAGGTGTAAGTATGTTCTCGCCCTTTGGCTTAAAAAGTTTTTATACCAATTATAATTTTATTCATGGAAATTCTGATAAAGAAACTGCAACCATAGCCAGATAGTTAGCAGACTGATTAGCAGACAATTGTCTCACTCACCATGAAAATTAGCTATTAGCTGCTGTTATCTTATGGTTTATTTAGCAAACTTGCTATTTTCATTTTCTTTATAAGCTACCTTTAAACTATTCTGATTACATTCACCATTATAGGTATTTATCCATTCCCAGTTTGAAACGAGTGTTATACTAGTGCTAGCCCATATCCACTGTTTTCATATGGATATGGTTGCCAGAAAACAGTCACAAATCAATGTAAAAAAATATTATACTTAGTAGTATATCTTGCATGCCCAGAATTTAGAATCACTATTACCGTGTCTGTGAGCTGGTGAAAAGGCTGCACATTTGAAAGCTATGAACTGGATAAACCAGAGCACACACTTGGCTGTGCCACTGGACACGTCACACTGGGGAAATCACCTGGTCGTTTTCAAGTAGCATGTTTGTGGAATTTGGCTTATTGAGGATGCAAATGGGCCCATTTTGGGTCCCTGGGGATCCAAATTTCCTGCAATTCAGTGCAATTTTACTCACAGTGCTCTCAGTGAACGGTAACACAGCCATTACAAAGTTTCAGTGTGTTCTCCAAAGCTGTTTCTCACTAAAAATCCATATGATACACATAATTCTATTATGTAGTCATTTAGATTTTAAAATGTAGACATATAATTGTAGACATTTACATTTATTGCATTTGGCAGACACCTTTATCCAAAGCTACTTACATATCACATAAGTGCATTGAGGGTTTTAGTATCTATTGAAAAATAAATCCTTATGCTGGTTTACTAGGTTGCTGAGAATAAAAACTAGCTGTCTAGAAATCAGTCTAAAAATCTTTAGCAAAGCACAAGGTTTCAATTACGTGATTGTTTTTGGCAACTATTTTCAGTAATGTTTACTGATGAGTTGCTCTATGATCTCCATTACTGTTGAACCGACAGTTGAGAAGTGATCTTTGAGACTAAGGCTTTTCTCATCCAGACCCGAAATCAACCCCAACGTCACTTACATCTTTCCTATAATCAGTGAGATTTGAGGTCTGCACCTCATTTTCATCTCTGCTACAGAGCATGGGATGATGTTAATCGTTTAATTATGTCAGGCACTACACCTGTCCAGCAACATCTGCTACTCAACACATTTAATTGAACTTTTTTCCTTCAATTTGTCACCCATCTGTATATAAATGTATTTATGTATTTATATATGTCTTTAATTGTTTAACTTGTTTTTATCTTTACATGATGATGACTGCTGGCTGCTCGATATTAACCATTAAACCTTCTTAAAATGGTGTCCAGAGACCCCAATATAATTTGTACACAGTACGTGTATGGGATTATAGTATTTCTTTTTTTATGACATCAGGATAGTTGAGAGCACAGTTAACCACTGTTCAATAGTTATTAGGGTAAGGGATTCTTTGGTTATCACAGTTCTAAACCTGGCTCTTCGTGTGAAATAAATCGATTTAAAATGCAGACAACAGTCATTTTAATTCCAATGTTTGATAAGCAAGCATAAATAATGTAAACCTCACTGCACACTTCGAAGTGATTTGCAAATGATTGGTTTTAATTAATCAAATAAAAATTGCAAACAGCTTGGCATAGATTCTACAAATCTCTGGAACTGTACTTGTGAAATGAGTACAATTCTTTAAAACAATATTTTGTCAGTTGATGTTTAATGATGGTGATGAAAGATTCTCTCTAATGCAGTCCTAAGGCTAACTGGCAGGTTAATGAATGGGGATGAAATGAGTGGGGATGGCGCAGAGGTACCGCAGATAGCGTTGCCACCTCATGGCTTCATAGCCCCAGGTTCAACTTTAAGTTTCGATGGAGTTTCTGTGCATGTTCTCTTCCTCTCTGTGTAGGTTTCCTCTGGGTTGACAGTTTCCTTTCACCTCATAAAAAATTACAATAGTTAGGTGACTAAGATCAATTGCCCATAAGTGTCAATAAGTGTGTTCTTGTTTGCGCACTGTGTGGACCCCATCAAGTATTTCTTCCTCCCTGAAATCCAGTGTTCATGAGAGAGAGAGATTCACCATAACCCTGAAGAATAAACAGTTACTGAACATGAGTGATAGAGAGAAAATAAATGCCATTCATTTTTTTTTTACATTTCATACCCAAAGATTTGTGGCTGAAAAACAAACATGGAATAATGTCAACATGAATATAAACATAATTACAAAAACAGCTGAATAATTATTGAATGTGTTTCAACAAATCCATTTATTAACCCTTTTAATATAAAGGGAACATCCTGTGTGAGGAAGTAAATTGCAGTCACCAATGCAGCTGACTAGGTTTCATTAAACAAACAATCAAACCAAACACTGGTATCAAACTCAGAAACCAGAAACAGGCTCAGGTCAGGCAATGGGAAAAGAGGCACAGACTGGCCTAGGCAGAGACACGAACCAATAGACAGAATCTGGGTCAAAATGGGGAAGGCATACAGGATAATCAATGCTTGGCAACAAAGTGGTTAGGATAAAGAGTAGACTTCGCATTGTGTGTACATGTGTGTTAAATCAATAATTATGTGAACTTAAGTCTGTGAGATGGGAATTGTGCACTGTGGCCACTAGCATTGATTCCGGCATACACATAAAAGTGCAAAAGTCTGAGACCATCAAAAGTAATAGTTGTCCAATTAGTGAGCGTGGGGCAGACAGGGCTCCATGAAACATATCAGATTTTTATTTTCACTTTGTGGATATAGCATAGCTGTGTAGTAGTACTGAAGGCATTACAGCCATGCTATATCCAGCAATACAGCATGACCTCAAGTGTGATATTGCTTTTATACAACAGTTCTGCAAACACCATTTATTTATCAACAGATTAGGATTTGTTTCTTTATTTAACCAGTTATTTGGTTCCACCAGCACATATAGTTCTGTAACTGGTGGAACTTACAACTGACAGTTAGTGTAACCATACAGACCTACTTTCAACAATACTGGTGCAATTAACTGTTATTGGGATATCTATGACGTGAAGTGATACAGATGGTTATACATACCCGTGCTTTTACTGTTCAATATCGCCACTCCTGGAATGAGGCTCGTTCGGTCCAAACTAAATGTTGTATAACTGTACTTCCATCTATTTATCTAGGAACCTCTGTAGTCCAACTAGGTCCCATGGAGGCCGATGGTGATTAAAATTGTATTTATTCCCATTTTATGACCGTGGCAGGACCTCTGGTTAACATTGACATGCGCATTCACATACTACGGGCAACTTTGGGAACGCCAATTAGCCTAATATGGGTGTCTTTGGACTGTGGGATGAAACTGGAGCGCCAGGAGGAAACCCACCAAGCACGGGAAAAACATGCACACAGACCATGTTATCGGACCCTGAGGTGGAAGGCAACAGCGCTAACCACTAAGCCACCAAGCCGCTATAATTATCCTCAAAAGCTATTAATCTGTTTTACTGCTGACTTGGCTTAAATGGATGGACATATTCTAAATCTTAAAAAGCTCTATTGCTCAACGAATAGTTTTGTAGGGTGTTTAGCTATATCTGAGTTATAATTATAATATAAATCTTAATATATTACTGGTCAATATTATTATTATTATTATTATTATTATTATTATTATTATTATACCATTCAAGATGTTCCTGGCTGTATAAAGTTTGAAAATCTCTTATCCAAACAATAAAACTGGCACCCTCCTTTCGAGGGCACACAGAACAAAGCAATGAAGGAGAAGGCCACGCCCCCTGAGGGCTCGAGGTAACTACAGAAGTCGCGCGCCGCGCTTTTAATATGTGTAGCGGTGCACGCGCCGGGAGTGTGTGAGAAACACAGAGAGAGAGAGAGGGGAGAGAGAGAGACCTAGTGTACAGCGGAGCGCTTCGGAAACGGATGACTCGGATTTGGACGCGAACGAGGAGCGAAAGACTGTTAAAACTAACGCGCGAGAGAGAGACAGACGCGCGTCCCTGTGCTGATCTGGATTAATCCGGAGTGCCAGAGAAAATCACCCTTATTTTTCCCAGAACGAGGCGTTACTAAGAGTGTGTAACAGTAATGTGCGTTCTCTGTAGTTCTGTTTCACATGGATGATCGGTTGTGAAGAGAAGGGATGCGGGTAAAACACGCGTTTCAGAGAGCACGGGGTTGTTAGTTTTCAGGGAATTCCCGCGTTCTCTCAGGACGGGTGTGTTGACCGGGAGCTGTGGAGGAGAGAGAGCGCGTGCAGCTGCACTGAAGTGGAACAGCAGCACGGTGGGCGGGACAGACACTCAGACGCCGAAACTTTCTGCCAACTTTTAATGTTTTGACTTTTTTTTTTCTTTGCAGTCGCAAAAGATGCACACAGGCTGTGGTGTGGAAAACGAACAATTATATATTGATTTTTTGTTGCTATTTTTACTGCAGAATATGAACGAACACAAGATCCGATCTAATGTACTCCTGTAGTTTGCACAAAAAATATAATAATGTAGTTTGCATGCACGTATTATATAAAGGCATGCATCACATGATGTAGTTTAAGGGTGTTTGGCAGGATCACCTGATTTCATTTAAGTGCAACGTTTTTTTATTGTTATTATTGCACAACTCTTTAAGTTTAAACCTAATCCAAGTAATACAAACGGCTGCAGGTGTGCGGGCCCCGGAGCACGAGAGACTCCGAGGTGTCGGGATCAGCTCGGATCTCTCAGCACCCGCGCGCGCGAACCCGCGGCCCCTTTGTCTCCATAGCAGCCGCCCGAGCGGCGCCGCGAGACACGGGCCGCGGGGCCGCGCTCAATGGATGACGTCACGCGCCTGGCGCCAGAGAGTCTGCAAGAGCACGAGCTCGATTCTCCCTCTTTACGCCCTAGAGCGTACTGAGCTGATCCGCTCCTGCCTAACCGGGTGCCAATTCATCACCTGTCAGGAATCAGTCAGGGCGCCGTGCGAAATGTACACAGCTGTGAGAACAAAAAGAAAAACAGGGCTGTGGAGCGATCAGGGGAAAAAAAAAATTGATCTCACCAGATGTGGACAGGATCTTAAAGAGTCCCAGATCTCATCTTGATAGAAAATACGCCAAGGAGTGTGCGGCGCCCTGGGATAGCAAATGTAGTATTTACCGAAGCGCAACGCACAATCATTTAAATATAGAGTGCAATAAGCGCAGATCTACAGGATTCATACAGTTACACAAGCAGAATAGCGTGCATGACATTATGTCTGGAGATTTTAATAGAAAATTTGTGTGAAAATCAGTGGATTCCAGCACACAAGCATCGCACACGCATTCCAGCACATTTCTGCAAACGTCTCCTTGTTCGGATTGGGGGGGGGTCAACCTCTGGGCAGGAAACCTTATTTGTCTCTCAGATTACATTTACAATAAAGCTTTGGCTATATGGTCTCTTTGTTTTTATTTCATCTAACATATTATAAGCTACAGTATACACAATACTGTACACACACTTCAACTCAAACACTCGCTCTTACACGGCGCCACAGAATATGAGTGTGCATGATTGCACAGAAATAATGTATGAATTCCTATTATTTCATACTCTGGTCAAACATACTGAAAATTTTCTACTGCTTTTCACAACTGTACTTAATTTTTAATTTGATTAAAAAATATATCCATGTGCATTATACACAGCTTTACATTATCTTGATGACCAGGTTGAGAGAGGATGAGAGACAGTCACCCAATATCACCTAAATGAGGATGGGTTGAGTCTGGTTCCTCTCAAGGTTTCTTCCTATTCCATCTCAGGGAGTTTTTTCCTTACCACCGTCGCCATCGTCTTGCTCGTCAGGGACAATCTGATTATTATGATTTATTCATATTACCTCACACATTTCGTACTCATTCTATAATTTTTACGTATGTACTAAATGACCATTGTGATTATAAGTGCTTTATAAAGAAAACTGGACTGAATAGTCTTCCAGGCTTAAACACGGGCCTCTAACAGTGCTCCTGCAGCGTGTAAACAGACCACTGTAAACACATATTTTCCAAACATTCAAAAGAAGTCAAGTAGAAATAAAAACGCATTAATGTGTTTGCCATTTTGAGGTGGAGCACCTGACTTGGTTTTGGACAGACCTATTCGCACCCACACAAGCATTACAGCTAACTATGCAATTATCCCCGATTATCATAGGGTATATTTTGACTTGGCAAGCAATAGGACATTGTTTTTTTATATATATAATTAGACGTAACATGTACATGCAGGTTGCACTTGAATAAATAGACTGCTGTTCAAGTGTGTGCTTGCTATCTTGAAGTTATTTCAATAATTACAACAAAAAAAAAGCACGATATTGAAGCAGACCCTTGTCAGGACTGAGCAATCCTCCTGATCAGAAACAGGTACACTGAATTGCGGAATTAACTCTGAAAGCTGAAGGTAGTCAGCAGCAGCACGCGCGCGCTCACTGGTTAAAAAAAAGAACGAGAAAAAGAGGGGCCGGACTTGTACGAGCGTTATGGACCAATGGCGTGGCGTGAGGGCGATGATTGACGTTAAGGATCAGACCAATACGCGAGGTCTACAACCCCGCGTCAAAACCCTCCCAGCTGGGTATATATTCAGCAATGACAGCTTGTTAATCCAGTGCGTTTGCTTCCACACAGCCGCGAGCGTAGCTAGAGCGAGTATCTTAAAACAGGAATAATACAAATACTTCAAATCGTCGAGTATTGCTTGCAAAACAATATTTTAAAAATAATATTAATATAAAATAAATAAACAACTTCAGCATGAAAGCTATAAGTCCAGTGAGATCTTTCCGGAAAAACGGCGCGAGCGTGACGGAGCAAAGCCTCGGAGTGTCTCGGAGCAAGACC
Organism: Clarias fuscus; assembly: GCA_030347435.1. NCBI lineage: Eukaryota > Metazoa > Chordata > Actinopteri > Siluriformes > Clariidae > Clarias > Clarias fuscus. Next base: position 12,602,201 of record CM059216.1, read on the forward strand.
CCCGCGGATGATCCCCTCAGCCTGCTGTACAACATGAACGACTGCTACTCCAAGCTCAAGGAGCTCGTGCCGAGCATCCCGCAGAACAAGCACGTGAGCAAAATGGAGATCCTGCAGCATGTCATCGATTACATCCTGGATCTGCAGATCGCACTCGACTCCCATTCCGCGACGAATACACTCCATCACCCGCGACCCGGCCAGGGCTCGAGCAGGACACCTCTCACCACCATCAACACAGACATCAGGATCCTGTCCTTACAGGTAAACCTGCTGCACGACATGCATGCGCAGTGCACGAGAGCGCACCGACACAGACACTCTGTAACCTGCATATACTGTATGATCACCCCGAAGCTGTGAACACATACACACAAATGTATATATAGATTTGCAACGATTAAAAGAAACACTCCATGAAGCATGATCCTGATCATTAACGCTCTGCCGTCTCTCTTGCATGTAGACGCCGGAGTTTCAGTCAGACTTGATCACAGAGGACAGTCGGACACTTTACCGTTAACCAGGTAAATAACTCTTATCATTTCCCCCATCAATCTCTGATCTGATGATGAATGCAACAATTTTTAAATATGATCATGTTATGATGAGCTATATATATATATATATATATATATATATATATATATATATATATATATATATATAAAAAAAAAAAAAAACTCCCCCGATCGAACTAAACTAGACGCGCAAATCTTTAAACTTCCATACTGGACGCTTTTGTGCATTTTTAATCATGTGTATTAAGCTCTGTGTGTGCTCTTGTTTTTCATACATTAAAAATGAACCTTTGCTCTAACAATAGTCCAGGAAGTTTACCATTTTAAAATGATGCATGAGCATTAAGTATATTGTTATTGATATATTTTTATTCTAAACTACAGTTTAATGCTTATCTGTTGTATCTTTTTTTTAAATTAAAATTCTCTTCCAATCTGAAAATTTAGAAAATGCTTTTTTTTGCAAATTGGTACCAAGTGTACTATTTAACAAGTTACAGTAATAGCCTGTAAATAAGCCGTGTTCAGCCTATAGAAATGCTCACACTGGACATAAGGATGGATCCGGATTTAATTACAAGCCTGCGTCCTATCAGTAGTCAGCAGGAGTGTTTCCTCTGGCCGTGGTTAGAGCAGCTCCATCTGGTCCGCAGCGTTTTACTCTCTCTCGGAGTGTTGGGTTAAACGCTGGAGCCGCGGCTTCCTCTCTGGCGCCAGGCTGTCCGGATCTCCGGCCTGTTTGCTCTGTACTAAATGCGCCTCTCTCTTTCTCAATCTCTTGCAGGTGTTTGCTTAAGACGTGAACACACAGGACCCAGGAACCGACCTTTTCTCTCCACACATACACACACATACACACTCAATTTCTGTTCTTGCCTGGATCCCCCTCCCCTCCTCCTTCTCCTGAATGAAGAGGTGTTTGCTTCTTAAAGGACAATGTAGGTCTATGTGATGTGTTCTTGGTTTGGACATTAATTTTATTTATCTAAAGACTCTAGTCTTTTTTTTTTCCCCCTTTCTTTTTTTTTCTTCAAGACGAAGAAGCACTAACTTCCCTAAATGGGAGGAGAAAACAGGAATGGAAGAAGAAAATGTCGCCTTCTCTTAAATATGAGATGTTTTTTTTGGTGAAGACGGTGTGAATAGAAGCCGGGGTGCTTCAGTTACTGTACAAAGTTTAGTCCCCCCCCCCCCCCCCCCCCCCTCTATATTTCTTCCCATCATTCTTTGGGCACGTGAAGGACTGGACGGCCAATCTGCCATGAGCGTGAAACCTCGTGAACTCTCTCTGAGTTGTATCTTGTATAGTTGCAGACGCTGGACTACCACGCTGCAAAGTGTCATGCTGTATTTAATTATGCTGAAACTTTTTATAAAAGTAATTAATTGTAAAGCGTACCTTTTTATATATAAAAAAATAAATCAAATGCTTTATTTGAACAGATATGTCTATTGTAGTCTATAGGCGTGCTGGTGTTTCGTGGTAGGTGCTGGACAGCTATTCATACTTTTTGTATTTAGTTCACCTGAACTTTCGTGTCGACAAAATTAAACGTTTATAATCGCACTTGTTGGTTTTGCTACCTGGCGGGGGGCGGGGAGGAACAACTGATCCACGGATGGCTTTAATTAGATCCTGTCCGTGAACACACTCCGGGCATAAAGTAGGAAGTAGGGTACTAAACTGCACCATTCCTTGTTGCTTATAGTCTTGTTCCTTTTTAATACATGTATGATATAGAAGTGTACTTTAAACAAAAAAAAAATTAGAGTTAAGTTTTACATTTATAGAATAATCACTTTTAATATGCTACTCAAGTTGATAAATGAGTAGCTTCGGAGTCCCATCTGTGCAACAAGGTATTGAACACTTGGGTACTAAAATATGGTGTTTGAACTTGTGTATTGGGTCATGTTTTTCTTCTCATGACTTGACATGAGGAAATGCTTCCTCTATTGACTTGTGCTTTATTTATGAATACTAAACCACATGGTCTACTAATACACTAAAGAGTACATCAAAAATGATGCATACAGTAATGTAGGCTGTTGCAGGCTATTGTTTCAGGATCAGCTTAAATTTGTGCTCAGAATTTACTTTTAATTCTTGTCAATTGAATCTTTTTTTCCCCTCCTTTTTCGTCTTGTGTGGTTATTCCCCATCAAGCACACATTGATTTTTTAAAAATTATTATTTAAGAATGAATAGGCTTACACTAAGGAACACATTCAAGGACCTTTTATAAATGTTTACTAAGGTCTCAAACCTTAAACTAATTGTTAAGGGATTTGTGTAAATGTACTTTTTTTTTATTTTTATTTTTTTTAGGCTTAGTAAGCCAGACAGCTAAGCAAACGTATCACTTTAGAATAAATGTCCTACAACAGGTGAAGGAGCAGGATTGTGCTTATGCTTAACCAGTCTGAGAGCAAGGTATTGCAAGGGGAGTATACTCAAACTGGTGCTCCTTGCCTTTTTCTTCTAGCACAATTGAAATGTACATGAGAGACTGGTTGAATTTATGAACAGTGCGCCACCTGCTGGTGAATTTATCACATGTACTATGCAGAAGAAAATACAACTTTTTTTTTCCCCAAATCATTTACAATTGCTTTAAATTAGAGATGTAGTGAAATACATGAGCATATAGGAGATTTAGTTTCGTTTTTTCTTTTTTTTTTAGGCAGAGTGTATTTGGTTATGACATGCTGTTTAACACAAGTCACATTAATAGTCTACTGAACCGTTTTTTTTTTTTTTTTTTTTTTTAATGCTGTAGCTTATTGTTCGGGCGATAATGATGTTAGTAATTGTATTTTGAACACAGAGGGCTTGTAGAAAGAAGCAGACTATTAATGACTGGACAATGCAAAAATGACCGTGTTGTTTCAAGTGCAGTTTAGCCATTTTGATTATTTTAAGAGAAAAGAAACTAAGTGCTATCACACCATTTTTTGTCAGTAATGACCATAAACCATTTCCTAAGAGATTTTACAAGGGGTAGGATTTAAGATTGGTTGTATGTGCACACACAAAGGCACGGATTGCCTGTTAAGGCAACTTAAAGTGCATGAAAGACCAAGAACCAAGAAGTGTCTGAAATGCAGTGTTTATTACTTCCTGAAACATGGTCATGCATTTTGAGGAAATGTCAGCTACTCATTACACTTACACTCTGCACATAAGATTTTCACAGAGGCCTTTTTTTTATTCACAAAGCTAACACTAATGTGCTCGAACACATGAACAACCGATTTCCTAAATATTATACATAAAGCATTTACTTTCAGTGCACTGAAGGACAAACATTTTTCTCCTAGGTACTGTAACAGGTAACAATCCACCTCTAGTCACTGACCTAATGTAAATTACTAATAATTCTACATGTTACAATTATTTGTTGATTGCACTGTTTCCTAGCACCCTATTGACCAGAGATGGCTGTTATTACCTAAAAACCTTCCACTAAATACAAAAAAAAATAATTCATCACCATCAACTACATAACTGCATGTTTATTATCTAAAAGTAGCAGGACAAACTCTTTCTTAGATGAGTGTGAATTCACTTCATAAAAAATAGACCTGTCCTGCTTTTTATAGCACACTCTCTCGTTCTTCATTGCCCTCATCCTGCGTGGTGTTCGTGCTCTTCTTTCTTGACACTGTGAGAAGATTGTGGTTCAGCAGAGCTCTGGTGCCGGTGCTCGATCCCGGGGAGATGATGAGGCTGCGCTCGTCTCCGTTATTGTTGTTGTTATGGGGTGAGTTGTTGCTGGCTGCCTGGTTCAGGTTGGTGACAGCCTGCGTGTGTGTGTCAGAGGTGTCCCAGTTGTCCTCAGGGCTGCTGGCCTCAGACAGAGCTTCTGAGCAGATGGACATGCGTATTGTGGTCACAAGGTCTTCCTCTTTTGACTTCTCATCCTCTTCCTGGGGCTCCTCACTCTCCTCATCCTGTAGTGAATGATTAGATGAGCTTCCACTCGACCTCATGCCTGAGTCAGACGATTCTTTTTTGTCCATCCCGGCAGAGACAAAGCTCTTTGCCTGCCCCTCTTCCTGCTCTTCCCAGAGGAGGGGTGTGGCATCAGTCTCTTCAGGCAAACACTCCTCTTCATCTTCTTCATTGGGTACACTGTGGTAGCGTGGACCCGGTCCTTTGATGCGGCTCACAGAGGATTTATGCTCTGGTTTCTCATCTTCTTCTGTGATTGGATGGAGAAGACAAGAGTCCTGGGTAGCGGAGTAGTCCATCACACTGTCCCCTGCTTTCGAGTTTCTCTTGAAGAGTTTGCGGCTTTCCTGCTCACCATCCTTGGCCTTGTCATCTGTTCTCTCAGCCCCGGAGCCGCCGGCTTCCAGCTGCGACATGTGAGTGATGTAGTCCTGGTAGGCATTGCGGTACTCTGCTTGCTGCCGGTCAGTCAACTTACTAATGTCATTGGATGACTCCTGAGAATTCAGACTGGACATGCTGGAAGTCCTGTGGGACACGACCTAAAGGAAATTTGTGAACATTGCAAAGAAAAATTTTAACATTTTCGACATAATCTCTATTCACTACACCTGTAGCAGAGGTGCGATTAGCTTTTTTTTTTTTTTTAAGGAAAAAATAAAAACACCAAGGGAAGCTGTATTGTACAACTCCAATGTATTATATCAGAGGTTCCTTGAATTGACCCAGGACTCCAGTCCTTATGGAAGCCCTGTCCATGATATTGTGAAGAATTCCCTATTGCAGCTAAGAAACCCTATAGGAGCACACCTTTTTAGGAATTCATAAACGTTTTATAGCGAAATGTCACATTTTTTCATCTGCATGAAATCACTTTGATTAGAGATTCCACCCGAACTGTTTACCTGGACGCTGATCTGATCTGATATATATGTGTTGACATGCTCAATGAATTTAATCAGAATAAAACTTTTTTGAGACACGCACAAAGTGGTTTTGTCCGCTGTGAAGCGTTTGATCTGCGCAAGTACTATTTTTCCCCAACTTTGAGGTTAGGCTTGGCTTCTCATCTTTTACAATAAATCACACCTCTGCATTACAATCGGTTAGAAGACTTCAGTTTCATTTGTAATTGGTTAGATGCTTTATTGATTGTGTAAAGCTGCTTTGCGACAATGGCAATTGTTAAAAGTGCTATACAAATAAAATTGAATTGAATATTATGTATAAAATAGGGAGTCAATCAGTGGTCCATCTTCAGCCAGACCCAGTGGGTGAAAATAGAGAGGGGTGGGGGAGAAAAATGGTCTGAGTTTACTGATCAAGAATGGATGTAAAACTTTCCTCCGCAACATCTAATGATGTGAATTAGCTTTATTCCAATTGGAGAGAAATGTTCGGTTCAAGTGTTTACGTGGATTAGCAAATGTTTAAACCATCCTTCTCATTCATAGTTAAAATTCCTCTTGATCTGGCTGAATTAATCTGTTGTGATTGAGGTTATTATATGATGTATTTTTATCCCTATTGGGCTATTATTCCCATTACTTGTGGAATACTATGGTCATGTAAACACACCTACTGTTACTTTCGACAGATCATTTTAAGTTTGATAGAAATTTTGCATCTCACTGAAACCAAGAGGCCAAAGGTAGAATATCATAATAGTGGTTGCATCGTGCTGAGAGTTATGCTTAGTCTCTAGATTGGTTTTCTTACCTTCTTTTGTTTTACATAAGGGGCTTACCTGGTTACCGACTTTTTCATGGATGGGTTCCAAAATGTTTATCAAATAATAATGGATTTAATGATGCTCAGCAGGACACTCCTGATTAACTTGAACCTTAACATACCTCAACATAAATAATGTAGATATTTCACAACTTGGTTGAATAGGGTGAGAATGAATCACAATTTCCATTTCTGTTTGTAAATTTTTCAATTTCTATTATTTATTTAAATTTAATTTATATCGTTTTTACCCCCCACTTAAATATTCAGGGCTACTTTGTGTAGAATAATAAGACCAGTTAAATAAATTTCTGTTTCAGTTTGCTATACTACAAAATGTGCAAAGGTTATTAACAATTGTTAATAATTAAAATTGTTAAGTGCAGCGTGATGTCCTGGGTAAATGTAGAGTGACTTTGTGCATGAGAAGAGAAACCAGAAATAGCCAATTCTGTGTGTCAGGAACTGCACTAAATGTGTGCATGTGTGTATGGGTGTGTGCGTTTTTATGTTGTGTCAGTCCAGCTCTTCACTTCCTCTGCTCATTCAGGTCAGAGAACACTCCGTTTGTCACCCAGTAAACCACAGGCTATTTCCACTGTACTGATGGACTACTAAAAAGCAGAAGCTAGCTTCTGCTTCTTTGTCAGACAAGAAAGCTGCTGTGGTGGAAATGTATGTTTCGCTGAAAGAGTTAGGAAGGGGGTGTGTTTGTGTATTTATAACCGTAGTTCAGCATGGCAAGTGAATCTAAGCTATATATTAATAGATGCTGACTGTGAGCATGTGTTTAGGATTATAGACATGTATTCGTGCAGCGTCTGTCCAAATCCTTACCTAAATATAAACGTGGTGTTAGATGTGTTCAGATGGATAAGGTACACATATCTTATAAATGAAGCCAAAAAGCCTGGCATGCCTCATTAAACCAAGAGTGTGTGACTGACAACGCTAGCACCTTTGTTCTCAAGATGTCAGCTTACTGACTCTACCAGAAACTTGTACTTTAGAATCTTGGAGCTTGCATCAGCCTCTTTTGACATTTATTCTTGAGTAAGTTGTTTATGACAGACCATTTGTTGAGCTTTGTTCCCCCCGGACTATAATTAAATCCATTTATGAACACACATTATACATGTGCTAAAAAATATAGCTAGGAGAAAAGGAGTCAATCATATTCTCTGTGTGTTAATAACTGTTTAGTCAGTGACACTGTACGACACATTTTAAAGTTGTTAATATTTTCTAACTCTACATTCTTGTGAGAGAGGGACAAAGTGACAGGCGACCGTACGGCACGGAGCTGTGACATTTCAGCGACACCATAACAAGCAGTTGTAAATTTGATGTAAATTAAGCATGCTGTGCTAAAGCAATAAATCCAAACCCCTGGCTCTAACGATTTCTCAGAACAATCTTATGGTGCATGTAGTCCAATATTTTTTCAATTCCCTGTTCACAGCATTAGTTCCTGCCTGCAATAAGCTGACAAACCTCCCCAAAAACAACTTATAACCATGGTTTCACCTTATCCTCTTATAAACAACCTGTCTATTAGAGATATAATGAAGAAAAAAGCTCGGAAGGAAGTAGCAAAGATGTTGATCCCTTTAGTGAGGTGTTCATAGCTAATATGAGGGGTGTTCAAGTCAGACCAGAATCATATTTGATTGTGCAGAATAATAATTCTCTATATAATCCTTTGCTACATTTATGCACTTGTCTCAGGGGTTTATTAGTGTTTGGATACTATCAAGGGAAAAAGTTTTCGGAGTACACTGGAGCCATGATCAGGCTGCCTGCTTCACATTTAAAACTCTGACCTCACTGGAACTCCTTTAATTGCCCAATCATGTGGAAATTGCTTGTCAGGAGGTAAAGACTGTACATGGAGTGTGGCAATAACTCCTAGTCGAATTCCTGTAATTTGATTATTTGTATTGTAGGGTGCATACACTATATTTGGCTACTTTTAAGTTTCTTCAACCTACCTTTAAGAAAAAGCATGCTTACAAGCAACAATAGATTGGTTGCTTCACGTTCACAAAATAAACTACAATCCTGAGTGACCCGTCATGCTAGTCTGGATGCTAGTTTGGCTAGTGACTTGATCTGTGCTAATTTGGATGCAGAGTATTAAATGAATGTATAGTGTATATGTGATTATTGAATTGATCATAATCACTCACTTACTCACTCAGTCTTCGTCTATACCGCTTTATCCTGTATTCAGGGTCGCAGGGGACCTGGAGCCTATCCCTTAGGGCACGAGGCGGGGTACACCCTGGACAGGGTGCCAATCCATTGCAGGGCACACACATATACACACACTCGTTCACACACTATGGGCAGTTTGGGAACACCAATTAGCCTAATCTGCATGTCTTTGGTCTGTGGGAGGAAACCGGAGTACCGGGAGGAAACCCAACAAGCACGGGGAGAACATGCAAACGCCATGCACACAGAGACTGGAATCAAACCTGGCCGGGAATCGATCCCGGATCATAGAGGTGCAAGGCGACAGTGCTCTGATCAAAATCAGGAGGTTGTAATTTGATACCCACCATCCAGTGGTTGTTGGGCGGTCTGGCTGGTTCCTCCAGTCCGGCAGTGCTGAGCTCCTCGAAGCTGAGGTTGAGACTGTATTGTAGATTGCTGTGAGGGGCTGCTGTAGAACAGACCGGAGGAGGAGGTGGTTCAGGCTGAAAAAACGTACCGTTGCCCTGCTCACTAACCTTTACACATTCCTCCTGCAGCAGCTGGCTCTCCACCTGCCGCTGCTCCAGCACCTGGGGAACAGGGCCACAGAAACAGAAAAGACCACACTCATTCGCTTGGGTCTTAGTTGAAGAAAACAACGCAGTAGGCAGATTATCTGATAGCTAAGATATGTTTGGGAGTTTCATTAGTGTTGTGTTGGATTTTTTTTGTTTAAGTTTAATCAGGAGTTCGATTTAAAAAGGAGACTTGTTAATATGTAAAGAATAAAACATAACTGGATGTCCTGTCATGGAGAAAAATGGTCAACAGTGGGGTGGAGTGTTGCAACCCAACATGAAATGGAGGAATGAGTCCACCCAGAAGTTCATTACTTTCTAAAAACAGATCATCCTAAAATCCAAAAATACTTTATTAAAGAATGACACATTTTACTTTTTTTCTGTTTCTATCAAGCAAAGCAAGCTTCTGTGGTAGAGTGCTAAGGATATGTAAAATGATCCCACTTAAAGTTTATTATTATGGAGACCTCCAAATGTACACAAAACAAGTTAGTTTCTGTTATCACTTGCATTATAAAAGCTATAGAGGTATAAACAGTTGTTCCCTTATCAGCCTTTTTTGTATCTCTCTGTTAAGAAGATGCAGCGTATCATGAAACATTTTTTTGACCAATTAGAATTTAACAATGCTGCCTTATAGCAGGATGGAGGAATCTTGTAGGACTTCCATAGCTGTCCTGTGTGTTTCCTATTTCCCAAAGACATGATTTGCTTGATAAATGCTACTTTCTTGTAAAAGTCAAGCTATTCAGATCTTTGAGTGGATGCTGAGCTCACACTGACAATAACCTTCGTTCATTCTGAGAGCTGCCATCTTGGACCAGATGGCTGCCTGCTTGTTGGCAACACAACATTCGTTTGTGGTAGCACAAATGGAGATCTGATCAACACACGCTACATGTTTTCCTGATTGCAACCCCGTGCCGGATGTTTTATCGAAAGACGGATTGTTTAAAAAGTCCATGTCCGGCAGGATGAGTGGGGTGGGGGAAGTTAGTTTGGGATCAGAAGAGATAATATGATGAATTAAACAGAACCTTTTTTTTTTTTTTTTTTTATGATTTAAAGAAGTAAATAACAAACATGGTAATGCATTACCATCGCTTTGAAGAGATGCCAGTCCCCAAAATTCATGTTCATCTCCTTCTTGAGCTCCTCCAACTGACACTGGCACAGGACACGACCATTCACATTTGCCTGGGAATCCAAACATTCACATCTTAAACTTTGTCTGATTATCAGGTTCATTTTATTTTACTTGGACCCGTGTAGCCTCGGGGAAAACAAGAGGCAAGCTTGTGTTTGGTGCGTGCTAGTGCATTCTGAAGCGCTGAGCGCTCATAAATGCACTACAATAGAGATCTTTCAGTAGCTGTTTGTGCACAGCTGTTAGGTTGGATAATGAAGGTCTGAAGGAATTAGTCATGTCATTGCCAAATCTCAGGAAAACAAGCAGAAAAATTCTGCTGGCCATGACCAAATAATTAAGGATTAGCCAATGATGGACCGTGCTTTTATAAAATTCTATCAATTTTCATAATAATAGTACAGCCTTAAGTGTGTTATTTCGCTTATATACCACAGCAATACATTTTCATACAAATATGAAACATTAGCCTTTTAAATGACCTAAAGTTACATTCAGTGTTATTTAACATTTGTAACAGAGCCTATCTCCGATATCACTTTCATTATAAACAATAAACAGTCGTTTGTTTACCAGCCTCTCCTACATTCACTCTTAAGTAAATAATACAAGCTAACGATGTAACGAGTGTTTGTTACACCTTTTTCAATGACAAGGTCATGGTAAATGTTCAGAGACATTTTAAACAACAGGCCTGCATTACCCCTGGCTGAACATAATTATATGTTGGATTTTCCTAATTCACAGCATCTAAATAACAACATAAGAGGGTTTGTATCCATGTTTTGAAAAGTCAAAACTGTTGCCTTTTGCTGTGAGGTCTAGCATTGAGCCTAATATCAGCAATGATCATTTCCTTCTTGGACTGACTCATGCTAGCAATTTTAATTTGCACTCATTGTGTTTAAATTATTATCTTTATTTTACATATCTTATTTTAATTAGTGAAAAAATGGCATTATGCTCTGAGAAGTAGGCATCACTGGTTCTTGCTCCCAGACCAGCAGAATGTTAATGCTATAACCAATTTTGCTCATTAGAAAAATGGATATCCAGATTAGAAACTTTGACTACTGATAAAGATGAATATTGAATTTAGGAAAGTTTCATGACAGAGCAAAAAAATTATATTTTTCAAATCATACCTTTTTGATAGTGGTGATATATTGTTCCATCATGCTAGAGTCCAGGCCCTCGATTTGACGCAGTCTGTCACATACACCATCAGTGCTAAGAGAGCTAAGCATCCCAGGAGGTATTGCAGAATCAGTGCCCTAGACACACACACTGGCAGTTATTTACTTATCCCTAATATCACTATTCACTCATGCATCCATGCATTAATATCTCTGAAATCATGAGGTAGCAAATTTAGTGCACCAGTGATGAAGAATACAGAAAAGCAGCAGGTATTAGAGACATATAAAGCCATGTCTGTAGGTCAGGCCAAAGCAGTGAGAAAACCAGTAAAATATGAATAAAACTCACCAGTGAGCAAACAAGTGAACAACGATACTGTAAAGCAAATGCTTGTGAATTTTATGGCCCACATGCTCAACTGGCTACATCGAGAGGTATAATGTTTATCTGTTCCAACGATACACCACTCCACCTAATTAACTCCTGTGTTCGAGTGCTCATTAGCAGAATCAGGTGGATGCATGTAGGGTTGGAATGAATGCAGACACTGCAGTTCCTTATGGAGAAGCAGGTATTTATGGCATCAATATAAGTCATCATGAATCAAATCAAATGTTCAAAGTTGAGTGCATCTCATAAAAATAAATAAATAAATTAAATAAATAAATAAAAAACAGTGACATGCTGACCAAATAAAGCCTCGGAAGTTTATAGGCACCAAACCAAACTGCTATCATCTCTTTAAGCTTTGCCTTCATTGACAGGAAATGTCTAAATATTGTATCTAACGTCTCAGTGAAATGACAAATGTAGGAGTGTCTATTCAGACTGATGTACAGGTTTGTTTTGTCAAACTGGCAAATTCACCTTTGTGCTAATTTTAAACCTGTCAAGCCAGTATCTGACAGATAGTCACAATCAAAAAGAGATCAGACGTTACCACATCTGGCCAAGTGTTAATCTGAAAGTGCTCTAAAAATATTCGGGTATTACCGACAGCACTTACTGTATGTAGTCATACATTACCCGATCAAATCTACAGCCCTGATAGATTTGAGTGAGACCTCTAAGTAAACCTTGAGAAACTTAAAAAATAAAAAATAAAAAAACATTTCTCTGTTGACGATTAAACAAATTAAAAGTTACATAATGATCAAAGTGTTGCCTTTAGTATGATGCCAAATTTCATTTCAGCTTCAGCAGGGCCCACTAACTATATATTCTTAATGGCCTCTGTACAGTTAAAGCTTGTGCCAGAACTATGAGCTAGATCAAACCGGTTTCATATTCCTATACACACTCGCTGCCTCAGGTAGCCAAAGAGATGAGAGATGCCAAGAGCGTTTAATGGGTTGTTGCTGATAATGCAAGACATTCCATGAATGATTAATCACAAAACAGGCGATTTTTACATCAGTTACGTTCACCAACAGCACTCTGAAGTGGGTTTTTTTGTCCAGAGTAAGCACATTTAGAAAAAGGGAGGGGAAAAAAGGCATTGGCAAGAAAACTGATCCTGAGAGGATTTACTATCACATGTTAAAAACCCACAGTTATAGACGTCTATGTTAAGCATAATTCATACAGCCTTTATACCATGTTATATAATTTATGTGTCAGAACATTTAAATAGACAGACAATCAGTCATTTTTTTCTGACTTCCATTGAGCCTGTCCTTTCATTAAAACTTTCATTTCTTTTCATTATGGGAAATCTGGTTCATTTTAAGACAAAAACAAAACACATGAGCTTCTCATGCGCCTTGAAAATAATTGTGAAAATGTGTCTAAACCAGGCCACAAGCATTGTTCTTGGGAACAGATCATGAAAGCTGGTTATCTAGGGACAGTAACTAGAACTGTCCCAGCAAGCCTGAATGAGGAATAAGATTTATGTTAAAGGTCACTGATGTGAGAAGTGAAAGCTCCAGTGTCCAGCTGCAACTGTGAAATGTGGCCTTTTTCTAGGCAGCTCATAAAAGTTCTTGTGTATGACATTGCCCATCACTTAGAAAGCATTTTTTGCCCAATTTTTTCACTCTATGGTAAAAGCTGTACATGCACTTTTTAATGTTTCCATCTAAAACACATCTGATGAATCTACCAAGTTTATCAATCTAGCTCTAGAAGACTATGAATCACAGGACATTTTAAATCCACACTATCAGGAATGGTATTCTAGGCACTATATAAAACATGCCAAAGCAAAAGAATGATAGAAATGAATGAAAAATGAGGAAAGGTCTCATGTGAATGAGCCTGTACCTGCTTCACTCTGGGGGGCTGAGCCTTTGTCTGTCCAGAACAGGAGAGGATATGAAAGGAGAGGGGAGAAAGGAGGAGGGAAGAATGATTATATTAAGATTTAAATCACCATCAAGATCAGAAAATGGTTCATGAAGATATCATTTTTATCAAAGGGGCTAAATAAATTTGGCACAAAAGTGACAGGAGAGTTCACAAAATAAAAATACAATTACAAAAAAAAACCATGCAAATTGTCTCCCAATTTCATTACCAAAGCTTTCCTAGAAAATAGCTGTTGTAAATGATAATCACAAGAACGTTTCTTCACATTATCAGGTTAAGACACTAAGATTGCAATAAACATTTTGTCATTAAGACTAATGTCTTAGAAGTGTGTCATTAGCAATTGAATGACATGAAAAATCACATCCACTTGATGAAACAATTACAGTGGATTACAGTGAGGCCTTGAGGACTATATTTTTATAGCTGTTTTTTTCTATATATGTTGTTTAACATTAAGCGTTAAAAAGGAAAGCTCTCTGGGTTCATATCTGGCAGGAAACACACCCTTTGTTGTAAAATTAAAAAAGCTGGCCAGAATCTAATATTCATCCCTGCGTGCACACATCATTAACTACGGTGAATCAAATCGGCTCTTCCACAGCAACCGACCTGCAATGCAGAGTCTTTGTTACAATGATTCAGTTAAACAAATTCACTGCATGGACAATTAAAGCCAAGAACATTCGTGAAATGGGGTGCAGGAAATATCTGCTGTATATACTGTATATACACTGCCTGGCCAAGGATAACGGCAAAATCTAATATTTGTTGGACTAGCTTTAGCTTTGATTGTGGCACACAATGTGGTGGCCAAGTCATATGTGAACTTGATTCCTTATGCTCCCAGAAACAGTTTTTCACAATTTAAGACCTGGGATTTGCCTGTGCTATCAGGGATGGAAAAAGCTTGATTGGTGGGATATGCTGGTCATTCAGTACATTAAGGTCATCAGCTGACTTAATTTAATTGCCACATATCGTTGCTGAGACTAGCCAACTGACAAACTGAAGCAACCCCAGATCATGACACTGCCTCCAGAGGCTTGTACAGTGAGGACTATTCATGAGGGATGCATCGCTTCACGTGCTTTCTTTCTTACCCTGACATATGCGTCACTCTGAACTCAGTAGACCACATGCCCTTTTTTCCATTGCTGCAATAAATGGTTTTCTCATCCGCACACTTCTGTTTATCCCCAATCCTTGTGATCTCTGACCATGGACAATCATCATTTTTTAGACTACATTTCTTTTGTTGACAGTTTGCCACTATCCGTCCAGTTTAAGAATGCATTTGAAAGTTCTTAACTCAATTCCAGCAATTTTCTTCTCTTTTCTCTTTGCTTTATGCACATCTTTCTGGAATGGCACCTTTTTTTTGGCTAGGCAGTGTATGTACATAGACAGAGATAGATTGAGAAAGACAGAGACCATGCTAAAGTGTGTATCTACTGACTTATCACTTTGAGAAGCAGGCATTACATTTTAGAGGCACCCATCTTGGTGTGACGGCCAAAGAAAAGTGGGTTACAGTAATAAAAGAAAAGAAAAAAAACAATTGGGTGTACTTGCAGCTGGACATGCTTTCTCTCTAAACATAAAGTTTGCGCTGTAGGCTTGAATACTGATTACATGCATAAAAGAAAGTGAGACAGATAGACAGAAGTTAAAAGAGAAAGCAAGAAGAAATAGAAAAAAATAGAAAAATAGATCATGGGCATACAGGGGAATCATGGGGACAAAACTGTGGGTGGCTCGGGCTCAAAAGTGCAAAAGGTCATGAAGATACAGCACGAGGACAGTTAGCAGACTTTCAGTCTGGTAACCAGAC
This sequence comes from Clarias fuscus, assembly GCA_030347435.1. NCBI lineage: Eukaryota > Metazoa > Chordata > Actinopteri > Siluriformes > Clariidae > Clarias > Clarias fuscus. The sequence continues at coordinate 12,617,619 of CM059216.1, forward strand.
TAAATAAACTTATATAGCCTGGTACACAGCACTCAAGCTCAACAATAGAGAAGAGAATGATGAAAACATGAATACGGAAAGAGAGACATGAATAAAGGCAGTTTACATATCCTCTTGAAACGAGTGTAGGAAAGCAAGTCGTGATGCACAAGCAAACAATTCCCTTTAACATACACTACAGGCCAAAAGTATGGAAGCAAGCGTGTTCTAACTTGAAGAACAGTCAATTTACCTCTAAAGAAACACAACACATACAGTAATATCTATTTAATGAGAAGACATCCAAAATGTATCCAGAAAAAATACAAACATGATATTAGGATGAGCTGTAGTATTTTATACATAGAAAGATTGGTTGAGAACAAAGTTTTGTTGTCAGTTTTGATGTTCAATGATTTATTATTATTGTTATTATTATTGTTATTATTATTATTATTGTTATTAACTCCTATTTGATACCAATTAATCTGGAGCCTAAATGCGACAAATACGAAAACATGGCTACTACTAAAACTAGTTTTAAATGCAAATACAGTGAATAAAATAAGTATTTGATTCCCTTCCAACCAACAATGCTTCTGGCTCCCACAGGCCAGTTATGTGCTCGTGTGATACACAGATTAGTTTAAAAAGGTGCTCCTAACAACAAATCGTTATGTGAATAAAAGCAACCTGTCCACAGAATCTTTGATTCAAACCTCACCACCATGGGCAAGACCAAAGAGCTGTCCAAGGACGTCAGGGACAAGATTGTAGACCTGCACAAGGCTGGAATGGGCTACAAGACCATCAGCAAGAAGCTTGGTGAGAAGGAGACAACTGTTGTTGAGATTATTCGCAAATTGAATATTCATCCAAGATTTTACATCATGGGGTAAGGACAATAATAAGAAAAGTGAGTGATCAGTCCAGAACTACATGGGAGAAGCTTGTGAATGATCTGAAGGCAAATGGTACAACAGTTACCAGACAAACCATGATGCCCCAATGGACTGAAATCCTTCAGCGCCCACAAGGTCCCGCTTTTGAAGAAGGCATATGTACAGGCCTTTCTGAAGTTTTTCTGCCTCATTGAGGGCCAATGGACGTGGCCATGTATTGTAGAATCTTGGATAAGAACCCCCTGAGGATGGGTCTTCCAGCATGACAGTGACCCAATACCGCCAATGCAACAAAGGAATGGCTCAAGAAGAAGCATTTTAAAGGTCATGGAGTGGCCTAGCCAGTCTCCAGACCTTAATCCTATGGAAGATTTATGGAGAGAGATGAAACTTGGAGTTGCCAAGCAACAGCAGAAACCTTAAGGATTTAGCGAAAATCTGTAAAGAAGAGTGGTCCAAAATCCCTCTTGAGATGTGTGCAAACCTGGTAACCAACTACAAGAAACCTCTGTGCTTGCCAACAAGGGTTTCTCAAGTCACGTTTTGCTTAGGGATCATATTTTACTTATTGACATTCAACTTAAATTATAATCTTTGCATCATGTGCTTTTTCTGGATTTTTGGATGACATTCTGTCTAAATCCTCTAAAATAATCCTATGATAAAAATTATGGACACTTCTTTTCTTCGTAAGTGGGCAAATTTACTAAATCGGCAGGGGATGAAATAATTATTTTCCCCACTGTATAATTGTTAGTAAAGCTTTACCTAAAGTCTCTGTTATGTACTTATGTATGCTAAAAGAAGAAGCCTTTGTCACACATACTTTATTCTACAGTGAAATTATTTAATTACCCTACCTCAGATTATTAGGAAGCTGGCATGAAGGATGGTTTGAACACTGACTTTTGTATCATTAACCCAGAGCCACAACCGTTATACATTATGAGATGTCATACTATAGCTGGTTAGGTTGATTGTCATAATGGTGAAAATACTTTACAATTTGTTCGTTTGGATTTTTTAGGGTTTTACATCCCTAAGTGGCCAGAGTGGCAAGGAAAACTTTGTGAATTTTTTTTTTCTTTCTACTTTACACTGAAGAATGGGATTATAAATATTTAGTGTACAAATGTAAAAAGAAAAAGCCTTTTTCAGAAGGGGAATCTTGTGGGCACTGAAGGATTTCAGTCCATTGGGGAATCATGGTTTGTCTGTGAATTGATCATTCACAAGCTTCTCCCGTGTAGTTCTGGACTGATCCCTTACTTTTCTTATACAAAGAAAAGTGCAGTTTATGCTCTCTGTATGTTTGAGGTAGAGTAAAATAAAATATTACACAGCAGTTAAACAATTAAACAATACAACAAGGAAAATTTGACTCACCTTTCTTATTTAATTTTATATTAGCAGGGTCAAAGTTTATAGGGCAGTAGGGTACATTTGGAGCATTTTGTAATAAAACAGATTTTGTATCTATCTGTGATTTTATATTTTTAAAACACATTCTTCACATGCTCAGACATTTCAACATTAGACAAACCTTGCCATGGATCATTGCAATTAACATTATAAAAGCTACATCTTTCTTCAACGATTCTTCAATGATTAGTTTGCCACTTTATTATCCCTTTATTAAAATAACTTTTTTGTTTCTTCCAAATTTTGGCCTATAATGCATATAAAAGAGAGACACACAGAATAACACTTAATGGTACCATAGAAGGGGAGGTGAGGGAGGGGGAACCTTCGAAGGCATCTTCTCTTATAACACCCTGATGAAGAAAGAGATGATGCAAGTAAAAATATGGGTGAACGTGAATCAAGGGAAAATGACAGAGATTGCTAGAATGGTTGAAGTACATATGTACTGTATGTATACACTACACAAACACACTGTAAACACTTTGCAGCTTAAGCTCTTCATGAAATCTTTAAACAATTTTTCTCACTTCACAGAACCTGTTATGGGATGCATGAGTTTATTAAATTAAACAAAAAACTTTAGGAAATGCAAGAAACCATAGAGACATGTTAATGCGGTCAAATACAATGGTTCTCAAGCCCCATACCAGGCAGCATAGTCACTGCACCATGTGTGTGAGTGGTTCATTATCTAAAACATCTGAAGTCAGAAAAGGCTAAGAAATTAGCCAGCATGTTGAAATAGGTGTAACAGAGATTCTGTGCAGTCAATGGTGTTCTCGGAACTGGGGCCGAGAACCACTTATCCGCACTAAAACACACACATGGCTCTAAGGGCTAATTGTGTACTTACTAGTCCAGCGCTGTGGTCCTTATGGAAGGCCAGTTTGGAGGAAGGACGGGAGGGGGCATGGAGAGGGTTGCCGGAATAATGACGGGGCACGTGATAAACATGAGGAGGGAAATAAGGCTAAGAGGTGGAGGAGAGAAAGGGACCATGAACAAATGAGGACAGGATGGGATGGGCTACATATTGCAAAAGCAAAAATACAAAAAAATAAATAAAATGTCTAAAATAAAGAAAACGTCCATAATTTTTTAAGCTCATTCATTTGGTCATATTTTTCAGTGTACCACATCAAGGCCTATGACAGTGTGTGAGAGTGTGTTGGTGTGTAGCTTACCCGGTTGTAGAAGGGATGTTGTGGGCCAGTGAGGCCACTAAAGTAGCTGCTGTGAGTCTGAGCAGGAAAGGAGCCGGTGGGCGAGCAGGCTGCAGGACCCTGGCCAAACACTGAGTGCGGTCTCGCCGGAGCCTCCTGCAGGGGCATTGTGGGATAGCTCACTCCTCCGAGGTGCATCTGCTCCCGGGCATCACGCACATCTTGAGAGAGAGAGAGAGAGAGAGAGAGAGAGAGAGAGAGATCATTTTTGATGGAAGATTATAATTTCGACATGTGTTTAAACGCATTCATTTACTCCCACTCATGGTTAACTTTAGCCAAATGAAGCGCAGCTTTTTTAGTAAGTCCTGTGAGAAAGGAGAAAAAAGGCCTGGCTCTGTGGGCTGGTTCTCAAAACAACAAACAGTGATGACCAAACAGTCTCCTCCCAAAAGATTCAGCGGATTACCAGTACAATGTGCCAAAAAAGTCTGACAACTCTTTTTTTTTTTTTTCCCTATGTGCAGTAATCATACATTTCAGCTTTGGGAAATAAGCAGTCAAAGTAACTCAGAAATTAGGAGGCAATTTTGAATGATGTCTTGCATCCTGACCTAAGCACAAAAGAACCCTTGTTTCTTTCTCTTGGCTAAATAGTCGAATCGTTTAGTGGAAGTCTGGCCAGGGCTCTTGACACACCTCATAGAGGAGATTAATGCTCTGAAACACGGCAAGGAAGCGGATTAATAGTTAATGCAGTGGACTCCATATATCTGGTCTAAACTTGGTGAACCATGACTAAAAACTGTGAAGGGTAGTGGTATGTCTGTAAACCTGCAATGATCTCTCGAAGTTTGGGATCCAAGTTGACAGTGCAGGGTAGGAACATCTCGACATCATGGACAGTAAGCACGGGGGTTCGTGAGGACAGGAACACTTCAAAACTGCGGATGTCTCCATCAATTTCCAGCAAAGGTTCGACATCTTTGGTGGTGGGGATGTTTTTGGAAATCCTGCAGCAAAAGATGATTTCATTGGAAATACAATGTCTTAAAAACAAAAAAAGCAGACCTGCTATTCAGGATTATTAGAAATACTTATCATATTCTTTTTTCAACAATTTAGTGAAGTTCTCCTGGAAGTGTCAGTGCTTCATTATAATCTCAGTGTTTGACCTCTGCTTCAAAGTTTGTCTACAGCCGGCTGAGGATAATGTGAAACTCACTGGACATCTATGAATACAGGAACAGTGGAATAAAAGAAATGTGTGATGATGGACGACAGATGCGAGATGACAAATAGTGATCCCTATGTGCCAATGCGTTGCAGGCAGGAAACACAAAAACTACCCAAGCTCACTTTAAAATACTCCTTGATACGTCATTAAATTTCCTGAGTGAACCACTGATGACATAAGCAGACTGTCGTAATTTCCTTTATCTGCAGGTTTTTCGTTATTTCATCTTCGTTGTATAATCAGACATGAAGAACATATTATAGGATTTGGTTTTATTCTAAGTACCAAGACTCATGGAATTGAGCGATCTAGGACAGACTTAATGCCTCTCTCACTCACACCTTCTTTAAAAAAATACCCAGAATGCTTTAGTAGTCATGAATGTTGATTCAGACTGGCTGATAAAGCCAGTGCATCAATCTTAAGTTGTGTTGCTTTAATATGTGTGATTTTGGTCTCTACAGAAAGTAGCCTTGAGATCAGCAAACCGCAATGTCAGGCAACATGTGATAAATCATTTCCTGGCAAGGGAGTTACTATCAGATGCAGCTCAAGTTTTGCTTACTGATGAATGCAGATATTTTGTGCACACAATTTTTCTTCTTCTATCACTCCATCGTTATGTCTGTTTGCCTTGTGATGGTCAGCCCTACTGGTATTTCCCATGTACTCTGGATGACTGGAAAGCAAAGCTTTTTTTTTGGTAATGGGAACAGACTACGCACCTCGTAACATGGCAGTGGGTTAAATAATCCGATTTGATGCGAGCACAATTGAGTTTGAGCACAATTGAGCACAATTGGTCAAGCTGATGTGGTGAAGTTGAAACTGGATTCTAAGTGTGGAAGTGAGTCCCTGACAGTCTCTCACCTGTTATGGGAAAATGTTTTAACTTCATTTCTCATCGAAACATTGAAAGATGTTACATACAGTATAGAAGTATTTAGTTTTTAAATTGTCTCCAATTACAATAGTATAGAGATCCATGTACAGAAAACAGCCCTCATAATAATGAGGTGGGGGGAATCTATACCCATTCATCCTTCTTATGTACTGCTTTATAGGGTCATGGGAGGCCTATGGAACATGGGGCACAAGGCAGGGGTACACCCTGGATGGGGTTCCAACACATAAGGACACAAACACACATTTGCACACACACGCAACAGGCAATTTGTAAACATCAATTAGCCTACATGCCATAACTCCACGCACACAGAGCCGAGGCAAGATCTCCGAGTCCAGTGGCCCACAGTGTCTGTGGGCTGTACAACTCAGATGGCCCCAGAGCACATTAAACTCTCCAACAGCTGTATTATCCAGCGGTGGCTGTGTACAACAGAGTCTGTGATCCACAGGATAGAAGAGAAGACATTACATACGCTGGACAATGGCTCGCACTGTGCTAGAGCAGGCATTACGGTCAGTGGCTCATCAGTAAATGCTGTGTGAGCAGACGGCTGACCTTCTACACAATGACATTACGTGGAGGTGGAGATGGGGTGAATGGGGTGATCCATATCAGACACCCGTAAGCACACAATACAGGCATATGAAGAGTTTGTTCACAGATAAACTTGAACAACACCGCTGTGAGAGGAGGTGGTAGCCGAGCACATGATGCCTGTAAGGGAACAGGATCTGGTGCTTTTCCCACGCACTGTATTAGGCAGAACTGGTAGCTTGCTTCTCCTGAAATCCAGCTGGAATTGTTTATTTGGTGTGTGAGAGAGTGTGTGTGCATATATGTTCACTCACAGACAAACAGGAGCCAGTGACGAGAACCTCTCAAGAGACTTCCTCTGTCACAAGACACCCCCCCCGCCACCAGCACGCACACACACACACAAACCAATGTTCCTTTACTAGCATGACTCCACTCCACAGTGACCAATCTTTTTCAAGAAGTTCTTTTTAGGCACGTAGTTAAAACATACTTAAAATACACACCAGACTTTCCGGCAAGAATGTATGCATATACTCCATATTTGGAAAATGATTATCATCTTATTCACACTCCATTGAAAACTTAAAATGCAGAAGTTCTCTATGGACCTTAACCTGACTGTGTAAGGTAACAACGTTTTTGCATTTTCTTGTACACAGAATGTTTATCTACTTTTTCTTGCACCCATTAACATGTTATGTACATCAGCAAAAACAAACAGACATATGACATGTAGCTTCACACTGCAAAGTAATGTGGGAATAATACAAGTTTGCCATATGCTTCCTTAACATAACAGCCCTTTCATATAAAATAATGTTTGAACACCAAATTTGTACAATGCTTAACCACTGTTCGATGGCTGTTTGTTAAATCATTTATTCAAGATATGTTCACAATTCCTCACAATTTAATAAAATTCTGAGGAATGCAGTTTAAACATTAATGCACATTTCATTTATTGATGGAATGCCAGACCTTGCAAGTCAGTAAGCATGTTAATATACAGTACTGTGCAAAAGTCTTGAGCCGCAGCCTCTCATATGCCCCTCAGTCTTTCTTGTATTTTTAGTGTAGTCTTGAGAAATAGCTCTAAACGTAGCCTGAAAGACCTTTTGTCTGTGAATTTGGCAAGTATTTGGCTCTCATTTTCAATCTTGTCCCTGTACTTGAACAGTTTCAGAGAAATGGATTTTGTTTGTTAAGCCACAAATTGACATATGAATCATTCAAGCATTAAAAACAATCTAACATAAGGAAAGAACCAGTGACAAACAGGTGCAGATGATGACAGATGATCAGGCTGGTGATTGGTATACTGGTGATGCTGAATGCTGAGTGGTTGGACAGACGAGAGAGGAAATGAGGATGTTTCCGAAATACATAAACAACCAACTTTTCAACTGTATCTTTAGGCAATTTGCGGCCTGTCACAATAAATAATTTGTTTAAATTTCTTTGATTTAATCTATATACTTTAGTTTTATTTAATATGAATAAATGAGGGTGGCTCAAGATTTCTGCATAGTACTGTTGTCCTATGGCTAATTGCCTATCTGCTTTCACTTGCCAAAACTGTTTTCACAGGATCTACATTGTTCACTCATGTTAGTTCCTTTTCTTTCTCATCAGAAGGTTCTGCCTATGATAGATATTTCATGTTAGCAAGCCCAAAATCTTCTCAATTTGTCCTGAAAGAAAGCAAGGCCACTATACCAGTACATACTGTACCTCAAGAGGGACAATCCAGTTAAGTCAAGATGCTTACCAAATGATTGCTATCGTGAGACGCTGAGAGGGGACGGGCTTCCAGAAAGTGTCAGTTGATATCAGTGTTGGTTTTTCATTTAATTTGTGGGAAAAAAAGAAGACTCTGTATTATGATGTATTTTTGTGTGAAACCTTTACCCAGCATACACTGATGCATGATATCCAATAAGTTATAAGTTGGCAGGTTTGGAATCCAAATTCATAAAACATGACACTACAACACTACAGTGACTGTTATGCAGAATGGCTTTGAGTGAAAGAAAGCTCCACCACCAAGGCCCTACTATTTTATCTGGCATGAACACAAAGTACACAAATGTCTTGACACCTGCCATATCCAAACACAACACCCAGTCCAAAGCATAAACATGCCATCGCAACGCTCTAGTTCTAACAGCTTGAGCCGACAGCAGCCATACTGGCTAAAGTTGGGAACGATGGGAGAAGGGATGTGGGGAGTGCGTCTGTTGGTCAGTCACGAAGGACATATGGGTAGTTACTCATCTTCCCCTTTTACAGATATGTCAGTCTCCTTTCCTTTTGCACAAGCTTGCTGGGTTCAAAAGTCTACGCTGAGCAGCATCGTGTCTGACACCTTAGTCACATCACAAAAGCTGCTAGCGTATTGTTCAAATGGCTCTCGTCGTTTACTAAATGCTAAAACATGCAGGGCGCTATTTATATTGGCTCGCACCAGTGGAACCCATCCGCTTCAAAAAGACAGCATTTTTTCAGTCAATGCGGAAGAAAAGTTGGCCCAAACATCAAGTGATTTGTTCCAACATTGCTTGTGAGTTTTTTTTTTTCCTTTTCGCTTTGGGAGAGATATGCAAATAACCAAAGGCACCGTCAGTCATCTTTCATGGGAGCGCTGGGATCGGCCGAGAAGCCTCATGTGAAAACAACTGTTTTTTATGCAGAGGCAGATAAAAGTGCACAGCCTATCTTGCAGGCATTACATATACAAATAAGACTATTGATTGAAGCCATGTGGTGGCTCAGAGACTAGTGGCGTGGCTGCCTCGGGAAGTTTCTGGCCTGCGTTTCTCTAAAAGCTGATCAATCCTGACACTGACTGAGCCTTCTTTTCTTCCTCCTCTTCCTCTTTTTGAAAAACTCCTACACAGCAGCAGCTGACGGGAAGAAGCATAATTCTCCCACTCATTCCCCCTCCGGCTGACCGATTAACGTGCCACTTGACTTTGCTTCCAGCCACCCTTGTGATGATGGTGCAAGGCAAGTGCCTTTCATCATTTACACAAAATGCCCAGACATGCAGAAAAGCTAACATATTATAAGACATATAATGAGAATCGATGTTACCACTGCTAAAAGAGCAACCGTGGCTGAATTACATGTTATAGACGGCTGGTGGCAGCCAATGGTGGCCTAGTAGAGGCAGGACACAGAGAGCAGCTGGCAGGCTGGCACGTGGAGCTGTAGGCGTCCGTCAACACTCCCTGGAGTGAGGAGCTGCCAGGCGCTCAATCAAGCAAGCAGAGCAAACATGTTCATGGCTGCACTGCTGATTCGCAATTGCATGTAAAGACACAGCACTCTAAAAAACCTCTCAGTGGGTTCCAGTTCAGCTGGATACACAGAAATGACCAATACATACAAGTACAAACACATCTGAATTCAAGCTTTCCTTTTACTCCTAACCTGACTGGAAACTTCCTTTAATGAATCCAACTTATACTTGGCAAACAGGTTTAATTAAGCCTGACTAAGACTGAAAGACATTGGAGCATTAAAGCAAAGGCCACACGGCAGAAAACCAAGGGACCGAAATCAAGTACTAAGTTTTAATAACAATGACGTGAAAGCCATGTAATATTTTGTGAAAGAGATTTTACGCAAAAATTATGCAACCGTCATATCATAATAGCTATTTCGCTAACAGTCTAGGTGAAGTCACATATCAGGAAGACATCCTAAAACAATGCATCCTGAAGAAGGTCAGGGCCAATTCCAGGCAAACGGATGTCTTCACTTGTTTCCAGAGAGTTGCTAAAGTGGTAAACAAGATTTCCCTTACTGCTGAAGAAACACAAACAGATGTTCAGCATGTCCTTAGCCAAAAAGGTAGGTGGAATTAATTTGACTTTTGTCACTTTTGTTTTATTGTTGAGGATGGTAACAAGGAACTTCTCAAGAATCAACTGGTAGGATGTTTTACGGAGATAAAATCGTAACACTTAACTCGCCTAAAAATAACTTTCACTTTTGGTTTCCACTAGAAAGTTATTCAGGCCTGGGATGAGTGCAGTGTTTTCAAATCCTTGTCAGAAAACCATCACTGACTTTTCACACTCCTGTACCATCAAGATACATACTGATACATTATTAATGATTTGTTGAATTGCTTTTAGCAGCTTCAAAAGCAAAACCTTGCCTCGGAACAGAATGACAGTTGTTCTCAATAGATCTTCGAACAGCATGAAAATGTCTTTCAGATGGCCCAGATCAACCAGGACATGATATTACTGATGTTTTAAATTGAACTAAACCAACATATTTGATTAAACTTGATAAGACCGTGATTAGCAAAATATTCTGTGCTAGTGATGGTAAGATTTGATTTGCAAACACTGGGCTACTGTAAAGAACGGTTGAGAAACAAGCAAAAACAGGAACATATTTTTCTAAAAAAGAAAAAAAAATATGGAAAAATTGGGAATTTCAAATACTAGGATAGTTGTCTAACAATAAAAATCCATTAAAAGTGTTGTTTTATGAGACATACACCAATCAGACATAACATTAACACCACTGCCAGATGAACTAATCAATATTGATCACCAACTACACACCAGCAAACTGATGAAAGGATCATTGGCTCCCAAGGGTCACCCTTGCCCACAGACCAGTCTGTCTGGTCCGATTCCACAGAAAAGCCCATGCAGCATGACACCATGATAGAAATACACCAGAACACCCAGTGCACCACAGCCAGCTATGCACTGGGCCACAGACAAACTCACTACCAGAATGTCATATTACAAACCACTGAAACACTGATGACTCAAAACTAATTTTCTCTCTCAGACACTCATGTTAAGATCTAAGAATGCCAGGCAGATATCTGGAAAGCAGCTCATGACACGGGCTTGTTGTATCTGTGGAGTAGTCAAGGAAAATCTTACAACCTACAAAACCTTTTCCATAGCTACATTTTCTGCTAATTGCTAACCTGCCTTGGTCATGCAGTTATCATCAAAAGGATCCTACCTCTTCTGTCCATAGATGTTACTCAGGTGCTCAGACCCTTCTCATGTCAAGATTGGACTACTGCAACTTGTCCTAGCAGGGCTTTGCCACCCTGGTCCAGAATGCAGTTATATGTCTTTTTTTTCAACAAGCCAAATTTCTTCCACATCACCTCATTGCCATGTTCACTCTAATATCTTTCTGTAGCTGCCTGAAGATAATTTAAAATACTAAAGCTTGCTGTCATAGCCAAACCAGCTCACACCTACACTTGTCAAACCCACTCTGTAAAATATTTTCTTTGCAATACAACTCACCATCCATTAATCTCCCCATAAATACGCTTCTCTCTGCTGACATTACTCTAACCCTCTTTAAAAGGATTCTAATTTCTCAGATCAAGGCCAATTGCCCCTTATACAGTATGTGGCCTTATATAAGGCAAAATGCCTTAGCATATATTTTTCAGTAGCCAACAGTACAACAAAGAAAAGCAGAATGTTATGGACTAATGAATGCAAAAGTACCAAAATGTCAGAATAAGAGCATTGTGAGAAGCACTGATGGCTTTATGTAAATTGTAGGATGATGTTGAATGTTTGGTCAAAAACAAAAGAACTGAGTTTCATACTAGAGCTGTGCGATTAAATTAATTGTACAATATTATCAATCTTTTCTTGGTCATTTAATTTAATCGAATGACAGGTTTTTCAAAACCGATTCACGCTTAGGTAATTTAAGTAAATATACAACTTTTAAATAAGATAAAATTAACAAATTCCTTATAAATATACCACAACTTTTGCAGAAAACACAAATCGCCCAAATCTTTTGCAAAATACTCAAAAAATACTCTCGTTTACTCTAGCAAGATTTTTGCTTCTTCGTCTTCTTCATTTGAGTTTATAGGCAGTTGGCACATCCTCCACCTACTGGACTGGAGTGTGGAGCAAACAATGGACATAAAAATAAAAGATTAGCACTTTGTACCGTACAAGATTTACTAAAATTGGATTAAGAACTGTGCAATCCCGACACCCCGATAGATAGTGTTGAACCACCAACTTGATGAAGTTGCATCATTAAAAGAATTATAAATTAATAAACAAATAAACAGCTACTGTATGTGGCCACAAGAAAACCACTTGTTAGTGAGCCTAATAACGTAAAGATTGGACTATGAAGCAAATGGAAAAGGTCATGACAAGTTCAGACTGAACCTACTGTATTCAAGAAAGATAGGAGCATCAGGGTAAGAAGGGAAGGACATAAAAAATGTTTAAAAAATGCTCCCATCATGCATAGTGCTCACCATGCAGGGTTGCTCATTGGTTAACTACGGCATTGGAAGGTTTCCAAATCCCCCCTCAACAACAATCTACCACTGTTAGACCCATGAGCAAGGCCCTTGACCCTCAACTACTCAGATGTACAATATAATGAGATAAAATAGCGTAAACGTACAACCCTCTGAAGGCAATGTTATGATCTGGGGTTGATTCAGTTGGGCAGGTCTAGGCTCAGCAAAGTCATGTGGCAATAAAAAGAAGTCAGTTGATAAACGGAATAACCAGTACATTCAATCAAGGGATTTTTTTCTTCCATGATGACACAGGCATATTACAGAACTCAACATATTACAGCACTCAACCTGAAGGAGTGCACATGAACACACATGAAAAATTTAAGCTAAAAGCAATCACACTAAATCTTGGTCAAGTAGTGTACTGTATACAGGTGAAACTCAAAAAATTAGAAAATCGTGCAAGAGTTCATTTATTTCAGTAATGCAACTTAAAAGGGGAAACTAATATATGAGATAGACTCATTACATGCAAAGCAAGATAGTTAAAGTCGTGATTTGTCATAATTGAGATGATTAGGGCGTACAGCTCATGAAAACCCCGAATCCACAATCTCAGAAAATTAGAATATTAGATGCAATCAATAAAAAAAGGATTGTACATAAAACAATATCGGACCTCTTAAAAGTATAAGTATGCATATGTACTCTCTACTTGGTTTGGGCAGCAATTACTGCCTCAATGCAACGTGGCATGGAAGCTATCAGCCTGTGGTACTGCTGAGGTGTTATGGAAGACCAGGATGCTTCAATAGTGGCCTTCAGCTCTTCTGCATTGTTCGGTCTCATGTCTCTCATCATTCTCTTGGCAATGCCCCATAGATTCTCTATGGGGTTCAGGTCAGGCGAGTTTGCTGATCAATCAAGCACAGTAATCCCACGGTCATTGAACCAGATTTTGGTGCTTTTGGCAGTGTGGGCAGGTGCCAAGTCCTGCTGGAAAATGAAGTCAGCATCCACATAAAGCTCGTCTGCGAAAGGAAGCATGAAGTGCTACAAAATCTCCTGGTAGATGGCTGCGTTGACCCTGGACTTAATGAAGCACAGTGCAGATGCAACACCAGCAGATGACATGGCTCCCCAAACCAACACAGACTGTGGAAACTTCACACTGGACTTCAAGAATCTTGCAATGTGTGCCTTTCCATTCTTCCTCCAGACTCTGGGTCCTTGGTTTTCAAATGAGATGCAAAAGTTGCTCTTATCAGAAAAGAGGACATTGGACCACTGAGCATCAGACCAGTTCTTTTTTTAGCCCAGATAAGATGCTTCTGACGTTGTTTGTTGTTCAGGAGCGGCTTGACAAGAGGAATACGACATTTGAAGCCCATGTCCAGGATCCGTCTGTGTGTGGTGGCTCTTGATGCACTGACTCCAGCCTCAGTTCAGTCCCCAACACTTTTGAATGGCCTTTTCCTGAAAATCCTCTCCAGGCTGCTGTCATCCCTGCTGCTTGTGCACCTTTTTCTTCCACACCTTCCCCTTCCACATAACTTTCTATTGTGCTTTGATATAGAACTTTGGGAACAAAAGGTAATTTCCAACTTCTTTTGCAATTACCTTTTGAGGCTTTCCCTCCTTATGGAGGATGTCAATGAGGGTTTTCTGCACAATTGTCAGGTCAGGAGTCTTTTCCATGATTGTGCTTCCTACTGAACCAGACCATTTAAAGGCTCAGGAACCCTTTGCAGGTGTTATGGCTTAGCTGATTAGAGTGGGACACTTTGTGCCTAGAAAATTTAACATTTTCACAATATTCTAATTTTCTGAGATTGTGGATTTGGGGTTTTCATGAGCTGTAAGCCATAATCATCTTAATTATGACAAATCATGGCTTGAACTATCTTGCTTTGCATGTAATGAATCTATCTCATATATTAGTTTCACCTTTTAAGTTGCATTACTGAAATAAATGATCTTTTGCACGATATTCTAATTTTTCGAGTTTCACCTATATTTATAAGGGAAGTGAAAGGTAATTATTTAAAGGAGATTTTACTCCATTATGTGAATCTTTAGAAAAGCAACTGCCTGGTAAAACCATATCCTAACTTAAGCCAGGCCATTTAGGGATTGCAATAATATAAGTTTATTTAAGCCTAATTTTCTCAAGCTTGAAGGCTTTTTAAAAAGGAACTGAACCTTATAATTATCCCACTGAATTAATCAAATACTCATGGCTCATAATGCCACAGAAGATGCAGAGATAAGGATTCATTGTGTCGAGGTTAATAACAAATTTTCCTTCAAGTGGTCTAGAACACTCATTTTCAATCTTTTAATCCTTAAAAAGACTTCAGAGATTTGGCCAACTACCAGTGTAACGTTCTCTCATTTCCCACTCTCGTCATCGCCATGATGTCACAAACACCCAAAAGCCTGGGAACTACAAAGAACAAAAACCAATTCCTCTGTGACAGCATAGCTTCCAACCAGCGTTAGATCCACTCTGCTCTCCCTCTGTTCACCACGCAGCCTCTCACTTTATTTCTAACTTTCACATTCTCCCACTCCCCAGCTCATCTCAACCATCTGGAGGTCACTCTGCCAAGAGAAGGCTCTGTGTGTACTCGATAAGTGTGCTCCTTGTCAGAGATCATGCTCCCTTCTATTGGGAAGTAGATAGGCTTTTCAACAGCCTCATCATTTACAGTGCTATTCATTTACAGGTTCACTCCCACCACCAAATGCTCAGCTGCCATACACGATCCAGAGGGAGAGCCATACGGCACAAATCTCTCAGACTTGTTCGAGACAAGCTCACTACGTGAGGGAAATATGGAAACAGCACAAAGGCGGCGTCGAAGAAAGAATCTCTCAGCCGCGGGCACAAAAGTTCAAAAGTGGTGAAAAAAAGGAAGCTGTTCTCTTTTGTTCAGGAATGATATTTAAAGCCTTATTAGGCAGCAAGCAAAAAGAGAATTGAACGAAATGTGCTTCGGAAAAAAAAAATGCTTTTATCTCTGAGGGTAATTGCAAGCAAAATTACAATAATTGGTCCAATTAAAGTAATCCTGAATGAACAGTATGTCATCTTAATGTTTCTGTACTTGCAAAAGGAGTATTTCTAATTAGCTCTGATTGCCGTGCACAGATTCATTTCAAGTGTCATTAGTTAAAAAGTTTTTGGAGAAATCGTCTTTAAAGCTAGCGTTTAGGGCACAGCGCTGGAGTAATTGTCCGCTGAATGAACGAGCGATGTGGGAAGAGCGACAGGAGAGAAGACAGGCTATCTGTACAGGAGGACAGTTTAAGCATCCGGAGGTAGATTAAAGCTGAAGGAGAGTGTGAGTGTGAGGGAGCCATGCCAAGAGACGGTTAGTGAGGTGAAGACAAAAGGCGAGGGGGCATGTGCTCTTTCCTGAGCTTTCACACTCACTCCTGTGTGTGAAAGGTTGTGTAGGAGCGTGTGTCTCCAGCTCTCCTAACGGTTAATTAACAAGGGGCTCTGGCAGTATGGGAGGTGTGTGTGTGTGGGGGTGAACGACATATGTTAGCAGCCCATGTCAGGTGAGTGCATGAGCGTGCGTGTGTGTGCGTGTCAGTGTGTGTCAGGAGGGGAGGGGTTGGTCTGGGCACAGTGTTCAGCCCGTGCGGGTTCCGTCAGGCCGTGCTGGCACGCTCAGGACACCAGATGTCGGAGCAGAGCCGGCTCGGTGGGCCACACCTTTCGACAAGCTAAAATCGGAGCACAGAACCAGAAATAACCTCCCGCTGGACCTGACTCCGCTCAAACACTCCACACCAGATCACGGCCACCAGCCGTCGGAAGAACTCTCACTTCCTCTCCACTAGCGCGCCCGATATGGGCTTCCGTCTGTTGGCGGACCTACTTTATTTGGTCCGACTGTAATTACGTTCTTTCCGTTTGTCCTCCTGAGGTGCGGTGGAAAAGAATCAGGTGAGCGAGCGAAGGAATTAAGCTATAATATCATTAGAGCAACAAAGCCCAAGTGTCGATTTGCAACGTTTGACAGCTATAAATAACAAGGAAAAACGTGTGCAACATTTTGGGATTTGTTTTGCTCTTAATTTGCCTAAGTGTGCTGGGGCTGCTGGAGCACTGACTTGGCCTCCTACGTGCAATTTGTAGTTTTCCCAGTAGAACAGATGAATCACACTGGTCAGGGTGTTTTTGTGTGTAGGTGCAGACTCGGCCTGTGTCTCCTGAGGACACAGCGATCTTTGTGCTCAGAGCTGCCCCCCCCAACACACACACACAGTTTCTAAGCCAGATTACTTTAGCCTGCACTGCCTCTGCGTTAATCATAAAACAGCCTGATGTTATTAACAGATTATTCACATTCTGAAGCAGATTAAAACACTGGTGCATTGTGGGAGAGAAAGAAGTCGTTCCCATGCTAGAAGCACCATTTTAAATTCAATAGACTTATCTATGAAACCCACAGCAATACACCACAAAGCACATCCGACAGCATCAGATCAAAATAGCTGGACCTCTTCTGGGTGGACACTTTTTTTTTTCTTTTTCTTTTTTTTTCAGTAAGGTGTGTGTGGTTATGTTCTGCTACTTGTGCATATTTCATACACTCAGCATCATGAGACTTTTTTTTTTTTTCAGAAGTTTGAAAGCACAGCGAGAAGTAAGATCAAGGCGTGATACTTTGTAGAAATGCACGAAAACGCCTAAAGGCTTCATGACTTATAATCCACTCTGAGAGAACAAGGTCAGTAAAAGGGTATTTTATCACTTCTCTTTTCCAGAAATCAATGTGTGTGTGAGAGAAAAAGGGAGAGCGAGAGAACATAAAAACAAATCTAAACTAGGCAATACGCCCACATGCTCTCACACACAGTATGTCCTCTTCCCAAGCACATGATGCGTCCATCAGCCCCCTCTTTCTCACCCACATGCGCACACACATAGACACACACACAAACACGAAACAGAGAGAAACCACATTGTGAGTGCGATTCAGAGTGACAGCTGACCTATGAATCGCTGACTCACTCTTTCACTGGTCCTTCAGTAACGTGCTCTCTGATAGGCTGGCGTGTCTGGGTCGAAATACAGCCCTGGGGTGTGTACGGAAAGTTGACCTCGCAGCCGCATGGGCAGCGGTGTTTCACAATGGCCCTACACACAGGCCGAAAGGGAAGCAGGGCTCAGAGACAGACTGCTTGTGGGTCACTGTCTTTCCCGTGAAGCTGACCGCAGAATGGCAGTTAAACATGGAAGAGACGAGAAGACGGGGAGGATTTAAAAAAGTCCCGATTTGGCTTAAATGTGAGAATAGCAGCCGGGGGATTCACGAAATGACATGACTCGTGTCTCTAAAAAGAACTAGAGAGAGATAAAACACCAGTTTGGCCACGTGACCAACACGGGAAACCAAGGTGAAAAAAAAAATGCATCAAGAAAAAGTTGACAGTTTATCATCAGGAGACAGATCTGGCACAGATAAGAACGCAACATGTCAGCTCTCTTTTTAGATTTCTTCAAAAAAAAAAAAAAGAAGAAGAAGAAAGATCTGCAACTGCTGATGGTTGTTATAGCACATTTATAACCCTCTAACACACTCATAACACACTTTCAAATTAAACAGGTGTCCTAATTACAGTGTCTTTAATTCTTTCATTCAATGACCTTAAATTTAAATGCCTGAACTTTTTTTTTTATGTGAACATACCATGTGCCATGCGTTAAAGTGTACAGGAGATAAATTATGGCATCAGCTCAATATATACAGCCTGATATGTTTGAGCCAGAAACTAATTCTGAAACTAAAGAAGGAGAGAACAAGCCAAGAGTCCAGAGGCCCTTGGAGAAATTCTACCTTATGTCTTAATCAGACTGGGGTAAGACAGTAATGTTCTCTCAACGCTTATGACTTTCACGGGGATGCAACGTCTCATAGAGAATTATATAGTTACACAAGACGCTGGTGGTAGATTAATTCTATTAAAGTGAGTTTTATCTGTTTCTGCAGATAGTCAGCTTGTGCACATAAGGTAATACATGTAGTAATGCAATTCCACAATTCGATTTATATATTTATATATAAGCAATTTATATATTTATTTTAATTTATTGTAGAATATAAAATAAAAATAAATAAAATAATCACACAGGTCCATCTAATGTTTGAAATTTTTGTGATTAATTATGCACTTTGATAAATATTTATTAATAACTTATGTTAGTATGATATAACCTTCTCATGGGATGCCCGTCACTGTAACCTCACACCCACAAGCCTGCACTGTCCAGCCTGCACCCTGCTAATGATACGCTCCATTGAAGTACTCAGTGATATCATGAAAAATATACTTCACTAACAGTCGAAAACCGGTACTGCTTGAAGAGCTTCGCACAAACTGCGTTAACGAATGGGGTCACAGCTCTGGACCGGACGGAATAGGCGTGGATATGTAAATGAGTTCATGGTAGCGACATCACAACTCTGAGAAGGTTACAATGTAAGAGTTTACTTTAGTGCATTGAAGTCTTTTATTTAATCTCTTTAACAGGTGGGGAGATGAGGGAGGGAGGAGGCGAGAAACAGGTGCATTTATGCATTACAGGAATAACATGGTTCAAGAACGGAGAGAACGTGTGTGTGTGTGTGTGTGTGTGTGTGTGTGTGTTTGTGTGTGTGTGAGAGAGAGAGAGAGAGAGAGAGAGAGAGAGAGAGAGAGAGAGAGAACGAGTCAGGCTGTGTAAGAGGGAGCAGATGCTGACACTGAGGTGCTCTGACACTTCCACAGCCTGGGGAGTCACAGCATGCTAGTGCAGTGTGACAGAAAGCAACCTTTAAAGGCCAAGCCCTGAGCAACCGCAGCAACTGCCTCACACACACACATATATATATATATATATATATATATATATATATATATATATATATATATATATATATATATATATATACACAGCCCTCATTCTACCCTATGCATTCACTAGTAAAACAAAAAAATGATACAAATACTTAGAAAGTCCATTGCCTGTCAATGATCAATACAATATTCTACAAGACGACTGGATTTTTCTGTGATATTCTGTGACATTTGACACATAAAACCTGAACAGAGAAGGGCAAAACCCATTACACTACACTGAAAGGCCTCTTCCTGACCAGGTCAGAAATGGTCCAGACGATGAACACAAAAATCTCTACTGCCACCTTTAGGTCAGAGGAAGAGGACAGCGTGGTGACGGATGCTTATTGGAGCCACTCGAGCTGTTAAAGCTTGTGACTGCTGTGAACTTGCGTGTCAAACTGAAATTTAACTCGTCGTAAGCGCATGTGTTGATTGGGCTGTTAACAGCTATTTCGAGCAGACAGGATGTTGGAACGCTATTCTGACACTAACACGAGCAGTGTACATGGAACCTGACCTCTCGTAGATGCTCTTAAGTGGGACCTGGTCAGAGACGATGTCATTCTCCTCCAGGAAGAGGATGAGCCAGGACGTCCGGTACGGCCATTCCTCAGTTAGGTTGATCCATGATGCCAGCCGGTCCCAGTTGAAGATGATCTGGTTGGCTCGGAGGAGGCGTCCTGTCGTGGCATAGATATAATCATAGTATGATTTTCACCTTCAGAAAAAAATCTAAGATTCCTATTCCTGTAAGAACACACTACTGAAATACACACGTGGACAAAATTGTTGGTACCCTTCGGTCAATGAAAGAAAAACTCACAATGGTCACAGAAATAACTTTAATCTGACAAAAGTAATAATAAATAAAAATTCTATGAATGTTAACCAATGAAAGTCAGACATTGCTTTTCAGCCATGCTTCAACGGAATTATAAAAAAAAATTAACTCATGGAACAGGCCTGGACAAAAATGATGGTACCCCTAACTTAATAGTTTGTTGCACAACCTTTTGAGGCAATCACTGCAATCAAACGATTCCTGTAACTGTCAATGAGACTTCTGCACCTCTCTGCAAGTATTTTGGCCCACTCCTCATGAGCAAGCTGCTCCAGTTGTTTCCGGTTTGAAGGGTGCCTTTTCCAGACAGCATGTTTCAGCTCCTTCCAAAGATGCTCAATAGGATTGAGGTCAGGGCTCATAGAAGGCCACTTTAGAATAGTCCAATGTTTTCCTCTTAGCCATTCTTGGGTGTTTTTAGCTGTGTGTTTTGGGTCATTGTCCTGTTGCAAGACCCATGACCTGCGACTGAGACCCAGCTTTCTGACACTGGCCAGCACATTTCTCTCTGAAATCTCAAGACTATCAAGGGATTCTATTGTACCCTGCAAAGATTCAAGACACCCTGTGCCAGACGCAGCAAAGCAGCCCCAGAACATAACAGAGCCTCCTCCATGTTTCACAGTAGGGACAGTGTTCTTTTCTTCATATGCTTCATTTTTCCATCTGTGAACATAGAGCTGATGTGCCTTGGCAAAAAGTTTGATTTTTGTCTCATCTGTCCATAGGACATTCTCCCAGAAGCTTTGTGGCTTGTCAACATGTAGTTTGGCATATTCCAGTCTGACTTTTTTATGATTTGTTTTCAACAATGGTGTCCTCCTTGGTCGTCTCCCATGTAGTCCATTTGGCTCAAACAACGACGGATGGTGCGATCTGACACTGATGTTCCTTGAGCATGAAGTTCACCTTGGATCTCTTTAGAAGTCTTTCTGGGCTCTTTTGTTACCATTCGGATTATCCGTCTCTTTGATTTGTCATCAATTTTCCTCCTGCGGCCACGTCCAGGGAGGTTGGCTACAGTCCCATGGATCTTAAATTTCTGAATAATATGTGCAACTGTAGTCACAGGAACATCTAGCTGCTTGGAAATGGTCTTATAGCCTTTACCTTTAACATGCTTGTCTATAATTTTCTTTCGAATCTCCTGAGACAACTCTTTCCTTCGCTTCCTCTGGTCCATGTTGAGTGTGGTACATACCATGTCACCAAACAAGACAGTGACTACCTGGAGCCCTATATATAGGCCCACTGACTGATTACAAGATTGTAGACACCTGTGATGCTAATTAGTGGACACACCTTGAATTAACATGTCCCTTTGGTCACATTATTTTCAGTATTTTCTAGGGGTACCATCATTTTTGTCCAGGCCTGTTACATGAGTTTATTTTTTTAAATAATTCTGTTGAAGCATGGTTGAAAAGCAATGTCTGACTTTCATTGGTTAACATTCATAGAATTTTTTTTTTAATTATTACTTTTGTCAGATTAAAGTTATTTATGTGACCATTGTGAGTTTTTCTTTCATTGACTGAAGGGTACCAACAATTTTGTCCACGTGTGTAAATTTGTGGTCTTATTTAGAAAACCTTTGCACTTTAACCTATACCTTTTTTTTCCAGTAAACCCATTGAGACAGTAGAAAAGTAATAATAGAATGAATTTATGAAATATTAATGGATATTCATTCTTTTTGGTGTCTGGAGGCTGTTCGTTTTACCTTGTATTTGTAGAAAAAGATATTATAAATACAGCTTTCCATACTCTTCAAACTTTATGGTTAACATGTTCAGTTTTGATCAGCTATACTGAAGCAATGGTATGCTAATTTCAACATACTTAAGATCTAAGTATTCAGCATATTAATTGTTCTGCAAATGATTTTTTTTTTCCTTGTAGCTTGATTAAGCCAAAACATTACATTATTAAGAGAAAGAAGTGCACACAACTTTTCTTAGTTTCTTAATGCAAGTATAATATAATATTGACAGATATGATACAATATTAATACAATTATATAGATAGAATATTAATATTACAAAATATTTCAGATTTCACAATCAAGACATGATTGCCGTAACCTGTGACTGATACGATGTTGAGGAGTCTCCTCATGGTCTGAGGGCTGATGTCACTAAACCAGTCCTCAGTAAGGAGCAGCTTGGTCAGGTCAAAAGACATCTGACGTGTGACTGTACGCTGCATCTGACGTCTCCGATATGTATCCTGCATGATGACAGACAGACAGACACACTTCAGCATAAAGAGAAAGTCTGCGACTGTTTATAATTAACTGTTAACAGTAGGTATAGATATGTTGTATTAAAATGCATTACTCTTACAAAAAGACACAAAGATATATTATGTTAAGAGTTTAACGTTAAGTGTCTCTTAAAAAAGTTGAGAGCAAAAACATAAGTAACCTTTAAAACTCAAATGCCAGCAACATAGAAATGGCCATGACAGAGTTTAAAAATAAACAACTGCTTTAAAAAAGTCCTGCTGGTGTGTGTCGACAGGGGAGGCTTCAGACACCAAACTGTACATTTGCGTTTTCAGATACGTCAAGTAGAACCAAAGTTATCAACCACGTTAGTTTTAAAACGTGTCCGTGGGAAACACAGGAAATATAGGACAAATGCAAAAATGTCAAACACCAAAAACATGTATTATTATTATTACTTTTAGTCACAGAAACAACCGAAAACCACCATAAAACGTGTAAACATTTGTATTTTTTAAAAGTAACATTTGCTATTTCTTTGCCTACAGTATGTGACCTTTTTTGGGTTTTGGGGGCTCTGGGTTTTAAGGGATGTGCAATAACTTAGCATTTTCTCTATAGTTTTACTGATTTCGTCTTATTTCTAATCAAAGACAGTCAGTGCTTTGTGTAGAAATTAGCTTTTTATCTGTTTTAAATTTAAACAAAAAAATCACACTCTTTAAATCAATACAGTATTCAAAGTTATGCCCAAAAAACTCAACTGAAATTGAAATATGACTCAACCTCCTCTCTAAACAGATTCATAAAAGCTGCTTAAATGTATTAGAAATTTAAAATACATGCATTCTTTAGACAATCCTCTGCTACACAAGTTCCATTAGGATTATTCCAGCATTTCACAAGTTGAGTGAGAAGTTTTCATAGTCTGTGATGATTTGGGGTGTCATGTCATCTGTTGGAGTTGGTTTTATACTATCAAGTCCAAAGTCATGGCAGCCAGGAGATTTGGGACTTTCGTTTGATGACAAGCTTTATGAAGCTTTTCCAGCAGGACTTAACACCTGCCATAGTGCCAAAACTACCACTAACTGGTTTACTGACCATGATATTACTATATTTGATTTGACCGGCCAACTCACCTGACCTGAATCCCATATATGCAGTATCGTCAAGAGGATAAATCCAATATAACCAACCCGCTAATACAGTCAAGTTGAAGGCTGATATCAAAGCAACTTGGTCTACTGTAATGCCACTGGCTGATTGTCTCTATGCCATTTCACATTGATGGAGTAATTTTGTGTTAATTGAATAGCACCCAAGGATTGAGTGCATATTTGAAAATACTTTTTAGAAGTTGTAAATTTCTATACTGTAAATCCTTTTTTAATTGATCTTAGGAAATATTCTACTATTCTGACACACTGGAGTTTTTTTTATTTAAAATCAAATGATCTTAAATGTATCATCTGTAAACCATAATCATTGAATTTAAAATAACTGAAAATTTTAAATGATGAATGCATGTAATGAATCTAGGATATATGGGAGATTCACTTTTTGAATTAAACAACAACAACAACAAAAAAGGATGCATTATATATGCAATGATCACTGATTTAAAACCTGAATTACATAACTGTACTGAAATTGGTAACATACTGTAAATCATAGCATCAGGTATATTTATATATAAAAAATAAGAAGAAAAAAACATTGATGAAATGCCCACATCAATCTCAAATCTGTCTCTATTGACCCCACTAAAGTTCACATTAGCTAAATCTGCAGTAATTAGGGAGAGTCAATGTATTCCCCTTGCTGTAACGTCTAGTAAAGACTTGACGAGCATCTTGTAAATGGGCGAAACATGAACTTCCACTCACGAAAAAAAAGGATGACTGCCAGGCGTGCCAGTGGCGGAGGCAGCACAAAAGGATCGTGTCCCCGAAAGCCGAATGAAAAGCGGGCTGATAAATCAGTGAGGCAAACAAATGGGGCACTCGCTGGGCAGGCAGCGGAGCCATTTAGCCTCCCACTAGACGCCGGCCGTGCCAGAGCTTTGTCACCAAGCCCCACTGCTGCTGCACCCTGTCATTAGGCAATGCCATCTCAGCGGGGAGGGTAAACAGACATTAAATCAATTACAGACGCTCCTCGGCGACATCCAGGGGCTCCGACAGCATCCCTCTCCACATTGCCAGCCTCATGGCGAACACACAGAACAACAAACACAAGCACGGCAACAGCGTGTGCACCGCATGACTTACTTTAGAGGACTAGTGTGATGTTCATATCTTGTTTCTTTGAAGGAGAAATATATTTGCATGAGGTGTACTCACAAAACTACGATAGCTCTTTATTTTATTCCATGAACCACTAGTTTGGTGATGTGGTCCAAATTATATTTTATATACTGTACAGACCAAAAGTTTGGACACAACTTCTCATTCAAAGAGTTTTCTTTATTGTGTTCTTTAGCCCAAACAAGTCTCTTCTGCTTGTTGCCTGTCCTTAGCAATGGTTTCCTAGCAGATATTCTACCATGAAGGCCTGATTCACATAGTCTCCTCTTAACAGTTGTTCTAGAGATGTGTCAGCTGCTAGAACTCTGTGTGGCATTGACCTGCTCTCTGATCTGAGCTGCTGTTAACCTGCGATTTCTGAGGCTGGTGACTCGGATGAACTTATCCTCCGCAGCAGAGGTGACTCTTGGTCTTCCTTTCCTGGGGCGGTCCGCATGTGAGCCAGTTTCTTTGTAGCGCTTGATGGTTTTTGTGACTGCACTTGGGGACACTTTCAAAGTTTTCCCAATTTTTCGGACTGACTGACCTTCATTTCTTAAAGTAATGATGGCCACTCGTTTTTCTTTACTTAGCTGCTTTTTTCTTGCCATAATACAAATTCAACCTCTTTGAATGAGGTGTGTCCAAACGTTTGGTCTGTACTGTATATAATTTTTTTTTCCAGTCAGCTGAGACTTACCCTCCTGTTCAGAGTCGATTTACTACCCTGCTTGGCCTGCTCTCCGAGACTGTTTTGAGACTGAAACTTTTTGTCCAACTCCTCATGCCATGCTGCAGGAAACCAGAAGCACAAAAAGAAAAAGTAACCAACTATTATTAGATTATACATGTTTTCTGATCAATAAGGAATCGAAGCATTGGCCGGCTATCCTTCACATCAGCCATGTTTTTACTGCTTACCCTCAGCAGGAAGCAGATCTCCGTTAGTTGGCGCCGCCATGCAGAGCTTCTTTGCTGTGCTGAGGCCACGGCTGTTTAGGAAGACAGGCAGGTGCACTATGTTGCGCATGTAGTCGTGGCCGTTGATGTTGGAATCACGCAGCACACTGTTCAGGTTCTGGTTGATGGCTTTAATGATGATGTGGGGGTCGCTCGCAAAAATGGAGATGAAGGGCCCCTTGGAGAAAAGAATCCTCACCTGCAGAGGAAGAGATGCTTTAAAACTGTGTTTTCCCTGCTATAACAAACTCATTACGCAAATCTGGTGAAAAGGGAGCTGGGAAGTGTGAAGGACTGCCACGCAGTCCAGTGCTAAACTAGACTGCATATAACTCTGGCACTTAGGAACCACTTTGATTTTCTACTGATGTGTACCAAATCTAGACTAGAGATTTGGTATGTAATGTATAGGTTTGATATGAAATTCAAAAGCTTCAAGACTCAGAAAATGAGTAGTACTTCATCACATGTATTTAATGTGAATTTTCACTCCTCCCTACATTAATGTGCAAATGTCTTAGGCGCTCTGTGTTTTTAGTGCAAACTGTCGTTTTTTTATTTTATGACTTTATTACTGAGATAATACAGAAACATTTTTGATTTTCAAACATCAGTATTCCACCACAAAATTTAAAGTAAACCAAATAATATATGTATGACAGAAAAGAACTAAAAAAAAAGAATTTTTTTTAAAAGAACACATCTTTAGACAAAAAAATTAAGTTGCTGAGTTTTGCATGCAAAAAAGACAGTGAAATTCACAAGACTTCCGGGTGGTTCTGCAGGATGCTCAGTAAAAACTACACAAATTGTACCTGACACTAAAGAGTCCCCAAAGCACTGTCACACCAAATACTGAATTTGTTTCATTAATTACTGTTTATTGGGCTTTATTGTTTTTTTTTTGTTTTGTTTTTTTTGGGAGGGGGATGTTCTTGTTGTTTTTTTCTGAAGACATCCTTGCTCTGCAGCATGTGCCTAGGACTTCGGGACAGTACTATATGATTATTATGATAACTATGATGATGATGGCTTATTTTCATTTCATTTTTAATACAGCTTGTCCTTAAGACAATGTATTCATTCTTGCATAACAAAAATTAAATTCATCTAAAAAAAATAGCACTGCTCTCATTTAATGTGACTTTTACTACATCATACAATAATAATGATTTGTGACACTTATTTTCTAAAATCAGGCAAGTGAACCAGCATCTTACCCGTTTGTTAACATTAAAAAACGTCCTTCATGCCATTTAGATCGGTTATTCCTTCACATAAAGTTTATTCCTGCACATAATGTGCAGATTAAAACATAAACAGGGCCTTTATCAGAACAGGACACCAGACAGAAAGGCCACTGTCTAGTGAAGAAGCTCCAGTCATGAAAACGACAGGGACTTTTTAGACTCATGAGAGACTCGAGCATGGCCAAGTGTCACAGGACACAGATTTGTACACTATTTAAAAAGTTAATTACTGCTGTCTGCTGCCTCAGGCTAGTGACTAAGCTCAAATATTTGTTTATACTGCATTGGGCCACAAAAACCTTATTGTCTCTTTTCCATCATGCCATAATCCTCCACAGGCCATTTCCATTCACAGCACTATGCAAATCCTCTCTGTTATGGAACCTTAGAGCCAGAAAGCTAAAAAACATTTAGCTTTCGATAAAAATTCAATTTTTTTAATTCTATTTAAACAGGAGGCAAAAGAAGGTTAGAACTTATAAGTGATGCGACTAAATGAGACACAAAGGGGTCTTTGAGGTTTCAGGTGCTCTGTAAGGAGGGAGATTTCATTAGCACTGAGCAGGCTGCCAACTCAAGGGGATTATATCCTCAAATAATAACTTTTGGCTGAAGCAAATTCTATTACTCCCGGCCGAAAAGAGCAATCTGAACTTTCTGGGGTGAACTCTGATAGCTACAGTGTGTAGTTCTGCTTCGTTAATGAAAAATTGATGAAAGTGTTTACCACCGTTCAGTCCGATTGAGAGGTGTTATTTGTGCTTTTTGGTTAAGTGCAGGAAGATAAGGGAATGGTGGAATGAATTAATAATTACATTTCTAAAATATTTCTTGAAGAAAATGTGAAAATCTGACCAAATGCACACGCACACACACACAGACACACAGACACACACACCGTATCCAGCATCTGCAGCACTTTATCTTGTTCACAGGAATCCAGGCCATCGATGATGACGACCAGGCGAGTCTGATTCTGAGTGAAGCCATCGATGGTCTTCGCCATTTTAGCCATGAGCTCCACTTCACATTTCAGCACCTAGCCCAAGACAAGATCGTCAATTAAAAACCATACCATTGGGTATGAACTCATTGTAGTTTAGTAGAGCAATTAAACAACAGATGTACACCAATCTACCATAACATTAAAACCATCTGTGGCAGCAGTTCCTATGGGTGCCGTGGGGGTGCAGGGTGGGGCCTTTGTGGATCGGACTTGTTTGTCTGGTGCATCCCATGGATGCTCAATCGGACTGAGATCTGGAGAGTCTAAGACATGGCAGAGGGCCTTGAGCTCTTTGTCTGTTGGACCCCGTGTACAACAGCTCTGGTACCCTTTTCTTGTGCTTTTTCAACGATTTGTGCTGCATTGGCTTTTCTATTCATTAGGCCAGATGGGCTAGAATTGGGGATGGGTGAACCTTGGGTGCCCAAAACCTTGTCACCAGTTTACTGGAATACAATTGATAATGTAATTAAATTCACCTGACAATGATTTTAATGCTCTGACTGATAGGTGTAAAAAGGGTTGGACAGTCCATAACCCAATTCCAGTGATTTTAATATTTTCTTTGCTTCATGCAGCCCAATAATGTGACAAAAACCCTTACAAAACGGGTTTTTTTTTTAACCAGGTAGGCCTTAGACCTAGGACATTAGTTTAAACCAGTGATTTACCAGGCAGGTACCAGTTGGCCTCATGAGTTCAGCAGGTTTGTCGTAAGCAAGGGGATGCAAGAGTATTACTGTATACAAAAGCTTTAAAACAATGATATTGTATTATTAAAATAAGGAGCAAAAGTGAGACAGTACCAGGTTAAAGCAGTTGACATTAAACATTAATATTAAAGCTGACTTTTGCAAGCAGATCCAGATTGTGTCTAAAAGTAAAAATGTTTCAGGTTTTTTCCAGAGTATTTAAATTTCACCTGTCAAAGATGACTAAAATGACCTGTAGTGTACATATCACACACATTTCCACATTTTGTATACCTTCATGAACCCCTCGCTCTTCAGCTTGTGCATGCTGTTGGCGGCGCTGTGTAGCCTCCTTCTCTGCGATCGTAGCACAGAGTCGGCCACCTGCCACCAGGTCCTGCAGTTGAGCAGCAGAGCGAGGCCCACCACACTAGCGACAGCCACCAGTACCGCTTTTACTGTCACGTTAGCCGAATCCACTTTAAATATAGCCAAGAGGGCCATCCCTGTCACCAGGCATGCCAAGGTCAGCGCAAAAAGAACAAAAGATGGCACGCAGCACGTCTTTTTCCACTTCTTTCCTGAAGACGGAGGGAAAGAGCCAGAGACAAATGCTGTAATTCTAAAGTAAGTGGCCGGAAGGGTTAATGTGTCTGAAAAAAGAACGAATCCCTAAGCAGGTACGATTAGAACCATAATCATTCACTGTTATCAAATGAGGAGAGTCTGTAGCACCAATTAATGAATGATGTAAAAATTGAAGTGGTATTAAAGCAATCAGTGTCAAACCTTGTGTTTCATCATTTTTAAAGACTCTGAAGAGTCGAGTGGCCAAGAAACCAAATTCCCTTTCACATGCATCTGACAGGGTGGCAATCATTTCAGCCATGGAGGTCTCCCCACCCACACTCGACAGGCGGTTATAGTCTGTAAAC
Source organism: Clarias fuscus (assembly GCA_030347435.1). Classification (NCBI taxonomy): domain Eukaryota; kingdom Metazoa; phylum Chordata; class Actinopteri; order Siluriformes; family Clariidae; genus Clarias; species Clarias fuscus. Next base: position 12,647,157 of record CM059216.1, read on the forward strand.
AGAAATCTAAAAAACACACATGCACATAAAAACACACACAAACACACGCGCACACACACACACACACACACACACACACACACACATATGAGTAGCTTGATATTTTTGACCTCAGTAACCAAGGATTCAATCCTTCAGAAACACTGCATAATTATAATTAAATATGTGCATAGCTTGACTAATCCTATATTAATTAGTGTTGAACACAGTGGTGCCTCAGTGCTTAAGGCTTTGGGCTACTGAACATAGGTCATGAGTTGAAATCCTAGCAACTGCTCAGTTGTATCTTGTCTCAATTCTAAGACGCAGAGAAAGATCAGAGAAATGAGCAAATGTTAACGTTATCACAGCTTGATTACTAAAAAATGCTTGTAAGCAATGTGATGGCTCTGTGTTCAGTACCTGACAGGCAAGGCCTTGGTAGTCTGCTCAGGAAGCTCTGGTGGGTTGACGAACATCAGTTTGAGCAGCAGCTCTAGGTAGCCGATGTGGCGCGCAAGCCTGGTGCTGATGAGCCACGCCCAGCTCCAGCTCTCACCCTCTCTACGCCCGCCAAAATACACCAGCACTACAATAGGAAACAGTACAACGCTTACGTTGGCTTAAGGACGCAAATTCTGACTTTAAAATAAGCAAGAAATAGTTTATAAGACAGATGAGAGGGGAGAAGTTTAAAGAAGTATTCAGATATAATACTACACTATTTTATTGAACAGTATTACCTCTTAGTCTAAACGGTTTGGCACAAACTGCAATTCCTTAGCACTATCCATCAGTCTTCAGTTACTACAATACTTCATCTAGTTTTATAGTTGTTCTAGTTATTATCCAGTTCAACTTGTCATTTAAACTGTTATAGAAATCAGCCTTGACAATTAATCACTGACTGAGTGAATAACATTGATTATCTCATTATTTTGGCACCTGTCAGGGATGGGGAAATACAGTATCAGGCAGCAAGTGAACAGCCAGTCCTTGAAGTTGATGTGTTGGAATTAGGAATAGCAGGTGTAAGGATGTGAGGGACTTTACCAGCAATCAAACTGTGATGACTGGAGGTCTATGTTAGAGCATCTCCAAAACAGCACTGGAAAAGTCCACTGGTGTGAACTGGTGACGGAGTCATGGGTGGCCAAGGCTCATTGATGCATGTGGGGAGGAAGGGTTCGCCCGACTGGCACAAATTGCTAAATTAAATTAATGAGGTGTATGAAAGAAAGATGTCAGAGCACATAGTGCATCACAGCTTGTCTATGGTGACACCTGTCCATAAATAAAAGCACCTACAATGTGAATGTGAGCATCAGAACTGGACCGTGGAGCAATGGAAGAAGGTGGCCTGGTCTGATTGGTCATGGTTTTTTCATCATGTGGACGGCCTGGTGCATGTGTGTCACTTTCCTTTGAAAGAGATGGCACCAGGATGCGCTATGGGATGAGGGCAAGCCAGCGGAGACAGCATGCTGCTCTGGGCGACTGCTGGAAAATATCTGCTGGGAAACCCTGGGTCCTGGTACCCTCATGGATGTTACTTTGTCCAGCCACCAAAACACTGTTGCAGTCGTTCATGATGGTATTCCTTAATGACAGGGGCCTGTTTCAGCAGGATAGGATAATGCACTCTGCCACACTGGAAACACTGGTCAGGAATGGGTCAAGGTGTTGACCTGGCCTCGATCCGGTCAGGCATGTGTGGGATGTGCTGGACAGCAAGTCCAATCAATGGAGTCTCCCTCCCACTTTTCAACTTACATGACTTAAAGAATATGCTCCTAATATCAGATGGCAGATACCACATCAAATCTTTGAGAATTTTAATTGGCGGGTATAAGCTGGTTGGATGCACAAGGGGGCCTACATGATATTAGACAGGCGGTTTTAATATCATGCCTGATCGGTGTAATCAATTGTCCATGAATAATTTCAAGCTCCAAGCCTCAAAGACATAGGTAGAATATTACTACACAGCTCCAGAGTTGCGCAACAGAAGCATGTTCATCCTAGAGATTCAGAGATCACAAGTTCGATTCCCGGGTGATGTTACATGCACCTGTACATGGGGGTCTAGAGAGATGCCTGCACTCATCAATCACAGCAACACTAGCCAATGAAGGGAGTCTTGGAGGAAGTGTGTGAAGCATTGTTCACCCTGGGTGGTGACAGAAGAGTGCACTACGATTAAGTGAAGGAGAATATCAGAAAAAATAAATTAGGCATCACAATTTAGCCCTTCTCACAGTAGATACAATATCTTGGTACAATGGCACCTGGAAGTGCATGGAATATATTTATGATATACATGATTTTTTTCCTTTTGTTCCTGAAATTGATGTGTTGGATGCAGAAATAATGACAAGAGCCAAATTGCGATGATTATGTGACTAGGTCAGGGCAACTCCAAAACTGCAGCACTTGTGGGATGTTCCCGGTCTACAGTGGTCAGGACCTACCAAAAGTGCTCCAAGGAAGAAACACACAAGTCATCACTGTTTTGGTGGCAAAAGTGGGGAAACTACTCAATATTAGGTGGGTGGTCATAATGTTAAGGCTGATCGTTGTATACAGTATTTATTCACTATAACTCATAGAACTCATACTATAAAACATTGAGTAGTAAGCCTAATGGTTTACATCTAGTCAGATTAAATTTTTGCTGGATGATGGGGCAAATCAATCTTATTTTAAATTATATCTGTCTGCAAATTGAATTACACACATGAGAACCTTTACACTTTTCCAATCAAGATCTTACTGTATTAAATACTGTTTCTTAAATGGATCCTGCTACAAACAAGAAACTGTGTACTTTAGCTTAATATGTAAAGACCTGCTTTTGAAAAAAAATGCAATGAGTTTATGTCTAGTTACTACTTTTTGATGATGTACTGTAGATCTTTCATGTACTGTACTCTGATTCACACACGCATGGTGGGACATTGCCATACAGCAATAATCTAATCAGATACTCCGGTCACTGTGTAACATTGCCCTCTGCTGGAGAAAAACACTAACAACGGTCACACAATGTATTATACCACAACTACACAGCACATTGGTTTTGGTAATTTGATTTGCAATAAAGCTGATTAATAGAATGTGTCTGGCTGTAGCTGTTGCTTCCTCTCATGTGATAAAAAGCTTAACAAAATTAGCATGGAGACAGTCTGGGAGCATGGGACTAGACATTTGTACAAGCAAAGTAGTCTAATCCTAAAAAACGATGTCCTTACTGAAGATCAAGACCAAAGATCTTATCTTGTAGTCATTTGCTAATGAAATTATAATGAACATTCTCATTTAAAGGTTGCACAAGAACATCCTTAAAAACTGGCTTTACATTTTGAATTTTGTTGTATTGCACATTTTTTTGCAATAGTAGTTCATTTCAGCCAAAGAGATCTTAATTACAATTTCCCTTAAACTGAAAAATCGAAAAAAAAAAAAGAAAAAAAAAGAAACTGCCTATTTCTTAGGGGAGAAGAAGAGTTGAATGTTGAGTATGCTTCATTAATAAAACTTATACTAAAGATGAAATTACTATTGAGTGACATTAATCTTAGCCTAGTTTGTCAGGAGAAATCTAATCACCAATCTAACACATGTATTTTTATCTTGGGTATTAAAAAGTCTAGGTTCTATGCACTGTTATATAAACTAAACTAGCTCTTTAGGTATTGCAGTTTAATAAAATCATACCAAAGAATATGTAGAGTACAGCAAGCAAGCTGAAGGCCACAGCAATGGCCAGCTTGGGATCGACAGAGAAGCCAAGAATCACAGCTACAGAGCCGCACAGCAGCAGAGTCAGCACCACCACCAACCAGGAGAACTGAAACAACGGCTCCACCTGCTGGCCTGCAAACGTCTTCATTTCATCTGAAAATACCACGACATCCGACTTAAATTTGGTACAATGCAGAAAATATTAACATAATGATCTATTCAGGATTTTAATGGTGTATAGAGAGATACTAGAGATAGTGCTCTTACCCTCCAGCTTCTTGAGCAGGAAGGATTTGCCGCTGCCCCACTGAGCGTACAGGCCCACACAGATGGGTGGCTGCATGGTGGGTTCGCTAAGGATGTCAGCCAGCGCGCTGCTGTACAGGTCATAACCCAGCATGTCGCCGTCACACTCCGTAGGGGACAAGTGCTCTACAACAAGTCAGGGTAAAAGTTAAAAAAAAAAAAAATGTAATAAATAAAAAATATATAAAAAGTACATCAAAATCTTTATCCAGTTTTAAACACATGGTTTAAAAAAAAACTCAAAAGCGAGTTAAAAATACACTCACTGGCACCGAAGATCTGGGTGAGGATGCTTTTCTGGTGTGTACAGTCAATGTTGTAGGGGGTCTCGCCCTGCTTGTTGGGCTTGTAGAGCAGGCGGCCATCCTTAGGGTTCCTCAAGAGCAGCTCGGCCAACTTTCTGCTCCGACCCCTGATTGCAATGTGTAGCGCTGTGTCTCCTTTCTGAAAACGCAGTATTTTAACCATCCTGCAATTACTAGTACTGAAATTCCACAAACAAATTTAATTTCTTGTTTCTAATTTGTACAGGGATCCATTTTCATCCATGCATTTTCTAAAAATTCTACAATGTGAATAGCTAACTACTCTTCAAATGCTTTTCTAGGTATAAGAAAAAAGAAGTTATGACAAATCAATGTAAATTCATGTCAGACAAAAGACGACATACTACTTATCAAAGCGTTTTTTCACCCAGTGCTTATTCTGAATGATTTTTCTGTTTTCAGGAGCATAAAAAAAAAACAAAAAAAAAAAACACAGACACTGTTACCTTGTCCACAGCAGACACTTTCGCCCCTTTGTCGAGAAGAAGCTCGACAATCTCAATGTTTCTCATTTTGGTAGCTTTAATAAGTGGAGTCTCCCCTTCCTGAAACACAGGATCACATTTAAGAAAGGGTTGATGTCAGTGCATTGTAGTATTTTCTGCCTCTTTGGAAGTTAAGTGATCCAGGCTTTACCTTGGTGTACGCCTCTGTGTCAGGGTTACACTGCAGGATATCTCGTACCATTGTGGCGTTGCCTTTTTCTACTGACCAATAGAGGGCAGTCTTGCTGTCCTGTGTAGAGAAAACAAACGATACACTGCAGTTAAACATATAACTATGTGGTGTGACGATTGTCAGTTGTTACATGGTTTTATACACTCAGTGCCACTTTATATAAGGGTGAAAATATTTGCACCCCTGCTTGGATGGAACCACACATTGGGTTTAACTTATGTCAAAGTAAGACCTGTCGACATGGCAGTGACTATCAGGAATTACATTAAAGACCGTTTGTCTTTCTTCAACAGTCTGGTTTCAGTGAGCCTGTGCCTACTGTAGCTTCTACTTCTTTGTTCTTGCACCTGATGTGTCTTTTACTGCTGTAGTGTTCCGAGATACTTTAAAACAGCAATTGTGGCAAAACTGCTACTCACTGTTTTTTTGTTTTTTTACACAGTCCTGTTTAAACTCTACAGTGTGAAAATCCCAAGAGATCAATGGTTTCTTAATTACTAGAGCACAACTAAAACTGTTTTGATTAAGATTTGAGGTTTTCCTATTAAAGGTGTGGGTAACTGAATATGGACATTATGACATGTACTGTATATGAAATTTTGTATATGTTACATAAGGGAAAAAAGCCTAAAAATATAAGACAGTATAACTACCTGGCCCTTAACATCGATGTCCGCGTATTTATTCAGCAAAGCTCGGACAATCTCCACATGGCCTCCTCTCACTGCCGCAATTAGAACCGTGTCTCCACTCTACAAAAACACACATAAAACATATACAGTACAGATAAATATAAACCAAAAGAACAATCATTCTTTTGGCATCATTAAATTGTGATGTCGAAGGTAAAACGTAAGGGATATGTGAACGGGTATTCACTCTGTCAGGAATGTTGACGTAGGTATCTGCATCCAGCAGGTCCTGCACTATTTCCGTGTGGCCTTCCATTGCAGCGATCATCAGTGCCGTGTTTCCATCTTTATCGGTCATGTTAACGTTGGGGTTTCTCTTCAGTAGTTCTTTCACCACCTCTGTGTAACCGCCACGCACTGCCACAATCAGAGCCGTCATAGAGTTCTGACAGAGAGAGACAAAAACATCCTAATCAGCTTTCTGTCAGGAGAATGTAATCGTAGACGAATTTTGATAAAAGCAGGTCATGTGTTGAGGCTTGAATGTGTTCAAATGATAAAAACAGTGCTGTAAATTTTTTTAATCCTGTACAGAGTAATGGAAAGCCTGCAGCCTATCCCAGAGGACTCAAGGCATTAGCTGGGATACACCCTGGAGTCATCGCAGGGCACACAAGCTCATACACTCACAGACTATGGAGACTTTGGAAATGTTCCTTTGCCTAATCTGCATGTCTTTGGACTGAGGCAGGAAACCTGAGTAGCCAGGAGGAACCCACCAAGCATGGGAAGAACATGCAAACTCCATGCGTACAGACACAAGGCGAGAACCGAACCATCGACCCTGAAGGTGCGAGGCCACGGTGCCAACCACTACCCACTGTGCCACCTTAATGACTTTTCTATAACAGGAAAATAATGTTCATTCTAATACTTTTCTTTTATATAGTAACAAGTCAGCGACTTGTATGGTAGATATGTCACATAATAATCAACGACTAGTAATAAATGCGTTCTGTAAGGAGAAATTTAATTAATATTTATGGTAGGAGTCCCCAGCAACCGTGCTTTGTAACAGCCAGTAAGGTTTCAAAATAAAAAAAAGAGGCTGGTGAGAGAATGACTGTTTATAGCTGATGTTTCACTGAAACATTGCCACTTTAGGACTTCTTCCACTTCATTGTTTCTTTGGATTTCATATACCGTTGTGCCCTGTCGTGTTTTATTCCTTATGTCAACATCAGATTCACATAAAACCCTATTCTATAAAATAATGGGACTGTGCACTGAGAAATCTTTATTAGTCACAAGTTTTTCTTAAGCAACATTTTAGTAATTATTCCTGAAGCATTCACATTAAGCTGAAATGATTATCATACACACCGCGCCCTCCTGGTCCACGTTTGCGCCATTCTCCAACAGGTGCATCACGCAGTCATAATGACCTTTCCTCGACGCCCAGATTAATGCCGTGGTGCCGTACTGATCAAGAGATAAAGGATAGAAAAGTTAGAACAAAATAATTAAACAAGTGACAGAAATCCACAGTAGTGAACACTCTTTACTGATCACGAATTTATGCAAATTCATGAATAAAAGCTGCTGCTTTTGCACCCTGCTTTGGTTTGTGAATCCTATCTTTCAACATTACGCAAAGACATACACTCACTCGTTAACACAAATATCTAATCAGCCAACCACATGGCAGCAACTCAATGCATTTAGTCATACAGACATGGTCATGGCGATATTCTGAAATTTAGATGCAGCGTCAATGAAAAAGAAAGGTGATTTAAGTGACTTTGAACGTGACATGGTTGTTGGTGCCAGATCTACAGGGATTTTCATGTACAGTAAAACCATATCTAGATTTTACATAGAATGGTCTGAAAAAGAGAAAATATCCAGTGAGCGGCAGATCCCTAGGTGAAAATGCCTTGTTGATGCCAGAGGTCAAAGGAAAATGGCCAGATGGATTTGAGCTGATAGGAAGGCAACAGTAACTAAAATAACGTCTTATTATAACCAACGTATTCCAAAGAACACCTCTAAAAACACAGTAGAAGACCACACCGAGTACCACTCCTGTCAACTAAGGAAACAGGAAACTGAGGCCATGGTTCATATGGGCTCACCAAACTTGGTCAAAAGATCATGTCAATATGGACCAAAATCTTTAAGGAAAATTTCCAGAACATTGTTGAATTATTAAAAGTCTACACACCTCCATTAAAATGGCAGGTTTTTGTGACATAAAAAAAACAAGATTAATAATTTCAGAACTTTTTCCACCTAGAATGTGTACAACTCAACTGAAAAACAAACTGAATTTGTTTAGGGGTGGAGTAAAAAAATGTAAAAAAATAAAATAATGTGGTTGCATGCATAAGTGTGCACACCCTCTTATAACTGGGGATGTGACTATGTTCAGAATTAAGAAATCACATTCAAACTCATGCTAAATAGGAGTCAGTATGCACCTGCATCATTTAAAGTGCCTCTGAATAACCCCAAATAAAGTTCAGCTGTTCTTGTAGGCTTTTCCTGACATTTCCTTAATCTTACAGCAAAAGCCATGGTCTACAGAGAGCCACCAAAGCATCAGAGGGATTTCAGTGTTAAAATGCATCAGTCAGGCTCCAAGGCTTTTGGAAGACTCCAAAAGAATTTCCAAGGCATTAAATATACTACTACAGTATACACAGTGAGGACAGTCATCAGAGAAGACAGTCATGGATAAAATATGGCATGACATTACCAAGAACTGGATGTCCATCCAAAATTCATGAAAAGGTGAGCAAAAAATAACTGGTCAGTTAGGCTGTCAAGAGGAATACAGCTATATTAAAGGAGCTGCAGGAATTTCTGGCACGTACTTGCTGAGTATTACATGTGACAACAATCTCTCGTATTCTTCATATGTCTTGGCTATGGGGTAGGGTAAAGAACAACATCCATGCCCGGCTTAAAACGCATTTCAAGTCTCCCAAAAGCATGTGGGAAAATATGTTATGGTCTGATGAAACCCAGGTTGAACATTTTGGCCATAATTCCAAAGGGTAGGTTTGGCACAAAAAACAATAATGCACATCACCAAAAGAACACCATACCCACAGTGAAGCATGGTGATGGCAGCATCAAGCTCTGAGGCCTAAGTCAAGATGGAATTATGAACAGTTCCATATACAATATTGGCACAAAATCTTCAGGCTTCTGCTAGAAAGCTGAAGAGGATCTTTATCTTTGAGTATAACAATGGTCCAAAGCATGCATCCATATGAACAAAAGAATGGTTTCACCAGAAGAAGATTAAAGTTTTGGAATGGACCAGCCAGAACCCAGACCAGAATCCGATTGAAAATCTGTGGGGTTTTCTCAAGAGGGCTATGCAACGAAGAAGCCCTTGCAGTCTGACAGATTAGAAGCGTTTTTACAAAGAAGAGTGGGCAAATATTATCAAGTCAAAAAGTGCCATAATGATAAACTCCCACCCAAAAAGACATCACAAAAACCTGACATTTTAACAGGGGTGTGTAGACTTTTTATATCCACAGTATATCATTAAGAGTTGCAGCAGTTCTCAGGGCAAAAAGGGTAGCAAGATGCACCCAATGAAGTGGTCATGAGAGTGAAGTAGTTTGGACAGTGAATACTTTGTGAAAAAAAATACTAAAATATGAAACATGCTTTGTTTTCTTGTTCACCACATACTGTAATTGCACATGTCGTTGTGATTGTTCTTCAATGTAGATAAGAGAAAAACAAATTCAGAAATTGATTGAGTGGGTGTGTCCAAACTTTTGACTGGTACTGTCCAGCTGTATTGCATCATGGTAAACAATCATATTTAAGCCTTGTGGGAATGGAATCTTTTTTTCCGCTATGTTAGCAGATAAGAGACACAGTGTTTACGTAAATAAGACTGAATCATTTGTCTGTGAAGTCATCAACATTTTTAGATAGGGGTGATAATGGTAGTCACCTTGTCAGAACAGTTGACTTTAGCACCGTGTTGAAGCAGAAGCCGAACGATTTCGGCATGGCCTCGACCTGCTGCCCAAATGATGGGATATACGCTGTACTATAGGGAACAGCACGGATAGATAAGACACACAAACACATGTACAAACCTCTTATTTCACTTTAATGTCAAGTAAGACCATTTTATTTTATTATTTTTGTGAATGTTGAGTGTACATGAGGCCACGATTAAAATTGGAGCAGTGGTGCTCTTTCGTGTCGTGCTGCATAGTGTACCTGTCCGGTGATGTTTGGGTTTGCTCCTTTCTCCAACAGAAGGCGAGCAACCTCCACACGACCCTTATACGCTGCCCACATAAGAGCGGTCCAGCCGCCCTACATTTGGGTGCAAACACACACATGTCAGTATTTTTAAGTCATCGGGTTGTTTTCCTTAACGCATCTAGTCTGAGTCAGAGTGTTACTCAGATTGCAGGCTTACTTCAGGCACTCAGTATGCTATTATTATCACTGGCTACCGACACACTGGCACCATGACACACTTTTCTAGACAAACAGGACATCGACAGGAAATGCTAAACATGTACAGCGCACTTATAAAACCTAATGCAATCAATAGAAACGAGCTGCTTATTTAAAACAAGGCAGAAAATTGGACACTATACTGTACAAGAGAGAGTAGGTTGGATTAATCAAGAATATCGAATTAATATGGTCCAGAAAAACCTGTTGAAGAAATACAGTTATCCCTTAATGATAATTACAAAGCATGTGGATTATTAAAGTTATTACAGCTTCTATAAATTTGTACCAATGCAGTTTCAGCTTTTAATCACTCTAGATGTGGAGTTATGATTTTCAGACAATAAAGCTGTTCCTCAATTTTAAAGCTCATAAACTTTTTAACAGTGAAAAATCACTGAACCATGATACTGGACCCTAAAAAATTATTTACACATATTATTAAATAATAATAATAAGTTTGACATTTTTTATATTTTTCATTTGAGAATACTTTTTATGTTTATACAAAAAAAAGTGTTGTTCTGAGCCTCCGAGTGGCGCAGTGGTTAAAGCGCTCGCCCTATCATCCGGAGATCACTAGTTCGAATCCCGGGTGGTGCTGTAACCTCTCGCAGCCGGAGGTCTAGAGAGAGCTGATTGGCCGAGCTCTTTCAGAGGGGAGGGATGAGAGGTACTTAGTGCTCCCACATTAATCACGGCTCTACAGCCAGTCAGGGGCGTCTGTGAGCTCGCGCAACAGAGGGAGTGTGTTACGCCGAGCGAGCAGTTCGAAAAGATGCTGAACGTAGTTCGGAGGAAACACGTGATAGTCTTCGGCCCTCCCGGCTGAGTGGTAGTAGTAGCCTTAATGTGGGAGTCCCCTAGTGACGGGGAGGAATTGGACACGACTAAATTAGGGAGAAAATCGGGGAAAAATCCAAAAAAAAAAAAAAGTGTTGTTCTGAAACAAAAGTGAAACTGAGACTTGTGATGATGTTTCTTGTAAATGAAGTCGTAAAAAACGATTGACATTTATACAGTACAAGACTTCAAGAACAATATGGTGAAGAGACTCATAGCTGCAGTACAACATTTGATTGGTGCAAACGATTTAAAGAAGGCCATATGTTTGTAAATTACATTCCACACACCAGTCAAAATTCAGCAAGTGGAATGCGTGATCCGTAAAAATCGACAGATAACTTGTCGCCAACTTGCGGAAGAAATTCATCTGTCGCGCGACTGTATACCTAATCATTCACGAACACCAGTTGTGCATACAGGAACTCGGGTGGGAGTTATTGCTACATCCTCCCATATAGTCCTGACCTCAGTCAAAGCCATTTCCACATGTTCAGGCCATTATATGAGCCCAGCAGATGTGAAGCAGAAAGCCCGATCATGGCTCTCGTATACTGAGAAAACTTTCTACCATGATGGTATCAAGCATTTTAACTGTGTTTTGTTATTCTGCACAATCAAAAGTCCCTATTTGACTTGAACATTCCTCGTTCAGAAAAAAAAAAGTTCTCTTTAACTGAAAGCAAACGCTTCAATAAAGGTGTAACACATGAAAATTACGGGAGTCAAAATTTTAAGAGAAAGATTTTTTGTTTTAAGGGCTTATAGTCAAAAGATCATGTTAATATGGACCAAATGGTTTAGACCATTAATGCATTGCTTTTTGAGTGAAATATATCAAAGCTTGAAAAATATGTTTTAATCATAGAAAAGGAGCTAAGGAAATGGTCAGTTACAAACCTCACTTAGAAATAGTGTTTTCTGTAATGAAATGTCTCAAGTCTCAACCGGCAAGTGCTTTTCCCTCAATTTTTGGACCTAAAAAAATCTGTTGAACAAATAGCATTGCTTTGCATGTATTGAATGATGCTTACCATGTCTCTGTGCTCCAGATTGGCATTGTTGGCCAGCAGCTCATTCACCACCTCAACGTGGCCCTCCTTGGAAGCGGAAATCAGTGCAGTCCAGCAATCCTGACAAAAAAAAGACAAAAAGCCACACAAAAGCTTGACTAGCTGCCTAGATGTTCCCCTTTTTTCAACCTGAAGCACTTTCTCGAGGTTTAGAACGTACCAGTTGGTCATACCAAGTAGTCATGAGTGCCTTAACTCAATGGTTAACAACGCTCAGTGAAGTTGCAAGGTACTGTATGAGACCTGGGGTGTGTGAGATCCTCAGGGTGTGTGGATGTTCAATGTCATCACCCAGTCATTTGCTGAACCACAGTTTTGCATGCCAATTACACAGCTCTGCAGGCCACCTGCTATTATGAGTGAACCTTGGGGGAATCTAGCACTTAGATGCAGGTCCACCCACAATGAGTCACAGGAAATGAGCTCAAATTGCTTTCTTTTTCTATGAATTAGTGTACTGTACTAATATTTTCATGCTGAACTTAAATGGCTCTGTAGAGGGTACTATTTAGATAGGTACTATAATCTCTGAGTGGTGCTATTGATCCCTTCTGTCTAAAGATCATTACAGTTCTGAAATAAGGTGGAATATGGAGCAGTGTGTACCACGTCATCTAGGTTAACATTGGCTCCTCTTCTTATGAGCTCCTGCACAATCTCAATGCTGCCCTGCTCAGCCGCCAACATGAGAGGAGTCTGACCGCTCTGGAGAAAACCAGGAGAAATGCACAGATTAACCACAAACAGGCTTCAAGCATAATATCACAGAAATTGCAATATGACAAAAACGCTTGGATTCCTTTCCACTTAGACAGAAACAGGTTTTTCCGCAACAGCTAAAACATTTCCCTAAAAAGTATTTAAAATGATCAGAATAATAACATATCTTGGGATAGAGATTCTTTAAAATTAGTTTTTGTTTTCCTTTAGTCATATCCCATCTTTTATCATTTTTTTTTTTGCTCCCAACCATGGAGGGTGCAGGTTATGCTAATGTGCCGGTTGCGTGCCAGTTTTGGGAATCTGTTATTATAATAATATAATGTGTGGCAGCCGAAGAAAAGGTTCTGAAATCTTTTACACATATTTCAATTAAAATTATAGCATTTTAAAATCTCCTTACCCAAAAAAAGCATTTTTTTCTTATTAATTTAATCAAACTAAATTGTTTAAGCTTACAATATGTCCCTTTTGCTATGACATAACTATCTGCAAACTTGATCAAAACCTGACATTCACTATGTGAAAAAGGTCTTATCCAGAGGTTTGGGTTACATCGCTTATCTGCTGGTTTGATATGTTTGACTGTGATTGTACTCTTTCATGAGTGCAAAGTTTTTCGAGAATAAGGGAGGACAAAAAATAGTTTTTAAAAATACCACTGCATCTGTGGACTAGGCCGAAATCCTGCAAGCAAGTAATCAAGAAAGGTTCCAGACAGCTTTAGGCAAATTTTGGAATGATTTTGTGTAAGATCCAGTCGGGAAGATCCAGACTTTAATGTATTTGTAATGTACTCTTGAGGAATAGTTCTCCAGTCTCCCTGAAGGACTTTATTGGATCTAATTATTAAAAAGTTTTTGCCTCTCATTTTCATTCCAGTCCCTGTATCTGACCAGTTTTAAAGTAATGTTTTTGTTTGTTAAGCCACACAGTGATCTATGAATGATTTAGGCATAAAAAAAACATCTAACTTAAGGCATGAACCAGTGAGAAACAGGTAGAGATGATCAGGTGATTAGTATACTGGTAATACTGAATGCTGAGAGGTTGGAAAAGACAAGAGGGGAAATGAGGTTGCTGCCGAGTTTATTTTTAGGATAATATATTATTTAATTAGGCATTTTTGCTGCCTGTCAATATTTGTTCCTATTTCTTTAATCTACATAGGTTAATAAAAATTTATTCAATATGAAAAAATTATTGGTGCCTCAAGATCTTCTCACAGAATTGCCACAACATGTGCTATATGCAATGCATACAATTGAACCACTGGTGGTAAATACACCGAAGTTCCAAAATGCCCTGTATAAACAACTAATCTCTTTCATGGTCTCACATCACATCACATCACTCACATCACTCCTGCTATCCACTTCACGGTGTCTGTCCAGGTAAGCTCTCACAGCTGTCAGGTTCTCCTCCTCCACATGCGAGAAGATGGTCTGGGAGGCCACAGCAGTCATCTTCAGTGAGCCTGTGGTGTCCATGCTTATGTTGTTGATTCCTGAGCCTGTTACAGGCTAAATAATAACAAAAAAGGATGCATTAAAGCTCTTTTTTTCTCGATTAATAGCTGCAGTTAAAGTTTTAAGCAGATAATGGCTACAGCAAGCCCATTTAACCAGAAGTTTAAATCTGTAGCAATAATATATCTACTGTGCAAGCTATTATAGGTCATGTGAGCACTAATGCATTCGGGTTTAGGAGAAACAGATTTGTTTTTCTTTTGTAGAAACAACATTGCAGACACTTAATGACTAGCCTAGAATGTTTAACAACTGAAATACTAAGGAAATATTCAACCCAATACTGATTGCTAATTTTAAACTATTAGGATTATTATACAGTGAAAGTATGACAATTCTGTTATGACAAGTAAATCAAAAGAACATTCCAGCTGTTATATTCATGTACTGTAATAACAGGTCTGTGCTGGTTCCTAGTGGTACTGGTATGTCAAGGTAGTAGAACTATTGCCTTTTGAATAACATAAACATGATTGTATTAGATGAAGAACTAACAATACTGTAAAGATTGTAAGAGAAATGAAGGATAATGTGTTTAACCAATTATGGTCACCACTATAGGAAATCTATAAATTATGGATTCAACTACAGGTGAAAGTTTTGTTCCAGAAATCTAGTCCATCTAGTACACATAGCTAGAATCACTGAACACATTTTCTGCAGAAAATACCTGGTCCTTAAGGACTCTTTTTTAGACAATCTTGTTGCCTTTTAATTGTAATGATCGATCATTTGGTTAAGACTACATTAACCGCCCGAGACCCAGACTCTACTGTGTACATTGCAATTTCAGCTCCTTTCTCTTAATCAGCACCTGATAACTATGAAATAAATGAATGTATACAAAACAGAAAGAAATTGGCAAAAGAATCATACCTAATGTTCCTCATATAAAGATCATACGAGGCTATATAGACAGTATGGTTGTGAGAAAATGAACCGTTCTTATATAAGGACATTCAGATCTCAAGAGATTAAATTACTGGAGCTTGGTTACAGTATTTTATAGATTTACAACTACATTTTATAGATTACATTAACTTATTAGTTTTTCTTGTAATTTAACATTATTTGCAAATGTTGTGCTGCTAACAGAGAAACCAAGAGTACTATGAATTCACCAATATACTCTTATTTCGGGGAGATTTATGTGTTAACTGGTCAATTTGGCAGATAGAGATATTCCAAAACTTTGAGAACAACCTCATTATTTTCCAAGCTTGGCTTGCTTGTTAGTGATGCTGTATAGCCCTGGCAGACATGATGTATCCTACTTTTCCACTCCAATCTAAAATAATGAGAAATGTTCTCAGGGAAGCACTGAACACAGCCAAGATTGACTGCGCCGGCTAATGATGAACAACACAGTAGATTTATGGCTTTATCAGCTCTGATTAGGGTAAGGCCTGACTGATTTAAAGTTAAAAAACATCAATTCTACTTGTTCAAAGGTAAGTAATAGCATTATGTTCATGCATTCTGCACAAATGAAATTTAAAGTCCTCAAGTTGTTTACCACTGCAATGCAATGCAAGCAAGGGTCTAATCTGTTTAATGCACCAAAGCTAAATCCGGACATGATTTAAAAGTGGACTTACTGACCTGGGATCACATTTAACTCGATTTGTACTGGCAATCAAATCCTTCTTAATTATGCCTGCATAATTTAATAAAATGATACTACTACTACTACTACTACTAATAATAATAATAAAGAAATGAAAAAGCACATATATAAATGATGTGCAGCCTTTTGCAATTAAATAATCGCACAGCTCCATATTGTGATTATGATTTTTATGCGATAAATTGTTCAGCACTAACCTTAATCATTCTCGCTTTCAAAAACATCAATGTATATTTGTAGTGGGACAAAATATTGTTCTAATAAGATCGCAATGTTAAATTACTGGTGAGCAGAATCATTGCTACGACTAGGTCTAATGAGTTTTAGATCATATTTAACTTGTATATACGTATTTTCTTTAAGCATTATTGACTCAAAATTAATGGCTGCTAGCAAATCATACTCTTTCCTAGATTTTGCTAAATTAATGTAGCCGAATGCGAATAATTGTACCTTCAACATGAAAGGTACAAAAATATAATTTACAGTGTAGTATATTTTAGTTTTTAGTATCAATTAGTGTTATACTAGAACAAGTATAATTTAATAGTTATGGTCAAAAAATGTCTATTATTCCAATGATCACAGCTGGAGATTTGTAGAAGCATTCCATAATCAATAAATCTGTACTTAGACACCACTTCTATGCGAACAAACTATTTGGAAGACATGATTTGTGTTTAGATTGTTCTATGTACAAATGTAAGCACCTGGAGTTCACCAGACATTACTGGAATTTTTGCTGTGTGTTTTGAAAAGCCCTGTCCCTACTGTTAAGTTGGTGAACAGTGCGTGGTGATGTGGGACTGTTTTTTCCTTCCAAAGTTCTGTGAACTTCATTAAGATACAAGGCATCCCAGACTTCTGAGTTTTAGTAGGAGATTTTAAATGAAAATGTAGCCGTCTACACCAAGGTCTTTTAACTGGGTTATGTTTTGATCTTCCAACAGTGATTCGTATATGTCCAAATCCACAAAGAATAGTTAAATGGTAAAAGAATCAATATTTTGACATGTCATACAGGGCACTGAAACCACACTGAAAACCTGTGTACTGAGAAGTGGTCTCGTATTCTGTCCTCTGTATCCTCAGCGATTATTATAGAACATAATGTTTTATGCTAAAATTTCAGGGGTAAAAGTTTAATTCTTTCCATATTAATGCACACAATTCTGGAGCTGCCAGTGTACCTTTATATTCTCTCTCTCTCTCTCTCTCTCTCTCTCTCTCTCTCTCATATATATATATATATATATATAATCACTATAACAGAATACTTACTGACATGAAACTGAGTTATAGAGCAATAGACCATATTGTATACTTGCAATAATACACTATATGGCCAAAAATCTATTTCAAATTGTATTTGTCACGTACACACGTAGGATATGCAGTGAAATGCTTATATGACTTTGTGTGATCTAAAATAGAAAGATTTCAGTACAATGAAAGAAATTGCACTACAGAGTACAGTTAAACTAACGGCAGAATTTTCAATAAAATTTTTTAATGTAGGCTGGAAATTTAACTGTGAGTTAAAATTATAAAAATATGGAAGAGTAGGTCATCACCTGAACATCTCCCCTATATTTATTTCTTCCACTGTTGTCGAAAAAATTTGAAGCTTACAATCAGATAGAAACCTAAACCTGTTCCAGCATGACAGACAATGCCAGTGTGCATAAACTGAGCTTCATTAAGACAAGCAGTCCCAAGTTTGGAGTGAAAAAACTTGAGTGACCTGCACAGAGCCTGGTTCTTAACCACTCTAAACACCTCCAACAGGAATGTACAAATCAATGTGAACTAGGTAACAAGTGAGTAGAAATTATTCAAGTTCTATTTCCAACATGTCAATTACTCAAAATTGTGTTCTTATTTATGAAACAGTTCTACAAATCAGTACAGCGCCGTTATACTGAATATCGGTATGGCGGTGACTTCCTACTGCCTCACAGCCGTTCTGATAGTCAGTGTATCCGCACCCTTGCTTGCGTGATAGTACTTAAAAATCTTGAACACCCACACTTCAGAACTTCCTTTGTGTCAATGCTCTCAGTAGTAACAGTAATATGTTGGAATTGTTGTTGTGCTGCACTATATGCATGCACATTTAGTTTTTTTGCTCTTGTTTTTAAATGTTTTTGTAAAGATTATAAAATTTTTTCCATTAAAAAAATGATAAAGGTTGTGAACCATTACTGAACAAATGCTTTGTGATAATGTCACAAACTGTTAAAAGTGCTGAAGGACTACAAATAAATTGAAAAATACCATATCCAAGCTTGTTGTTAGTCATCCAGTTTACCCTTCTAGTAACAAACATTTCTATGTTTGTGTTCATGTAAAAAAAAATGTTTTATAATAATCAAAAGTCAAGTTCAGCTTATCAGAGAGCTTCATTTCCTTATGATTTAGAAACGGCAGTCATGGAAATAGCTACAGTGTAGTTAAGTGACTGTTGCTATGTAGTGTAAAGCTGTAAATCTCTGAGGAAGCTTCAATGTGCAGCTCCATTTTTAACAGCAACACATAATCTAGCTCCATTTTAACGCAGTGTTAGCAACACTGACATAAGATATTCTATAAACATGATTACATAAAGTGTAGTAGTGTGACAAATTTGTATTGTGCACTGTAATTATAATAATAATAATCATTATCATTATTATTATTATTATTATATTTGTTTATTTTACTATTGCATTCTACTTATTGATTTTTTATAACTGCAAGAAGTGTTACAGCATGTAAATTAAGTTCTTTTTAAGCATTGCTACTATTACCTCCTTTCACTCTTTCTCTACATTGCTTACCCTATACAGGGTCACAGGCACAAGGCGGTCTACACCCTGGTTCAATATTGATGGCGTGCTACTCCACTGCAAGACACAAGCATGCACATACACACACACATGCGCGCGCACACACACACACACACATGTGCGCGCACACACACACACACATGTGCGCGCACACACACACACACACACGTGCGCGCACACACACACACACACGTGCGCGCACACACACACACACACACGTGCGCGCACACACACACACACACACATGTGCGCGCACACACACACACACACACATGTGCGCGCACACACACACACACACACATGTGCGCGCACACACACACACACACACATGTGCGCGCACACACACACACACACACATGTGCGCGCACACACACACACACATGTGCGCGCACACACACACACACACACATGTGCGCGCACACACACACACACATGTGCGCGCACACACACACACACATGTGCGCGCACACACACACACACATGTGCGCGCACACACACACACACATGTGCGCGCACACACACACACACACATGTGCGCGCACACACACACACATGTGCGCGCACACACACACACATGTGCGCGCACACACACACACATGTGCGCGCACACACACACACACACACACAATTTTGAAATCACAATTAGCCTAAGCTGCATGACTTTGGACTGAGGAAGGAAACTGGATGGAAACTAACCCCATGTATACGATCCAAACCCTCAACCCTGGAGGTGCGAGGCCTCAGTGCTAACCACTATGCCACCTGCCACCTGATATTTTTTATTGTTAGTAGTAGTAGTAAAATATTATTATTACTATTATAATTATTATTGGTGCCACACAATTTATTGCATAATAATCTAAAACTAAATATGAAAAGTATTTAATCACATAAGGCTGCATAATATATGCTCAACCTGGAATTAAGTTCTCAAATTATTTCCTTTTTTTTTTTTTATACTTTTGATTTGTTAAATACATATTGGCAAACATCCTCTTAATGAGCTTATGCATGCCATTATTTCCTGTTCGTTACAAAGAATAAATCCTACAGAAATATTTTTGAATACTAAATGGTACATGGGTAATGGTACAAGATTCTAAATGGTACAACATAACAAACTAGTATGACAAGTATAAGACGGCAACATTGAGCAAACTACATGAATTTATTCCAAAGCTATTCTCCCAATCAAAACCGTTAAAACTGGGCTTTCCATTACATAAGAGTATTTTAGCACTACACAAAACTATATCAATAAGCCCTGTAACTATCAGGCAACTCAGAGTGTTTAAAAATTTGAACAAATCTATCCAGGTTAGCATTTTCCACAAATTCTTATGAGGAGAAGATGTAAAATGAGCAAGGCTACAAGTTATTCTCTAATAAAGAAATAACAGATGCCATAAGTAAAGTGCTGACTCAGCTTTAAAGCTCATAAAATTATCATCTTCAAACAGCCACTATCTGACGAAAGAACAACAACAATAAAAAACGAAATGAAAATCATAATCATGTTGCTGAGGCTTTGTTTGTAGCTCTGAAACCCTGACACACCCTGTGGTGCCCCAAAGCTCCCCAGAGCAGCTGCTTCTTCCTGTGTAAATGCACTCATGATGTCTGACGAGGGCCAATTAGCTGAGCGGATGATCTCTGTGGCCTAATATTGACTGAGCAAGGTTCAAGCCCAAGCACCCATCCCCATACACACACACATACACACTGCTGAGCACAAAGCCAGATAACATTATCGCTATTCCGAAATCACTCAAAACACCTTGTGTGTGCAAAACCTGCAGCCTGACGACTCACCTTATGGTCTCTGGTAAAGCTGTGTGTGGCTGATGCTCTCTCACTGTCTCAGAGTGCACGCTAACGAGTGAGGATCACTCAGGGATGAAAGAGTATCCAACCTCCTCTCTCCTCCTGAATACATTAATGCCCCACCTCCACTCTTCCGGACAATAACGTCCCTCCTCCCTTCATCCACGGTCACGCTCCTCCTCTACTCTTCCAAATAGAGCAACACCCTTCCTCCTCCTCCTCCTCTCCTGACATGACCCAATGCCAGCACGTGCCGGATTAATATACATTAAATCCATTAGAGCTCCATAACACATTTTAAGTATCAATGATACAGCACCACTTTTTCTCTGCTCAAATGTGCCATGTGCGTACTACAAACTGGCATAAACGTTATAAAACTGCAATTGCAAAAGCAAATAAAGGAAAGAAAAAGTGTATGTGTGCTTTAGAAAGAAGGTGATGGCAAAGGAGGGAGACAATATTTTACCAACATGACTGAGATAGGAGATGTGTAAGATGTGTTGAGTTTGTTATTACAATACAGCTGAGGTTCTTTTTCATATTTATATTCAGAATCCCATTTGATTTCTAGACTTTGTGTGAAATAAGAAAAAAAAAATGTAAATGCACTCCTAAAAATTATTCCTGTTCATCCTATTTTCATTTTAAAATGAGAAACTAATGAACATACATACAACCATTACAACCACTATTAAATATTAAATAACATTTTCATTAGTTTTAGATTTTTGGTCATTTTTACTTTTTTTTTTTTTTTACATTTTTACTGGCCTGTGTAGTCTAAAGTTCGTTAATGATTATCAAGACTCTGACATTTGACCAACTGTGCAATCGATTAATCTGCAGCAATATAACTAGAAGTCACACATTCATACCATCTGTGCAGCATTCAATCTGAACCAGAGGCTCGGTTTAAATTTCTCTTATTAGTCAGTCCTCAACTTACGAACATTTGAGTTACGAATTTCTGCAAATACAACCAGACTGTGGTTCTACATCCGGTTCGATCACAGAAGTAGGTCACATGCATTGTACAAAAAATAGACATTGCAGTGCACCAGATACCAATATTTACAATTATATACAATATTTTCAGTGTGTAAGTGAATGTATAAAATGTCAAACGTCCATTATATTGTATGTGTGCATGTGGGGGTGCGAGAAAAAAAGAGTCGGCCTCACCAGTTTCAATGAATAAGTCCGGAAGCGCGATGATAGAAACTGGCTGTCCTGTAAAGCTGCCCTGATGATGAATAATCTTAATTTCAGAAAATCCTCAACAAAACAGTATTGGAGTTCACAGTCCAATACAGTGGAAAACAGTTCTGAAACAAAATGTTGTCTGGGATTCCCCTCGTGATTTAAAGGTGCAGAGACAACACCTTTACTTTTGTGTGAGATTAATTTCTTTAGGTGCGATTATGGCTTTTGGCCACATGATGGCAGTGTGAGGAAAGGGGAAAGAGATTTAGTTAATTGGATTGGTACGCCTTATATTGTATATTCGTGTCAAAGGTGTATAAGACTCACTTTGTCGAATTTAAGAACAAATCAGACTTACAAACATGCTCCTGGAACAAAACTCGTTCATACGTCGAGGACTACCTGTAGATTTAAAGTCCAAGAATTGATAAACGTTTGGGGTGTAATGCTGCTCAAATATTAATGTTTTGTCATTTGCCATGTAACTTTGCTTAGTCTTATTATTTATTACATTTACACCAGTTTTAAACTCACACTAGGTGAGAACTAGAGCTGTACGATTTAAATTAATTACGCAATTTATCCGATCTTTCGTTGAATTCTTTAGATCTTTTCTTTTGATCAATAGTACAGTACGATTCACACTTATTACATTGTTTAGTCAAACTTACAAACGTGGTTTGTAATCATATGGTTGTCTATTGATACAGTAAGTAAAGCGGCATGGTGGCATAGTGGCTAATATTGTGGTCAATCATTCCAGTCCTGCCTTTGGGCAAATTGCCCTGAGTGAGTGAGTGAGTGAGTGAGTGAGTGTGTGTGAGATAAATCAGACAACAAACATGAGCGCTATTGAATCAAATAAAAAATTACAATGTCCAGAAATTTAATCGACGGTCTACCTAGGATTCAGAGCTTTAGTGAGCACCTCATGATATTTCATCATGCCAAATAGAACAGTGGCTCATTTAGTAAGTCTTTTGCATATCTTCTTCAAAATGTAAATCATCGTCTTTCTTTCCATTTCAAGAGACAAAGAGTTTCTAACTCCCCATTTTTAATACTGTGCAATGACGTGTAAATGGTGCTCTGACAGAAATGTTAAGTATTTTATAACCTTAAAAAGCGCACACAGTACATCTATAAATTATACTCCTTCATTTCACTCCACTAAGTATTTTATCCTGGTTGGAGTCACTGTGAACCCAGAAATTATCGTGGGAACACTAGGCATGAGGCAGGAACACACCCTGTCAAGACAGAGCAACATACACACACACACACACACACACACACACACACACACACACACTCACAGCTTTCACCTAGGGGCAATGTAGCACAGCCAATCCACTAGCTTAAAATATTTTTGAAGGTTGGGTGAAATTCAAGATCCCAAAGGAAACACGCAGAGGCACTCCACACAGAGAGTAACACGAGTTCAGGATCGAACCTGGGACCCTGGAACTAGTGTGCACATTAAATCAACAGATATCTATTTCAGGTTTGTCCTAACACAGGAATGTATTCCAGTGTGGTAGTGTGTATTGG
Source organism: Clarias fuscus (assembly GCA_030347435.1). Classification (NCBI taxonomy): domain Eukaryota; kingdom Metazoa; phylum Chordata; class Actinopteri; order Siluriformes; family Clariidae; genus Clarias; species Clarias fuscus. The sequence continues at coordinate 12,670,526 of CM059216.1, forward strand.
GGTTGAGGATTTTCAAGACTATTCGTTTGCGAAATATGGAAAAGACAAAAGCATAAACAGAAAAACCAGATAATACATCACTAAACAATATAGAAAGCTACTGTACTGTATATTGCTTCTTCTCATGTCTTTGGAAGGGCAAGCTTCCACAAAATCCCTACAGTATTTTTATGATCACTCTCTCTGTCAATGACGCAATGGTAATTGAGTATCTTACACAACACTTATATTCTACTGGTCCAGTTAATACTGAGTATTGTGAGAGTGAAATCAATATGATGATTAATTAAATATTTTACCTCGATTATGATTAATGACATTTTGATCATTTTGTTTATTTTGATCAGTTGCTCAGTCTGTGTTTGAGCTCTCCTCCATGTGGCTTCCATTTTGAAGACTGGATGGGGAGTCACATGACTAGACATTTGCTAATATGTTTTAAGGGGACAGTGTATGAACACACACACACTGGGCAAGTTTTAAAATCTGAAATCACCGACATGGGCAAGATTACACTGGTTAGAGGTTCTGAATTTTTGTTTAAATTCATTTTCAATTAACAGCCCAGCCCTATTGCCAATACAGTCCTGGCCATTGCACTGGATTGGTACAATAACTATCTTGGCACTTGTTAACTAGCAGAAATTTTTTTTGGTTGGAAATTATCATTCAATACAATCTATTATCAAGAAAATAGCGTTTTATTGGGGGAAAAAAAAGACACAGAGGTTCAGTTATTAACAACGTTTCTGTATGCATGTAGTACTGAAAAAAGTGATTATAACGATGATGATCATGATGTTTTATCACATGGTTGTGCTCTTTTTGATTTCTCTTTTCACTTTTTCTCATCTCCACTGTCCGCCATGTTGTGAAACCAGTGGTAAGGTATCTCATATCTAACCACTGATATTTGAAAATTTTGGGACAGAGGGAAATCAGTTAGAGCTGAAAATCTTGACGCTACCAGTAAATCAAAAAAAGGTTCAGACTACTCTCTCCATTCGGACAAGTTAACTCCTAGTCGGCAGACTAGCCCTCAGGTGGTCTGCAGAAACTATATTACTAATTATATTTCTATAAGGACTTAACACAGCATGGTGGCTTAGTGGTTAGCGCTGTGGCCTTGCACTACCAGGGTCTGGGTTCAATTCTTGCCTCAGGCCCATGAGTAGAGTTTGCATGTTCTTCCTTGAAATGCTTAGTGAGTTTCCTTTCAGTACTTAGGTTTCCTCCCACAGTCCAAAGACATGCAAATTAGGCTAATTGCCGTTCCCAAATTGTCAGTAGCGTGTGAATACATGTGTGATTGTTTCCCAGGTTTCTACCATGGTTGTGAAATGGGAATAAATACAGTGGTCATCACCATTGACCTCCACTAGTCCCTAGTTGAACTATAGAGGTTCCTAGATGGATGGATGGATGAGGTCTTAAGTAAATCAGTCCTGACGGTTTATTATTAGCTGGCTTTAATGGGTCCTGAAAATGTCTCCAATAGGTCTCTTGTCCTAATGAAATCTCCAACAGGCATTTAGTTCCAAAGTTCCAAAGACGTCCTACAGTCCTACCTGTGATCACTTGGATATTAGCAACGAGTTTCTCTTATTTCTTTTTTTCCCCTGTAAGTTTTCAAGGCTCCTGTAAGTCTGATCTGTCTGTAGTTTGGGGCATTGAAAAGAGAATCAGAATGTTCCCTAAATAAATATAACCCTTCAGCTAAATTAAGCATGTTAGGAACAGAACATGGATGCTGAGGATGTGTTTCCATGCTGTGTGTCACCACACACTTCCTCTTAATGTTATAGAATTTAAAGCATATAGCAGTTAAAGACTAATGAAGTGATAAATCAGGGTGCAAATCCACAGTGTGACTATATAATATCAATCTTGCTGACTATACATTCAGGCTGAACAGTTCAATGAAAATTTAACTCCTACATACTGTCAGTGTGGAAAGCGCGAGCCCTGCGGTCAGTAGTCACGTGATGACGTGTGACTCGGAGTTTTTTTTTTAATTACTATTCTTATTCTAAGCTGCACCGTTGTCTCTAACGGTTAAAGCCGGTGCTTTTAAATTAAAAGCTATTTATAAAGCCGTTTCAGCTCTGCTTGCTGTCAAACGCGTTAACAACAGTCGAGCAAAAATAAAAAATTCTACAGCTGCCCAGGGCTTGTAACGTTTTCACAAGCGACGATATTTTGCTGTCAACTTATTTTCTACTTACCGAAGTTACACTAATGAACCCTGGAGTAAGTGCACGGCTTCTGTCCCGCAGTCTTCAGCGTGTTCCGCCTGTATGCCTACATAAGCACAGCCATTTTGTACAGCAGGGTGGTCTTATTAAAGCCTCTGTCAAAAACAAACTACTTTACTTGACAGTGTATGTAAACAGTACGCACCGAAAGCAGCACGCCGGCGTTAACGCTATATCAGCATTATACTACTAAGTACGCTAGTATGTACGTTAGATAGTGGGCGTGGCTTAAATTGGATTCCGTGAGTCCCCGCCCACTTAAGGCAGGAGTTCAGTGCTCTAGTTTGCATGATCCAAATTTGAGGGCAAAAAAAAGGGTGTAAAATAGCTCTGTGTATTATATACATTACTACCTGAAGTAGGAGAGTGTGTAGAAATTGTTTTGTTTTTTTAATAAGCTGATCAACTTTAATGTAATTAGCTCTATTATTATTATTATTATTATTATTTCAGGTTACAGTACATACTGTACAGTACATGTCTGTCTGTATGGCAGAACTCTCTGTCTAACTTATTAATACAAAGAAATACAATTGTGCAAGGTTGAGTATCTCACATTTTGTTTACGCTAAGTAAAGTAATTCTTTTGTCGTGAGCAAAAAAACTGAAAAAGTAGATCGGATGAAGATCTCCAAACGACTCCAGCACTTTAAAATTTACTTCCTACCACTTCTGCGCTGCTATTTCACCATTTCGCTGAACTAATCTCAATCTCAATATTCCGTTTATCTTTTCTAATTCCATATCTATATGTATTGGTGCAAGTGTTTGTTTACATTGTAGCTTATTAGCAGCTTGTTTAACAGTAGATTATTAAATTTGCAGCATAACTGTTCATAACATCGATTTTACTCAACGTTTTAATTTCACTTATTGTGCAGGTTAAACTCCAGGCAGATATCAAAGTATTGCAAAAGTTTTATTCAATTCTGTCCAGGCAGTTTTGCATGATGCGGTGACAAAATCTAGCTGGACAGACATACAATATAGACAGAACATTTTCTGAGACTGGTTTCATACATTGGATGGCCTGAGACGGGCCATAGTATACCACAAGTATATAGTCGAAAGAGCAATGTACAGACAAAACCTCTTATTCTTTTATTTATGTAGATATGTATAAAGCTATTCGGCCAAACTTTTTAATTACTGAATTCAAGTGTATCCCTAGTGAAGGGCAATCTCAATGCTTTAGCATACCAAGACATCTGGGACAATGCTATACTTTGAACTTTGTGATAACATTAATCTCCTTGCATTACAAGACACTCTGTCCGTCTATCAACAAGAACTGGCCCTTGAGAATCCCAGAAAACTGTACAGTAAGCATCAATTGTCCAGCTGTTGGTTGACTTTTGACCTTTTCCTTGCTTGGCGATTGAGGATGTTTCCATCCCATATTCTCAGGCTCACAGTGGTGAATCTGATGTAGTATAAACAGATACAGGGTGGCCCAAAGTTCTGGCTCCATAGACATTTTTCCTTATATGAAATTTTATATTTACAGTCCAAAGATCTCCTTAAAAACTAACAAGAAGAGAATGAGACCTAATATGACTTTTTTTTTTCTTAGGGGTCATCTGAAATCAGCAGTCTAACAGAATCATCTCTGCATGAAACAACATCAGTCCTGAGACATCGTTCTTGTATTCAGCATACACACACGTGCCGTGTAGTCAGAGGCTGTCAATTTGAGCATTTGGGCCGCTTTGTATCATCATAATATTGACTTTTTGTTACTAGTAATAATGAATAATCTTTGCAACCTGACATACTGTACTATTCAATAGTACAGTATGTCAGGTTGCAAAGATCCAGCTGGTGATGGAATCAAAAAGACGCCTGCAGTACTCGGATGTCACTCGTTCAATCCATACCCGCTTGATCGCTTCCTTCGTATCATACACATATATTCACAATTTTCTCGAGAATTCCTGAAATTTAGCCACTTTTGTGCAGAAGTGGACAAACTTCTGTCGGCAGAAAGTAAAAGTCCTGCCACATATTCGGTCCATCCATTAACTAAACCAGCTGAATCTAATGAGCACAGCGCTACAGCCAGACATCACCCATTCTATACAAACTGTGAATGATTTAATATTAAAAATAAGCATCTCTTCACTAGGGAGCACATTCATAAACATTTTAATCATCCAGTGAAATCAGCAGCTCACCGTCCATCACACAAGACAAAATACAGGATGAAGCGGCACAGACAAAAAACAAACAAACCAAAAAAATCCTAGATTTGTTAGAATGTTACAATTATTTCTTTAAAATATAATCTGAATGAGGTAAAAATCACAGTGTTTAGAAAAAGTGTGAAAAACAATCTCAGAATTTATATCAGCCAGAATAAAAACAAACGAACAAACAAACAAAAAAAACAACAGTAACAACATTACTTCATGATATTTGAATTTACCCAGAAAAAAAGGCTGAGAAAATCCCACAAAGGCAAATATTGTCATCTGACGTTAACGAGCATGAAAATAGTAATATTAGGAACCACATTAGGAATCTTTTGGCTTTGCAGAAACAAAAAATACAAAGAATAAAAAACAGCCTACTGTTAAACGGCATTGTGGATTGTGAGCAACAAAGCAACCAAGCAAATATCTCGCGTCTATCATATATCGGCTGACAACTTTGGACACGGCTCTGATGGATCAATAAAATCACCTGGTTGCGTTACTGGCTAAATCTTGCAATTTTTGGTGAACATCTTGCTTTTTTTTTTTTTAAATGTTTTTTTTAGATCTACACATAAACTTACATCTGTTGATTTCATTTTGCTTGATTTATTAAAAGCCATGGAACTGATCACACAACCAGTCCACACTAAACCCATATAACTGGATCAAATCTGTCTTGGTGACACTGCGTAATCCTTGTGTGAATGAAATATGTACTGTATATACATATGCATAGTATCGTATATAATAAATATGACAATACTAAACAATATGAACAAGCTGTGGATTAAAGAAGGAGAAAACTTGTTCCTGACTCGCAGTACAGTAGCATATTCTTCCTTTCATGACGCATCAAAATTCCAGTGAACGATGACCATATGAAACATGAGACTACAAGAAGTCAATTCCACCAGCAGAATAAAGCTGTCCTATATGATGAGACTACTAACATGGACCTGAGGACAACTGAGGACATCCGGCTGACAAAAAGCTGAAAGACTCGACAAATACAAATGGTCAGTATTTACACCAGGCAAGTGCATTCACACACATTCAGACACTGACGATGTCATGGTCTGCTTTTAAAAGGCTTGTAAAGCATTGTAATGGCATCTTACATCTCAAATAATTTTTCCCTTTCATTTCAACGAGTATTGGAAAAAACTCTGGTTTATAAATAGATTTTTAAAAAAGCCCTCCTACATTGGAATAAAAAGCAAAGAGAAGAACAGCTCTCTTTAAAACATCATTTTATTTTACAAGACCAATGTATTCACTCTTTCTAATTACTCTAGTGCAAAATCTCCCACTCTGTTGCACAATGTATGAACACAGTGAGTGTGTGGGTTTTTCACGCAGTGGTTTGGCACTTTGGAGTTTTGCATTGATGTGCTGGTTATGTGGTTGGAACACTTGTGTTGCTCAAACAAAATCTGTTTGTGGCCTTCAGGTAGTTGTACGTCAGTGCTAAAGAAGTTACTGTCCAAAAAAAAAGAAAAAAAAGAAAAAAGAAAATGGCATAATCAACTATTTTCTTTATGGCCTTGCATGTGCTAACAGAACTGCAGTCCAACACAATGAGGAAAAAGAGAACAAAAATGAACACCAGTTATTATGAGAAAACATCATATGTAGCGTTATTACATGAAAAACTAATTTGTCTAGAAACCATTTAATTTCTCCAAGCCTTGTTACTACATTATATTGTAAGAAAAGCATGTTACTGGAAACCTAGCAGTTAGGGGTATTCCTAACATATTTATACCGTAATTGGAAAATAGTTTTTTTCCCCCCATAATAAACAGTATAATAAGATATAAAAAGCAGCTGGAGATGTTTTCGAATAAGAATGAAAAGTTCTCGTTGGTTTTTAGTACATTGCCTGGCCTGGTCAAATAAGCAAAGAAAACAAGTAAAAAGAATGTGAGACAACGAGAATTGGGTTAAGAACTGTGCAACACAGGGAAAACATGTCAATTGTGTAGAAGAAAAAAAAAACATTGTGGAAGAAAAAGAAAAAAGTACAGTATGAGCATTTCCCCATGCACAAAGCAACGAGAACTCACAGGATTGGGACTAAACAGCTGTGTGGCCGTAAGAAAACAATCATTATTAAGACTAAACAGAAAAAAAAGACTTCATTTTTTTAGGCAGGATAAAGATTAGACTTTGCAGCAATGAAAAAGGTCATGTGGTCTGATGAGTTGACAGAACCTAAGGTGGCCACTGTACAAGCCTCTGGAGGCAGTGTTATGATCTGGGGTTGCTTTAGTTGGTCAGGGCTAGGCTCTACCATGTTATGTTACAATAAAACAAGCTGATGACCTAAAGTTATTGTTATCCCATCAGGGCAGTTGATCCTAGGAGCATGAGTAATCATTTTCCCACATGACCTGGTCACCACATTGTGTGCTATAATTAATCTAAGCTAAACTGATTGAATGAAATATTAGTGTGTGAATGTTTTGGGGGTTTTTTTTGGACAGGAAGTGTAGTAACACGATGCTTTTCTTTTATAATAACAAAATGCTTTTCTCATAACAACATCATGTTTATTCATCAGAACAAGATGCTTTTCTCATAATGACAAAATGATGGTTTGTGCATATTCTCTCTATAGTTGTGTCTTTAAATGCATCGTTCATCCTTTTTCTTTCTGTTGTACTGTTTGTTCTTTCCTCATTGTAAATGCTTATGATATAATTTTTTGTAACTCAAACACCATCTAATACCCTTTTGCTAACACTCTTGCTCTTTCCTCACTCCTTCTCCCTTAACGCATTCTAACACCCTTCCGGTAAAACTAAACACTTGTTGAGTACAGTACCAAATATCCTTTCCACCTCACCACTACTCCAGGTCAGACTTAATCTAAACTGCTATAGACCACTGTTGAACAGTAAACAAAGTAAAATGCGATGTCTTTTGTACATGCAGCTGTAGAAAAATGGAATACAAAACACGTACTGTAAAAGATGTCTGGTCCTAGCAAATACACCACAATACACGCTCAGTGTGCTTCCTGTGATGTCAGATGTTAATGTAATGAACGAGACACTAAAAGCTTCTAAACTGAATTCTCCTTGAAGAAATCGAGAGCGATCTGTGAAACGGAAAGCCCTTAAACAAAACCAGTAACGAGAAATGAGAATATTTTATTACCCCTTGTTCCAAATAAAGCTTGCTTCTCCCTAAGACAGCAGCAGATATGAATCAAACAACAACAAGATCCTATAAAGAAGTGATAACCGCCTAAAACAGGAACCAAAGGCCTATAAGAGGTTGGCATTAAACAAACAACTTTATCAAAACCTCACACTAAAAAAAGAAAAAAGAACAAGAAAAAAATAAAGAAGGTATACTGTTGAATACGTGATAGTTAAAAAAAAAAAAAAAAAAAACCTCTAAATACTGCAGATTGTTCCTTCCTCAAATGATCCCTATGCCCGTCGGCTGAGCACTGAACAGTAAATAGAGGGTTTTTAAGGCAACTTGTATTTGTTAAGCTCCATTAAGATCCAATCGATTTCTCTTGTTAGCAAAATCACTGCCACCAATTAAAGCCTCGAATTGGTCAAGACAAACTGAAGGATGTTCCCCCATCGCATACTGAAGCACGTTCTGCGTCAGTGCCGTTCCCCAAGGGTAATCGCACTCAGTTGTCTATCCTTGTTCATGTTTTTAGTAACGTCCCTGTCGGGTTAGGTTGGAGGGACAGAAAAGAGCCGCTCTAGGTTCGTCAGTCTTGATGGGAGTTTTCCACAGTTCCGCGTGTAAGAGTTGGAGAGACGTGCATCTTCAGGACGTTTTCTGCTTCTGGTTGCAGTTGCTGTCTGTGCCGGAGAAGTCGCCCGCTGGCTCCGCTGACTGCTTCCGTTTTTCCTGAGGTTTCTGACGTGATGATCTACGCTTCACGGGTAGCACTAGGACCAGCAGCACGCAAACCACGTGCAGACAGTAGTAACATGACCTAAGGGAGAGACAGAGACAGAGAGAGAGAGAGAGAGAGAGAGAGGTTACTGTACCATACCGTGCTATTTATATATAACATTTCATAGCAGGAAGATTAAAAATTTGGTACAATTTTTAAAGATGGTGTTACAGTCGCAAGTAAAATGTGACAACAGCTATGACAACTCATACCGCTTAGTTTGTGGCTACACAGTTTTGAAAAATAATACAAGTGTACAGTTGTATTTATTTATTAAAACTGAGCAACTCATGGGTTCTTATAGTATAATACCAACAGTGTCCACAAGCTTCATATCTGACTGCATGTACTACAGTATATACCGTGTCCTTAGTCACATGACAAACTCTACTCTGAACCGATCAGACATGTCTCTACACATCTGCATTCTTCTCTGTCCAGTCATCTTAAAGATCATGCTGTTCCTGATTGGCTTTTTTAAAGTCTATTATCACGTCACAAATCAGACCATACATAAAGACCATCATAAAGCGTTAATTAAATAAAGAAAGCCTTCCATTCTGACTGCTCTCTTGCTCATTCTCACTCACTCTCATCACTCTCGTTCTCCTCGCATGGTCTTGCTCTCTCTTAATCTCTTGCTTACAGTACTCGCTCTTCCCCTCTCGCTTGCTCTGACTCACTCTTAGCTCACTATCTCACTCTTATCTGACTCTCTTGCATGCATGCTCACTCGCTCAGTCTTGAATGCGCAGTCTCACGCGCAGTCTCACGCGCAGTCTCACGCTTTCTCCTAACCACCCTCACTCACTCTGTCTATCGTTTTCTCTCCGTCTCTTGCTTTATTGCTCTCTCTCTCTGGTTAAAATTAAAGAAACAGAGGATCTGTTGAAAAAGCTGAGCTGATTCATGTTTAGAAACTGAAGTCTGGTGAAACACTTTGTGAATTGTCTCCTTCTAAGGTTTGAAATTAAAATGAACACACAAAATTTGTTATCTAGCGCATTAAAAAACATACCTAAAATACTCCACACCTTTTTTTATTTTTTTTTTTTATCTTTTCCCCACCACACTGCACTTTCAGGTCTCTATGTTCCTGGCTGGCTTCCCATACCTTTCAAATCAATCTGCTCTCCAATCAATCATCAATCTGTGGGTTGCCTCTTCTTTTTTAATAAGAGTTGTTTATAACCTTTCTGGGACGAAATTTAACAGCGCTACAAATTACAACCATAGATTTCCTTTAGCTCGATATGGGCCATTAAACCAGTCATTATTAATTTCCCTCTCAAGCCATCTTGTTTTTTTCTTGCATTGGTTCTGTTGTTCAGTAATACTGTACTCACCAGTAGAACGTCAGTGAAGGTCCCACTGCTAACACTACGAAAGGTACAACTGTGTAGCATATACCGATCTGCGTGCTGGCCCACGTGATCACGTCGTAGATGAGCTTGTGTGTGGAGGAACCCTGGAAGTGCTCCCTTACATTATGTCTTACCTGAAGCAAGAAGATTGAAGACATGTTTAAGACTATGTTATACTATTTAAGACTATTTTATAAGTAACCTTAGTTTTGCTTTTCACAAAAATGAAATGAATAATGGATCACTGCTGTTTGGCAATAACAAACAGATGATATGTTGCCTTTTTACCGAGTTAAAAGGCTCGGAGCTTCTCCACTACAGATTATATTGATGCAACATGACATTTAAAAGCCTTTTGCTGCCGTTTGTCTGACACAGAAAGATACCTCAGTGAGATCCATTAATGCAGTTATCGTCAAACAAAACACTAAAGCTGCTTTGGGTATCAAGGCTTTATGTTTTTCCTTATAATAAAGTTAAAACACAGCAACACACTACAGTATATTGTCAAAAGTATTTGCTTGTCTGCCTAAACATGCATATGCACTTGACTAACATCCGATTCTTAATCCACATGGGTTAATATGATTAATATGATGGGGATGTTTTTCAGGAAATTGAAACTGGGCTCGGCCATTTACTTCAAATGAAAGGAACTGTTCAGTATGTCAAGACATTTTGCACAATTTTATACTCCTAACTTTGTGGGAACAGTTTGGGGATGACCTCTTCCTGTTCATGTTATCATGTTGTTACTGAGAACCCAAAAAGCCTTCTGTCTTGACGACTTCCTGCCTGTGACAATTAAAAAACCCTGACATTGGATACTCCTTCCAAAGACAGTGTCATACAGAAAAGTTCACGAGATCACCAAAAATATATGTTCCTGTGAAAGCACATTCATATAAACCTGTGAAGTCAGGACTACTGCCTAGAGGAGAAAACTAATCAATCATTTCTAACCATTTTCTAACCTTGTCTCTACTAATCAACTATAGAGTACTTACTGCCCGGGCTGCCAGTGTCATGGCGATGCCCGTGAGGAAGGTGAGGTAGTATCCTGGGTACACTCCGTGCCACACGGCAGACAGCAGGAAGGTAGCTACTGTCGGATTGTACGGACAGCGCTCATAACAAACTCTGGAGCCGGGAAATGGACAATATAGTGTGAGGGCCACCACACAACCTGAAGGCAGTAACAGAGTATTTACAATCACAGAGATTTACCTTTTAAGCCACTGTGCTGTCTGAATGTTCCAGTTGTCGATGAATGTCTTGAAGCTTGTTGCAAACTGCAGGTGGGGGGAGGGGTGGGGGATGGGGAAGCAAAAATGCATAGTTCCTGCTTAGAGACAGAAAGAAAGACAGTGTAATGGACATGCACTTGACCTCCTCATACCGTACCTCTATTTCCAGTATTCTCAAGTTTGATATCAGGTCCCATCTTGGAGTGCCGTCTTTGTGGTAGCCATTGAAGCCAAAACCAGCAGCATTGTTTATCGCATCAGCTAAAAAAAAAAACAACACAGCAAAAGAACATAAATCACTCAAAAACAGAAAATTTTATTATATTATATATATATATATATATATATATAAGAATATACATATATATATATATATATAAGAATATACATTTAGACCGTACGGTGATGGCGGTGTAAACTTTTTAAATACATGCTTATGAGTGTGCAATTGAAATCTATTCAATAAAGTGATCGCACACCTTCATTCTGCGCACTGCATTTGTTTAAAACTCGTTCATGAGAGTGCAATTAAATTCCACATGAACAAAGACTCGGCCACATCTAGTACTAAACATCTCTGTAAATTGTTATACATATTTATAACATGGTGCTGTTAACTTCTCAAATCTGATTGGTTGGAAGGTGCGGATTCATTATTTACATGACAGACCTATAGTAATGCATTTATTCGAACATGATATTGTTTCTCATTCAGAGGAACCAATCATTTTCATAACGTTATGTCGGGAAGTGTAGACAAAATTCAGTGTTATTTAACAAATTATAACATTTGATTGTTGATACTTCTCTTTTTCTGCCATGTCTATGGGGTATTAAGTGTAACTTTGCTTTTAGTGTTTAATCCTTTTCTATACCAGCGTTTTTTTTTTTTCTTTCATCATTTTCATTCATTCCTTACACTGTACTGAAATACAACATGCACATGTAGTTCCCTTTCTGGACACAAGAGGGTAGCAGCACATCAACATAACTAGGAATACAAGCAATGAAAAACAACCACTACTTTGAGAATACTGAGCAAAAGTTGCTTCACTCACCCAGTGTCCATATGAAGTAGTACTTGGGCCGTAGGCTGAGCATGGACAGGTAGAGGTAGAGGATGCGCAGGTAGATGGGCTGGGTGTTGATGTATGGGTCCTCAATGATGCGATCCACAGGACATATGCGGTAGAAGGTTAGGTAGACCAGAAGGCAAATAGCGCAGGTGCTCAGCTTGATCAGCACGTCTCTCTGAAATGACACGGAGCCACTGATCACCTGAACCCAAACGTCCCATCAATAAAATAAAACCTTAGTCATAATAATGAATTCTAAAGATCTCACGTGCTCAGTCTCCCCAATATGTTGGGTAAAGGGTGTAAGTTCTTGGTTGTTGTGAAAGACTGATGTGAAAGACGAGCAAACTCGAATGAAAACTGATCTAAAATATTATTGCTTCTTTAGTAACATTTTACACAGCATACATTGGATGATTTGCCTGACAGAAGATTTAGAGCTAATTTTGTCAGCTATTTTCAATTTTAGTCTTAGTCCCGTTATAAAAGTTAGATTTTATCATATTTAGTCAATCTTATCCTGTTTTTGTTTAGTCAAACAAAACTCGACATTTTAGACTAGTTTTAGTCAATAAAAACGTAACATTTTAGCAATAAGATTATGATTAATTAACCCTACAGTTTAGCCAAAACCATTTTTTAAAGGGTTTTCACAAAATAATTATCTTAACATTTAAAATGTATATTTTTATCTGATGTTTTCAGCTAATTATATTTATATCTAACCATCACAACAACTGCTGAATGTTCATTATTTTTTTATTTTTTTATGAATTTACACACTTGGACTGTTGTAGGGATAGCTCCTATGGGTCACAATCATTTGCTAACCTATTAGCTCAATGTGTTTGGCAACGGTTTAAATATATAAAAAAAAAAACTATAAAAAATAATTACTGTATGTTATGATGTATTTTATTTATGTTAACATGTGGTGACATAATTACCACAAAGAGACTACCTTGAGATTTTTATGGTTTGTGGTATTTTTCCCAGTAATTGCGTGCCCACACTGTTTCCCCTCTGATATCACAACACATCAGCTGTTTTTCAATATTCAATATGAAGAAAATGTGCCCAAATATTGGCTCTTCTCTTTGGCCTGAGTAATACTGCTGTGATGATGAAGAGTTGAAGATGACTGAGCTTGTGCCCAATTATATATTGACAAAAATAAAGACAGATGTTTTATGAAGTTATTTTTTAAGCCACATTTTAGTCCCGTCATCAACAATATTGCATGCTGATTTCGTCACTGTTTAGTGATATCCGTGACATCTCGTCATTGTCTTGTCAAAAGGTTGTCAACGGATATTTTTGGTCCTTATTTTCATTGACGAAATTAACATTGATGAACAGATTTTCGACTGTCAGCACATTAATTGTCGTTTTACGTTTCCTTGTCATGGACACTCGTGTTAAGAGCAAGCTTTGTGCCTTTTTCCACCCCCCAGACAGATTGGTGACGCACAGCTGTCAATCGGTCATAAATGAAATTTGTAATCAACGACCTATTCCTGTGGTGCATGAGGAATAAAACACTTCAAAACGTGCTGTTACTTGATGTAACAACGGTCAAGTCAAACTAGGACTTTTGCCAATTTCTCATAAATGAAGGCGTAAAACCTATTCACTTTTATAGAAGACTTCCTGAACGGTACAGTGATGAGATCCTTAGCTGCAGTAAAAAATTTGAATGGTGCAAACATTTTTAAAAAGCTCATATTTTCGCGAATGGCATTTCTAGCTGAGATGGCTCGGAGCCAAATTCAGCGAGGGGGACACCTGATCCTTGAGAAAAAAAATGCCCTAAGCCATTTCCACATGTTCAGGAGTTCCTGGGAGGTGAGCGTTTCAGATGTAAAGCTGGCAGTCTGATCACGGCTCAGGCACACTGAAAAAACATTCACCTTAATGGTATACAAACACTAGTGAACCCTGAGATAAGTGCATTAGGGGATTATACAGAGAAATAAAGATCGCTCATAAATGTGTTCTGCACGATCAAAAGTCCCAGTCCGACTCGAAGAGCCCTTGGAGTTTGTTTCAGTAATGATAACAGAAAGTCTAGTCTATAAAAAGCTCTAGAGTCTCCTAAAATACCGCACACAGGGTAGGTTCGTATTTATTTATCTGATAAGCCGGATGAGCTTGTGCAATCTGCTTAAGGAAAGGCAAATACCGAATAGATACATATTCATATTAACATTGAAAAAAGGTTCTATCTTCTGAAATATCTTCGTTGTACTCAGTATATATCCAGCAGCTTAGTCTTTACATATCACAGACAGAGCACCAAAGCACCGTCAATAGGTGCAGCAAAGGGATTCAGATGTTATTGGCTGATTTTGTACAGAGATGTGCTTAGCTGATAATGCTTGAAGATCTAAGGATACAAGACATATGGCTACAGGCTCTTGTTAGAGATAAGCGTCCTGATAAGGGGACCGGGTGCGTCCTGATCTGAGATAATCTTTTCCTACACTGCAGGTATGCTTTGTTTTGTGGCTTTACTGAGAACAACTATATTCTTCTGATCCAAAAATTCTCACAGTGAAAAACTAGCAAAATCTGCCCTGAGGCAGCGAGGTGGGAAATTTTATGCCTGGAAGGAAAGATATAAATATTTCCACTACTGTACAGTACATGACAACTTGTTCATATCTTCAGCAGGCAAAAGGTGATCCGTATCCAAATGATTGACCAAATATCGTTATGATTTTAGACCCTTCACAGTATGCTTTCAACGTGACCGATATCTGACACTAGTCGTAATCTGAGATACATCTACAAAGAAACACAAAAAGCTTCATTTACACTGACAACATTTCTTCAATCTGATTAAAATAATTAATATTATAAAAGCCACTAACTGTTATCATGAACACAACAGAAAACAACTTTTTATTATTTTATTCTCCCCCCCCCCCCCCCCCCCAAATCTTCTGCATTATGATTATGATTGGTTAGATGCTTTACCACATATGAAATGGCGAGCCGATTCACCCTTCCTCAACCAAATAGCCAATGGATGAAAGTCTATTTCATATATTGAATATATAAGGAAAATAGAGCAATAAATTGTCTGTCGGTTCGATTCCAATTCCATGTCATAGCCACCAGGGGGAGCTAGACACCTAACAGGGAAGCTTACCTTTGGTGATGGCTCGCTCTGCTTGAATTTGCCATTCTCCTTGCCGTTTGACTCGACATGCTTGTTCTGGTAGCCCGTGCCCTCGATGAAAGCCGTGTAGTCGTTGTAGGAGCATGTGGGACCGGCCAGGATGCCCAAGAAGTTACAATTATAACTCAAATACTCCAGAAGACTTGGCATTTTCCTGCAGCACAGAAAGACAGAAAGAGCATGACCAAGTACTCCAACTCAAGTAGGGTTATCATCAATAATTAGGAGAACAAAAAATTAAACCAACATTGTTTGTGGCTCATGTAGAGGAGGCTGCAACAAATAATATTGACTGGCTGCATGTCATTATGATAAAATGAACATTATTCCCAACGTTAGTAGTTTAAGTGCAATGTTTGTGGGGTTTTTTTTCCTTTCATATGTGTACCTTCACAGTCATGTCTATCATGGCCAAGTCTTGGAGGCTGGCTAGAATGACTTTTCCTTATGTTATGATTCCTACAACTGTCCATTGTCATCGCTGTTCTAAGTAGAGCCCCTGTTATATCCGTTCCACGACTTCCACCTTTGTTCCTTTCCTCCCTTGCTCCAGATCACATCAGGATCATGTTGTTGCTTGGCAACCATGCTCCAGTCCCTAATGTAGAAATAGGAAGCCTCGGCCACCGCTATCTGACTCAGATTCCGGAGGCAGTTGGGCAAAATACGCCTGCGACTCCTGCCTGGAAGAGCGACGGCTCTTGCTCCGTGGAGGAAGGGATTATTAATATAGAGCTGGCTAAGATGCATTTTAATACATACATATGCATCATAATTGTGTTATGTTGCCAATTACTGAGACTGACCTGGACCGAACCCAACTTAACAGGAGAGTGAAAGGCAACAGGATAACGTAAGGATGAGTCAGCGTGAGAAGCAGGTCTGGGCGAATGATTAATGGTTGGTGAAATGGCAGAAAGGCTTAAACAAGTTTAAGTAGACTATCCCGTCCCAGATACAAACATACCTTTCCCACATACCTGACTGCGAGGTACTTTTGAGTAGGCCTGAGATGCTCCTCCTTCTTTACTAGACCTGTAAACACACACACACATTTTTCTTACTGTGCACATTCCCCTTACAATAGTGAATGCTGCTAAGGATAAGGATATGCCTACCCCTACTGTAAATCGTACCCTGACCATAAAAGGAAAATCATAATTCCTTCAAATAGCTCACACATGAGACTCGCAAATCCCTCCATTTGATTCCCCTGTGATTCTCATCAATCTGCTGTTAATTCTATCATGAGGGTGCGCTTCAGTGCACAAGCTGTAAATCTGCCAAAATTAGCACGTCACTCGGACATCCATCAAAGCCTTTAGCCAAAGCTTTAAAGGCGGCTAAGAAATGGCTCTCTGTCACTCTTAAGCTGTTAAATGGGGTGTACAGTAGGAGAAGATTCCCATGAAGTGTCAATAGGGGTGCCGCCGCTGCCACTTAAGTCCTTTTTGTTATTACAATTTCAAAATCTAGTGATTGCTTGATGCACTTATTGCAAGCAAGCAATAAACAAGCAATATAAAGCAGCTGTAACTTGTCTTCTTGGTGTTTACTGACGGTTAACATCTGCAACGCTGCATTCTGGTCTTAATCTGTCTCATCTTCCTTTCAGTTTAAATCCTCTATTTTAGTCCTGTCGCCTCTAAGAAACCCATTGATTCCTTGTCCTCTTTCTCAATTTTCTAAAATACTTTCCACAGTCAGCTATAATTTGAAGTTCCAAAAAAAATAAAATAAAATAAATACCGGTCTGCTACCGAAAGTGCCATTTTCAAAGCAGTTTAACACCTCTAGATGTAAATATCAAGAGAATAGATAACAGTAGAACTGGTCTTGCTGTTCCAATACTTTCAGAAATTAACATTTGTTGTGGTCACCTGACCTACTAATGATCAAGCCCAACACTGTATGTACACCCACACGATTTTAGTAGAAACACACACAATCAGTTTGTAATAAAACGAGGTGTGGAGCATGCTTGGAATTTTTAAATCTGTCATTCATGCATGCATCATGAAAACACTTAAGCAATCAAATCATTAAAGATGGACACTAACATCTGTAAAAAATTAATAAATTATAATAAATAAATAAAAACCTTCGAGGAAGACGCCGATATGATGCGAGTGACGTGAAGGCCAGCATGATGAGTAAAACCAAGAACAACTGCAAAATGAATTCGAAATGCTACCGCTATATTTCTCACAAACGTCTCGCCATCTCAAGCATGGCAAAGGAACCTGAGCCTGTTCCTGATTCTATGAAAAATCAAACATGGAAAAGCTGAAACGATGACTCGGATGTCAAGGTACGCTGTAATCGGACTGGGGAAAGCATCTTCTGTCCAATGCATAGCAATATGGCTTTTTGAAGCTGTAAGCAATCTCTTGTATGAATAACATGTTATTTATTCCTACCCGCACATCACACACATGCGAGGCTTCCAGATGAATGTACCGAGATGTATAATTGGGTACGATGTAACCTTTCAGTTATATTCGACATCAGATTCCAAGCAGACTGAGCAGATTTACATCTTCAGCCAAGATTTTTGAAAGAGAAAAGGAGAAGATGAACATACTGAAACTGGCACTCACCATCATGGATCTCAAACGCCAGACTGGTGATCTTCTGTGTGATTACCATCAAAGGCCTTGAGTGAGAGAAAAGAGAAACATAGAGAAAGAAAAAAAAAAGTGGTGAGTATGAATACAAAATATTCAGCTATGACGACTTTCACTTGCAAAAACATTAGGAACATTGCGATTTGATGTTATTAGTCTCGAGGGGCGGTGTGTAATAATAAGCATGCAAAGGGAACTGTACTTCGGCCAGAGTTAATTACAATTATTTTGATGTGTTCTCTCTGGCCCAATACTAACAGACGCGCTATTGCCCAATGTGACACCTTTTATTATCAGAACTCACAATTCAAGGTGAGCATAAGTACTGGAACATATAGTAGAGTACTGATGGGAATCAACAGGGATCTCCTGATACGATATCATCACGATACTTAGGTGTCAATTCGATTTGTATTGTGGACTGAGAGGGCTAGGGACTTGAGGACCCCTCCTGGCAGAACATCCAGAATGATTTCCAACCTTAAGCAAACTTATCTGTGTCATAGATGGACAGCTTAATGTAAAAAAAATAATAATAATTAATGTGAATCATTATAATTTCAGTTTCTGATTAAGCAAATCATGCACAGCCCAGCACTCTAGCTGGGTCAGGCAGAAGCTGAGTACTAATGAAGTCGCTCCTTGATCTTAAACGCGTTTTAATTTAATGCTTTCTGCAGTGACTTCATGATTAAAAAAAGTTAGTTTTTTTTTTTTTTGCAGTTCTCAGCTACCTCACACTCATCATGCATTATTCATCTCACTACACCAGCCTCAACCATGCACCTGTTAGATTCCTCCAACTGGCCATGCGTGAAATTCGGTTGGTTTTCGCAAACAGTTCGTCTCTTTAAAAGCTCCTGCCATGTTTCTGCCCTTTGGGTTATGCCAGATGGCAACGGCTAAAGTCTGTACATGAACAGAGAGCCGTAACTGAATTTAGACAAAGGGGCTTATAATGTAGTTAAATCAAAGAATCATTTATAACAGTAATTAAAACCTCATCTTATGGCACATAAACAGGATAGTGTTCATACAGCATCAGTTTTTTTTTTTTTTTTCCTAAAGTAAAAATGCTTTCAGACAAAATCTGTTTGGTCAGTTAGTAAAACATAGTCATGGCTTTAACCCTGACACGTGCGCATCCTAACACTTCCGGCCAAGGTACTTCCAGTAGCAACCATCAACATGAACACCAACAAAACCTGCAGGTCAAGCTATACTGCAACCACAAATAGACACTCTGTAGTCTGCTTATTCCACAAACACAGATGTGTATTTGTGAGATGTGCTCACCGTAACACATTTGAGCTTGTGAAGTTACAGTTCTTTCCTTCCTCATTACGTGCTCACTTGCATTTATGTGCATAAAAAGGTATGTGGTTGATATTTACTAGAATCGGGGGTGGGTGGGGGTGTGTGGCGATACACGTATTGCCAACGTTGACTGCAAATGTAAAGATTCATTACATTTATAATAGAGATGCACAGTTCGGTCAGTTTGATCAGGCATGACTGATCATGGTGGTCATAACCGATTGCGTGCTAAGAGCACAAGCTTCGAACAGAAACACATTTTTATTATACTATATTATTAAGTTGCATGTGTTAAAAAGCCTCGATCAGCTTTTTTCTTGGAGGAAACGAACCCAGAGGAAACCCACAAAGGCACAGCAAGAACATGCAAACCTCATAGCCGTACAGTAACCTGAACTCTGAGCCCTTAAGCTGTGAGGCATTACAACACCTTCTCTGCTCACTAAGTACTTTGTTTAAGTTCATGTTTTCCTAATGTATTCAAAGAGTGAGTCTGGATTTTTACTGCGGTTTTGCTCATCAGAAGAATGTGTGAACAGGACAAAAAAAAAAAAAAAACAAGAAAAAAAAACCCCTTTACGCCACATAAAGAACAATGTCTTGCAATCCTGGTGTGCTGCACGGACTCACCCAGTGAAGTCTGCAGAGTACATGCCGTAGTCGAAAACGTAGACCCGGGTGATCTGGCAGAGGGCGAGGTAACCCAGAGCAACCACAAAGCAGTATCTGTAAAATAAAACAAGTGGGGATATCCTGAATTAGAAATGGCATAGGAGCAGGAAGGACAAGTGAGCAAAAGTGGCATCAATCAACTGTCGTACTGTAAATGAGTCACTTGAAAAACTGGATGATTAGCACCACATTCTTTACAACCGCCCTGACGACAGCTTGGTGGAGACCATGTCCTGTAAAAGTGCTTGTTTGTTAAAAGGGTCATTAAAACCCTTAATAACCAGATATATTAAGATGACCCACATGTGTGTTGTATGCTAAGCAGAAGTGAAAGAAAGCAGAGACTGCAGGCTGTCACCGTCACGTCTCAAAAACAGACTCACTCTGGCATTGCAGATGCTAATTTTATTCATGGTGTTTGTACACTCACTACAGGAATGAATTAACATGCGATGTGAGAGAAATACAAAATACAACATCTAAATGTTTCGTCTCAAATACAGTCCTAGAATTACAGTGCGCCAAGCATATCATGCTTTATTAACTCATCTTCATTTATAGTACTCAAAGTTTTTTTTTTTATTAATTATAGATTCATTCCATCTACATCGATGCGTACAGTAAAGGACTGTCTAGCTTCCTGCACAAGTCCTTGTCACGCTCCTAGACAGAATTTCTTTTCTTTTCTTCGGCGTATGAAGCGGGGCAACGGGTTCAAACTCGACCCTGGATTCCTCTGATGAATCCTCGGGGTGGATTGTATTGCGGACAGTAATATTCTCGGTGCCAGTTTAAGATCTCGCCAGTCCCACTGGAGGCATTCAGGCGCAGCAGCTTCAACAC
Organism: Clarias fuscus; assembly: GCA_030347435.1. Classification (NCBI taxonomy): domain Eukaryota; kingdom Metazoa; phylum Chordata; class Actinopteri; order Siluriformes; family Clariidae; genus Clarias; species Clarias fuscus. The sequence goes on from CM059216.1 coordinate 12,691,237, forward strand.
TGGCTCTCTTCATCAGGGAACATCTTCACTCTGAAAGGCCTTGTTTTACTGGTGGGCGTGCGGCTTTGCTCTGTGGGTGAGCTGTGATGAAGCTTTACTCATCTGGCGCGCTCGTGTACGCCTTTACAGAGCTGCTTAGGGTCGTACAGAAAACTGCATTAATAAATTGTTTATTCTTTCTAATGAGAATCTGCATTGCCTTTGTATTGAGATACATTTGCAGAATAAAGAAGTGAGAACTGAATTAAAAAAAAAAATTAAAAAAAAAGGAAAGTCCCTGATGCACAGATGTTCCACTCATCATGTACAACAGCATTTTATTTGGTATTGAATCTCCATTTTAAAAACACATCATCTGTTTAAGTGTGTGAACTCTTAACACTTCATCTGAATACTATGAGCAGCTTGTTTTTGTTTTGTTTTTAAAACTATGACCACCAAGTACAGACTATGAATGAACAAACACATACATTCAGGAGTCAACTGGCTGTGAAGCGGTAGTGACGTCAGCACGCATAGACACGTGCACTCAAGCTAATACACACGCATTATTTGTTCAGTGACTCCAAACAAAGTATTAGAATGTTACCACGGCAGCGCTAGACAGTATTATAACCTTACGTCCCTGTGCGGCAGAAGAGTATTACAGGAAACAGGATTAATGTATTTAGAAAACAAAGCAAGACAAAGCAAACTGCTGATAAAAGTTTGTTTAATAAAGCCACCTTGACTACATTTAATACATTTAAACTGTGCTGTTAGAAGAAAGGAAGCTGATACCACGGCTCCACAGGGCCTACACTAATGAAGCAGGCGGGAATCTCAAAAGCCTTTAGGACGTCTTTTAGAAACTTCTGCACTTGACCCTGTATGAAGCACTTCTCCGACACGAGCTAATCTTGTACATGCAGCAGCATAAAGCAAACTTCAGTCTATTTCCATCTCGGAACAGAAAATAAAATAAATGTAAAAAAAAAAAAAAAGCAAGAAGCAGTGTGTCACCTTTAACTGGATTGCAAAGGAAATAAAATCAGTCAGGTTAATAAGCTCCATTCATTCTGAAGTACTTTAGGAAAAAACACTGCAGGAAATACATGACTCAGAATAGTACTCTAAAAGCACTCCCGGTGCTCTGATTTTTGCCATTGAAATTTCTTTAAATGTCACCACACCCTGTCAACACTTACAATCTCCCATTTCTTCTTACACAAGTGGACACTGGCAGTGAACACAAGGGTGCAAAGGAACCTACAGAGCTAGGCTTGATATACACACACACACACACACCCACACACAAATTATTCTCATACCCTTGAGAGGTGTCAATGTCTAAAAAGTGTTGAGTAAATGTATTCTTGCTAACTGAACATTTTCCTCTGTAACATAGTAGTGCAAACGGTATACAGTATGCTGTATAGGTAAAAGTCGTAACTCGGATTCAAACGTGAAGCCAGACCGTCCATGATGCCCACTACTGGTTTGCTTAACTACAAATTTTTTTTTAAGTAAATTACATCATTAGTTGGCCTTGAAATCTCCCTCAAGACGTGCTGCATGATCCATCTTTACAATACATCTTCGGTGATTAATTAAAGGTTCGATTGACAGATTACAACATTCCTACAGTTGAGCCTCATGAAGGCAGACACACTTTCCAACATACAAATAAACCTCTAAACCTCTAGAAGGTCTCAGCTTGATGTACTGATATTATAATCAGTAAACTAACATGAGTGAATGACGTATAACCCAAGGAAGCCAACACTCGATATTGAATTTAAGTTTATTTATTAATTCATTAATTTATCTCTAAGATCTTGTTGATCTTGATGATCAGATGCTGTGTAAAACCAGGGAAGGAAAAAAAAATAAAATTAAGACAGGATTTTGATAGAAAAACCTGTTCATTCAGTATATTCAGCTATTTGGGCGCATAACATTGCTGAACCTAGACACTGCCCACACGAACGCTGCCTTGAGAGGTTTGTATGGTAGGCACTATGCATGATGGGCACCTGAGCATTTGAGAAAGGTGAAATGAAGTCCAAATACAAAGTTAAATACACTTTAAAATGTATTGGAAATTTATATTTTTGTGTAATTTATGCAACTAAATAAATGTTTTTTGTCCACACTCTGCGTTTGGTATAAGGGCTTGTATCATAGCTGCATTATCATACTGTAGCTTGCAAGAACTTACTACTTATTACTTGCTACTTACTACGTACTTACAAGCTATGATAAAGCAGTCATTTCTAACAACTGGATGTTTTCAAGGTATAGTTAAAATATAAGCTTCATGTCAAAATTCCAGTGGACGATAAACTTTTAGCAGAATCTTTAATGGCAATGTAACTTGTCACCTAAAAATAGCACTTATTTTTGTATGATTCAAAAACTGTCAACAACTAAGAAGAGAACATTGTATTATTAAGACAATCGATTATAATAGAAGCAAAAAATGAGTGTGTGACTAGTAGCCCAGGCCAAACCGCAAGTTGCTCTGGAGTTCAACAAACAGTTCTTCAGCTGTATATGATTAGGACAAGAAGGCGAAAAATGCCAGATGGTTCCCTCTGCTGTGTTTGTTATTCTTTTTGCTGGCACTGCTGTGTCGGGTCATGTGTGGGTACAGAAGGAGAGCTAGGAATGTTGAAGTATTTATACTGCAGACTATTCCTTGGGTACTGTAAGCATGTTTGTTTTATGGCTGTGCTACGCCAAGTCTTGGGCAACTGTCTTGAATACTATTCGCTTCTGGGAGCAACTGATTCATGTGCCTAGATATCACATACAGTATATGACCAATCTTCCCTTTATAAACTGAATAGGAAGCATGAAAACAGGCACCGCTGTTGCCATGATTTTTCCACAATGCCGACACACGACGATGACGAGAACGGGGATTAAGGAGCGCTGGGAAAAGCTGCATGAATTCAGACGTTCTGATCTTAGAGCGTGGTGACACATTGGTTATGTATGAGTGGCTCAGACCATTATTTTGGACTGGACACACTTCCTGGCAGGTCCTCTTACTTATGGGGTAGCTATAGTGTGACTGGACTGCAATCCTCGACTCCTAGCTTAATGAACCTCACACATAAGAAGAGGAGATGAAAACAAGGTGACACCATGGGAACAGGAGAGGAGGAGGAAGTAACCTGAGTCTCTCAAACAAATCCTACTTTCTGCACCATTAACCATAGCGACACACACCATCACACACTCGCCTATAACATTCTCTTTCTCTCTGGCTTTACACTCTTTTCAATTTCTTCACCTTTTTTCCCCACTGCACATGTCCCCCGAGTAATCTGTTGAGGTCATGCTCTGTTATTGTGTTCAATAATGTCTGTATGCAGCACTCCACTGTTCCTCAATGCAGTAGCACCTGAACCGGCCTGGGACTTTGTTACGGACTACTGCTCATTGCAAAGTAATTTCTAGAGCTGTGTAGTGAATGAACAAGATTTTTTTTTTTTTTATAATACTGCTGGATTTTTGTTACTCGAGTGAAAAGTCTGTGGTTGTCTGTTGTGCTGATGTCACAGTGAGACGTTGATAATGTTAAAACATCTAATAAAAGGGTTAGAAAAATGTAATCATCTCAAATGTAAGTGACAATGGTCGTTGCTAGATCCTAAAAAGAAGCAAGAGCATATTTTCTCACTTTTACAAAATATTAATAAAGTTTTTTTTTTTTCTTTTCATGAATTTTATCACAATAGTTCAGACACAACTGAAGGTCAGCACATAAAAATTTATTTGAATATCATTCTCGGGTGGTATTACCTTCCAGTGTCTTTGCTTTTCCGTTAATCTGGATTTCAGGAACACAGTGCCAGACAACATTTATGATCTGATCCAATAATATAAATCATTTTGGTAAAGGTGAATTTTAACCCTTTCTAGCAGAACACCGCCATTCCATTATGCCAGAGAGACAGAAATGGACTGTATAGAAGATCATGACTCTGATCTGCTGGTGATCAGGATATGAAGTACCATTTAAACCTAGGACGATAGATAAAAAGGAAATAGAAAACGTAATATGTAAAAGCAAAAGCTGCAAATTCCTCATGCCCAGGTTGGCTATTAATCACTACTGTGCCTCAAATAAATCCCAAAACAGGCAAAAAATAATTTTTCTGGTTAAAAAAAAAAAAAGGAGGAGCAGTTTGACGCCGAGACGCAGATTGTAATAAAACTGATCTCTTATTGCTTTGAGTTTCGTGCCAAGTAAGTGACCTTGGGGTGGAAAATTGTTACTGTGACCCGTCAGACATGTAAAGTGTCATAGTCACCACAGCTGCTCTTTGATACACACTAAAGCACACACAAGGTAACAACGAATGATTATGACAATCTGAGTTTTACTACCTCCTGGAAAACGGAGGCTGATTAGTCTGAATCAAACTCCAGAACACTGACCAAAATCTTAAATTCACAAATTTAAATATTTTAATACCAGACTATGCTGAATATAGATCACAAAGTCTCTTGACAAAGTAATTAATAAAAAAGGGATAGATAGATAGGTAGATAGATATTTATTCTTCAGAGGTTAATACCACGACTCTGTCACTTTCACATCTAGTCCAAGGATAGAAGTACAGAATCGAAAGTATATATAGAATCGAAAGGACTTTATACTACCTACTTTCGATTCTATACTTCTACTGTATTTGTACTGAAAAAGTTTTTTTATTTTTATTATTTCTTGAATACATCTCGCTTATTCAATCTACTTTTGGCTTGCTCCATTCCGACAGATCCATCTTGATGTCCTAACTCTTAGGTGGAGCTCTGGTCACTTTTAAACATCTCAGTGCTGCAGAGAGTGTCCCTGAATGGACAGATGCACTTGAAGCCATGCAGATGATTTGGACTGCAACTGATTAGAGCATTTTTGCTATGACAGACTGAGGAATACAGCTATTCTTCCACAATGTTTATAACTGAAGCTGCCATTACGGTTATCAGAAGTCTCCAAAATACAATTCTTGTTACAACTTCCCTGCTCACATTGTTGCATTATTTTTCATATAGCACATATTTAAAGAAGGGAATTATTCAGAATTGCACTATGGGGTGTCACCAAGATGACGACGCATGTTGTCTCGGAGTTTTTCCTTGCAGCAATAACCTCTGGCTTTCTCATTTGGAATAATGTACAACTAAAAAAAAATTATATCTGAATATAGTACATTTCTGTAAATCTTGGTGTCCATCATTAAAAGCTACAAGTATAAAACTATTTCTGATGTTTCTGAACATGACAAACTGTATTCTTTATTTTAAAAGAAAGAAAAAATAAAAAGGACTGACGAATGGTCAACTGCTTATCTTTGTAATCTAATTTGCACGATAACATGCACTATACACTGATAAAAACATAGGACCTGTAATTATTTAACCAAATCAATCAATAAAAGGAAAGGAAGAGCTGGGCCATTTCAAAGCACCCAGTAACTGACGATTTCTCTAAAACAAATATAATATAATATCTACATCTATCTACCTATCTATAAATATTTTTTTCACTTATTGTAACGAGATTGCAGTGACATCTCCTCGTTAAGCAAGTATTTCATAAGCAATTCTTTTTTTGCCTCTCTGCCAGTGATGACCCGATAAAAATCTGGATTCTACATCAGAAGAAAAACATCTTGTTCTCTGTCTTGCCAGATTTGAAGCATTTTAAAACACTTTTCTCAGCATGCTGCCGTCACTAGCACAGTAGAAGATTTCCTATAAACTATATTCAAAATCAAAGATAGGGATGCATCTCAATGCTTAAATGTTTTTTTCCCCCCAGACTATTTCACCTGTCAAAAAATGCCTTTTTTTTTTTATATTAGGGCCCAAGCACTATGACATCAGCCCTATGTCGTCATAGTGTGTGAAGGGCCCTCTTGTTTTCCTTAGGATTTTTTTTTTTTTCCCACCCTTTTGGACTTTTCGGGGGTCTTAACATGCTCAAAAACTCATGAAACTTGGCAGACAGGTTGGAATCTGCTGCCATCAGGATGCCTGAAAGTCTCGTGGCCCACGAGATTTTGCTGCCTAGCTCATACACACTTTCACCTAGGCACACGAAACTCGGCACACATTTAGAGCTCATCAAGCCGAACAACTTTCGAACAGCATGTCCTGGGCTAAACTCAACAGGAGGCCGGTTATTTTGGGTCGTTCGCAAAAACTCACCCAATGGATTTTGATATACTCCTCCTAGGGAAATTATACAATCGCTACCAAACTGGGCCAAAGAGATCTAAAGACATTGAGGATGCAAAATTGCAGAGGGATTTTCGATATCTCAAACGGGTCAGCCGTGATAATGTCTTAAACGTACGCCGAAAAATTATTAATAACCTTCTGTGTGGCATTATATTGAGTTCCATTATATTCAGTGACACCTTCTGTGACATCACACACACACACACACACACACACACACACACACTAATGCACTCAACAAATATTTAGGGCCCAAACTGACATTACCCTGTTTTAACACACAAACACATCTCATACACTAACACACATATGACTAATGTTAATCCACACAGACTCAAACCATACACACAAACAAGCACAAACACAAGCACATTTACTCGTCACACACAGACTGACACATCTACATGTCACACACCTCTCTCCCTCACTCTCACACACACTTGCACACTAATGCGCGCGCGTGCACACACACACACACACACACACACACACACACACACACACACACACACACACACACGCGCGCAGGCATGCTGCATGCACACACACAAACACACTCATACATCACACACATGCACACATACATGCACACATACATACACACCTCTCACGATGCACACACACACACACTAATGCACTCAACAAATATTTAGGGCCCAAACTGACATTAGCCCTGTATAGTGTGTGATGTGTGCAGGTTGTGAGGTGCAACCGAGTGGCGATGGCTTTTTCGAGGTCTTAGCACACTCGAATGACACAGGTTGTGCGGTGCGCCCGGGGTGGAAATGGCACAGGGTGCTTGGGCCCGTCATCGTTGCTTGCAACTATATTTATTATTATTATTCTAAGAATTTCACTTTTCTCTACTGTACATGGAATGAAGGCTTTTATTTCTGAAAGTGTTTGGATCATTAAACTTTAATATCAGAGTAAACAGTATTTGCAGAAACGTAAAAATAACTTATTACTAATAAAAAAATATCTGTATTACTGTATTACAATCAGGAGAACATTCTGTATTCTCCATAAAGTATCTTATTTGTCATAATAATATTTTATTTTAAAAGTCATGGCTACATTGCCTGTTTGAAACTGTGCCAAATGCTTGGCACAGAAATAAATCTCCTCTTTGTTATCGTGTGACGCGGCACCAGAGATAAATATGTTGCTGCTAAGGAGGTCCAGAGACCTGTACTTGTCTTAATACCTGATTCCAAAATTGGTAAGTGGCACTTCAGGGAGTAAATAAAACAATGATAATTCTCTTAACATGAAAGTGCACTCTCCTAAAGCTGTCCTCAAGTCATCAAAAGAAAGAGGCTCATCAACTGAGTTTAACTAAGAAATTACTGGAACCAAGTTAAGAACACATTATCAAAACCTGGAAGAATATTGCTGAACCGTCAACTTTGTGGAAGAAAAAAAAATAGAATGGAAATCACTTAAACAGAGCTATGGTTTTTACTGTAGATTTTTTTGTCCCACGAAATGTTTAATAGTGAAAGTAAGATAATTTCCATACACACACAATGTGATGAGAACTCACAGGACTGAGACTAAACAGCTGCGTGGCCATAGGAAAACCAGTTGTTAGTGAGACTAATCAGAAAGAAAGGCTTTGATCACAAAGATCGGATGAACTTTGGAGCAATGGAAAAAGGTCATGCGGTCTGATGAGTGTGTGTCAGGGTAAGAAGAGGCACTGCTATGATCTGTGGTTGCTTCAGTTGGTCACATCCAGGCTCAGAAATGTTATGTAGCAGTAAAGTGAAATCAGCTGACGACCTGAATGTATTAAATGACCACGTTATTACATCAATAGAGTTTTTCTTCCCTGATGGCACAGCCATATTCCAGGACTCAGGCTGGCAAAGAGTCTTCACACATGACCTGGCCACCCCATTATATGCTGTAATCAAAGCTAAAGTTGACTGAATTAAATCTTGAGATTTTATTGCGAATATTTTTTTCCGCCAGGCAGTGTTGCTTTTCCACGAGTGGACGCTCGGTGGACACTGACAAAATTTATATATACAGCTTTCGTTTAATTATTATTGCATTTGATATTGTTACAGGTTTTTTTTTTTTTTTTTTAAGCTTTAAGTTTCATGCTTATCAGAAACTTAAGGAGGGCAACCGAGTAGACTATACTGTATGTCCAAAGGTATGGGGACACCTGTCCATCAAATCTGTATCAACGTTTTTTCTAAAACTTCTAAAAATTGTCTGCTGTGCCGAGTCCATGCTAGGAGCAGCCGATAGACCAATAACAACAACAGTACGTCTTTGTGAGCTGGAGCATTACAATTTCCCTTCAGAAGAACCGAGTGGTCCCAATCTTTTCCAGCATTTCAATGCTCCTGTGCACAAAAGGAGATCAATTAAGGTTCTTTTTTTTGGGGGGGGGATTTTTCCCCGATTTTTCTCCCTAATTTAGTCGTGTCCAATTCCTCCCCGTCACTAGGGGGCTCCCACATTAAGGCTACTACTACCACTCAGCCGGGAGGGCCGAAGACCATCACGTGTTTCCTCCGAACCACGTGACGCCAGCCGACCGCATCTTTTTCGAACTGCTCGCTCGCGCACCGTTGGGGGCGGCGTAACACACTCCGAGGACAGCGCTATCCGCTCCCTCCGTTGCGCGAGCTCACAGACGCCCCTGACTGGCTGTAGAGCCGTGATTAATGTGGGAGCACCAAGTACCTCTCATCCCTCCCCTCTGAGAGAGCTCGGCCAATCAGCTCTCTCTAGACCTCCGGCTGCGAGAGGTTACAGCACCACCCGGGATTCAAACTAGCGTTCTCCGGATGATAGGGCGAGCGCTTTAACCACTGCGCCACTCGGAGGCCCCTCAATTAAGGTTCTTAATGAAGAAGAACTTGAGTGGCCTGCAAAAGAGCCCTGATCTCGACTCCACTGAAAACCTTTGTGATGAACTAGAACTCCAAGAGCTCCGGGTCTCTTTATCTGACATCAGTAACCTCACTAAGACGCTTGCAGCTTAAAAAGATTAAAAAGCCTCCCATTGCTACACTCCAAAATCCTGTGAAGTGCCCTAACAATAGAATGCAGGTTGTTATAGCAACAAATCTACTGTACAATGTTCTCTCCAAAAACACATGGCAGAGACAGTCGGGTGTCCTTAAACTTTTTATTTCAAACATTGTGCTCATACCAAGCTGAAATTGCAACTGTAGCACTGATGATGATGATAAAAGGAGGTTCTTACCTGTGCATGTGCTCCACCCCCGTGAAGATCATGATACCATATGTGAGTCCACTCTGAAGCAGAAAGTGTAAAGCATACCTTAAAAAAAAAAAAGAAGAAAAAAAAAATTCATGTAACGATGGAGCGGTAACACACTGGGCATTCCTTTCAATGGGAACGCATCCAGACGCCACTGCCAGAGTCGATAAATCAATAAAAATCAAGGGGGAATGAATGACGATGCCTTTACTGACTACTTGGCACAAAGAGAATGTGGCTTTGGCTGAGAAAAGGATATCACATCCATATTTACTATAACATTGTTACAAAACAGAGATTTGTATTTGGCGTGAGTACACGTCCACGGAAAGCCTGCGATCGACAGATAAAGTAGCAACCATTGACATAGACAGACAAACACACTATGATTTTTACTTCTGAACATTTCTAGGGAAAAATACTTCAAATTTTTCTGTTCTTTTCAAAGAGGCTGAAGAAAACAAAACAAAGAAACAAAAAAATTAAACTGTGTTGAAATGATGCAGTTTCTTACATATTTGCATTGGCAATCGCTGACCTGTTACAACAGCCTGCTGCAGGCTTTAAACAAATTTGACATGGAGATGACACACTTGTATTCTGCTTTTTTAATTTAAGAATTAAATATTTTTATATTCTCTAAATGTGTAAACAAGAGGCGACAGAGACCACACTACACTACGTAGCCGATAGTTTGTGGACACCTGACCATTTCAGTCCTGCTTTCTGGGACATGTTTCTGTAATAAAAACCTCCAGTCTTCTGCGAGATGGCTTTCCAGTGGATTTTGAAGCATGCCTATGGGGATTTGCGTTCATTCAGCCACAATATTATTAGCGAGCTCATACAGTGATGTTGGGTGAGGCGTTCCGATTCATCTCAAAAAGTGTTTTGTTACATACCAACCTTGGTATTTTATTGAAGCATTGTTATGCTGGACCACTTTGGACTCCTTAGTTTTAAGGAGGGGAAATTATAACGCTATAAGTTAAAGTATACTGTACAAACACACCAGTACAATACAATCCATGTAGATGTCACAGCGTGTAAACTGCCCTTTGGAAACGTTTAACAAATAAAGGAATCATTTCTCCATGTGCAACAACTGCTTTATGGCTTTTTTTTTTTTTTTCACGTTGTAGTTGTTCTCCCTTGATGTTGATTAAGTACCCCTTCATCGATTCGGGTTCCCATTAGAACTGGTGATGGTTAGACGCTCCTCCTAATGAAATCCAAATTGCTATGATGCAGAGATGTTGCTCATGAACTCTCACTTACTTCAGGCAAATTACTGACGTGAAAATGGAAACATACGATTTTCTGGAGTGCTACTGAGTTTTGCTAAGCAGATTTAATTGTTTATCATACGGCTGCATGATGGCTTAGTGGTCGATGGAGTTTGCATGTTCTTCCCATTCTTGGTGGGTTTCCTCCCACAGTCCAGAAACATGCAGATTAGGCTATTTGGCTGTTCGGCTGTTTGTGTGTCCTGCATCCATGTATGAAAAGTTAAAGGTCTAGGTTGATCTAGAAATCATGGCAGGGAGCTGCTATTCTGCTGGCGTTGAAATAAAAACAGTATAAATAAAAAAAAAAAATGATGTGAGGGATGTCAAAACAGGGATTACGCAAGTACAGAAGCGCCTACAGTAAAGGTCATGTTGGCTGCCAATAAGCAATGTGGCACTTGTGATCTCCAAGTTACAGAGAAACTTCCTGTTTCATTCTGACTCATCCTTCTGTGGTCAGGGTTCAAACTCTGCCTAGAGATTTTGGCAACAATGAAATTTCCCAAAGCGCTGAGCCATGGTTACTAAAGCATGGTTCGTTGTCTATCACGAGGTCCTTCACAGAATAACCCTATGCTTGTATCATCTGACTGACAAGTGACTTGCCAAGTGACAAGTGACCGCTCAGATTGGACAGCTGACTGATGGCATGATGAAATTATGATCAGAGTTCTCCTCAGCACAACAATCCAGGGGTTGTCATATCTGTCCACAAACATCCAAAATGGGCTACTACACGGTGCAAAGATCTCAGAATTTTTTACTCTTTACACTGGGCAGCTCTGCCGACTCAACACTACATGTTGCGCAAAAGATCTGAGCAGTTGCATCATGAGTGCTAACAACCGGTCAGTGTAATTTTTTCAAGCAGTGCAACTACTTCAGGAAACTAAACAGTGGTGTGAGTGAAGAAATCTCACAGATGAAGTGATGATGAACACTTCCTGCTTTGCCTCAGTGTACCGGGATGAGAAGCCACCTGCAGCCGTAATGGGATCTGGAAATGACTGGGGTGGCGTTTTATAACCGTGTACTAATGACTGATTAGCTTTCCATCTTTAGTAAAGAAAGTGCACTGTGGAACTTGAAGCAACATCCAACAATGCACAGTCCATGATTTTGCGTGTCACATGACTCCATGTGTCATATTGACATGCAGCTGAAAGCGATTCTGGCGCCTTATCGTTATCGGCTATTGACAAGATGAACAGGCTAAATGGCAGCTTTTATACACGCTGGCCATCATCCAATATACACTCAAGTTTGTGCCCTTTGGTTGCAGTTACAAAATCTGTTAGCATTACGCCATTACCTACACCTACGACAGAATGAAGCAGTATGCATGAACCCAAAGATCTAGTCTTCTCTATTAAAACAATAATCTGTTAGAAAGACTTTTGACTGGGAATGCAGCGGCTCTAATCGATGATGGAATTCGCACATTTCACAGGGAGAGAAATAATTTGAACCAAGACTGCACCTGACAAGATTGACATAACCTCATCTCCAAGATGATCTACGTCCATGTTAATGTTCTGGGCATGCAAGCCTGCAGGATTAAACCTAGCACTGCTCTCTATGCTCTTGTAACATATGCTTTATTATGCTCTCCCCAAGACAGTCACTATATGGTAATACAGGATCTACTAGTGGCATGCTCACTTCGAGACAAATGCACATGGATTGTACGCTTCTAATCTTCTTTTTAATCACTTTCAAAGGTTATTAATTAGTATGCAATTTATTTCAAATGATCACTCGACTATCAGCGTGTGTCCATGTTTGTAGCTGCTTTACGAATAAGACGGCTGTCGAATTTTGGGATGTTAAAATATTTTTGAGATATTACACAGAAGAATTTTTCCTACCAGACAGACAGACAGACAGACAGACAGACAGACAGAAAATCGTCTATAAATGAGCTTCAGTTCAAGTTTAGGTCGTTTGATCACCTTTTTTTTTTTTTAAGCCAGTTCCAAAATCGAATTTGCTGGTTACATGAGGAGCGTTTACATGGAGCCTAATATTCCACTAATAATCATAATAAAAAAGTAACAAAAACACCTCAGTTGAAACAGTCTGACGCTATCTGGCCAGAGCTGGATGAGTTTTTATTCAGACTGAGAGGGATGGAGGAAACCTTTGATAATCCATTCAATATTTAAATACTAGTCATGAAACACTCGATCTGATTCTTTCTGCAAGTGTTTGCCAAACATGGCAGTAACATTAAATTTTGCATCCATTCAAGATCAGTAAACTCCATGAAAACAACTCCTTCCCATCAGTCTTTACTTTCCATCAACTGGCTCTCTGGCTAAGGAAGAGGTATTTATTGGTCTGCCATTGGACATCTGACCAACAATAGATTTAGAGACTGTAACTGATCATAGTGCAGGAGGTGGGCTTTATCGAAAATGATGGGAAGCATAACCTAACCTCAAAGTTGAAAAAATAAAATCATTGTCTGTTATATTTCCGGCTAGGTCTGCAATAAACAACTACTTTGATGATCAATTAAATCAACTGATTATTATAACGATTAATCTATTACTATGGCTACAAATGGCACAATTACTCCATAACTCTAAGTTATCAGCTATTAAATTTAGCTTGAAGTTGTTTTTTTGCACGTGATAATTAACAATAAAGATAACAATGATGAATACTTCATTGAAAATATGTCTTTTAAAACCTAGATCTAAGGAAAAGCAAAATTACTAAAAATACTTAATTGCTATTACTAAAATAACTATGAAATAAAACTTAAAGAAGGGGGATGGCAATTATGAGAGTTAAGTTGAAGTCAAGTGGCGGAGGCGGGGTAAAGCGAACGGAAGCATGAAAGGCTTAAAGAGTAAAATAAGTAGGAAAAGGACACGCCTCTGAGGAGAATATGTCTAATTAAAAAATTATATACCTATAGTATGCATGTGTCTGTCTGTATGTGTGTGTGTGTGTGTGTGTGTGTGTGTGTGTGTGTGTGTGTGGTGCTGATGCTGTTGTCCCTTGATCATATAAACGCGTGTCTGTTCACCTGCCTATTTGTGTACTTGTTCAACAGATTTTTTCCTCTCTCGACCTGACTGTTAACATCTAATTAGAGTGTTTGACCTGAGGTTGATCCCTGTTAATAAACATGACGGCTCTTAGCGGTGTTATTTTATAATATTTTATTGCAGCTTGCAGACACAAAGATTATCTTCCTTTACCAGAGGATTTGACACTGACCTGTGATACATGTCGCTAATCGAGGGCTATGAATTATGAACCTTCGTCCAAAGAGCTCGTACTGAAAGCAGCTCTGTTATAACAACAAACAGGGATCTGCCACTGCTACTGTGTGCTTATCATGAGATAAGATTCTGATAGAACAGGTTGACCTAAAATTGACATCAATCTGATTGGAGTGTGTGTGTTGATCACTGTGTAAATGTTAAAGATAGTATGCTGACACAGACCTGGCAGTGACGAGCGCCCAAATTATTTTGCTCTGTCATCACTCCAGTGAGCTCATTTGGTGTGCAGCCTCCTCTTTTTACCAGGTATGCGCAGGGGCGGGGTCGCTAAACATGGCAGGGCATGTTTTGGGATTCGGAAGTTACTATGGACTTTAAATGAGTGCAAATTGTACCCCGCCGCGCTACAGCCTGCCGAGGGTCATCCGCTGGAGGACTGCGCTAGCTGCCCCAGCACTTCTGCTCTTATATCCAGTGCTAGCCATTGCGACTCAGCCGCTGAAAGGAAACGGCGCACTGCCTCAACGTTAATGCCCTCACTCTCTCCATTCGGGATCGACGCCGCTTCCTGGTCATGATAGAAGTGACAGAGTCAGCGTGGCTAACTCCTGACTGCCGCAGCTCCAGAAGGGACTGGGCGTGGCCGGCTGGCCGCTACTGCAAACATGCTGCTCAGAAGCCTGCGAAAGCTGCTTCCTGTACCAACACACTTCACTGCTCACAAAAAAACAAAAAAGAATTGCCAAAAAAGAAAAAAATTATATACAATTTATCAATATTCATAGTTTGGTTTGAGGCTTAAGGTCATGTTTAGCATTTTTGTGTGTGCGTCTGTATACATGTTCATAAACTTGGCTTTAGCTTTGAAGTCAAACATGTATACATGTACACAAACATAGGACCAAAAAACCCTAAGGTATACAAAGACCAAAACTAAATAATCACTTTGACGCTTTATATGTGATCATCCATGGATTGTCATCATCACAATCATATCAATACGGGTTTTAGTTGACGATAAAAAAATATATAATAAAAATTTATTTTTTATATAAATTTATATAAATAAATTAAAATAGTCTTCAGGAAAAAACTTCTAAATATCTTAACAACCCCTGAGGCACCGGTACAGAAGATGCACAAGATGCGTTTCTCACCAGCCGAAGCAGAAGAGAGCCAGGTAGAAGCCCAGGAGTGTGGCCACGACGTGCCGAATAAAGGGACTGGTCTTGCTGGGGTGCAGGTAGAGCCGAAACCAGCAGGCAGTGAGCAGGGCGAAGAGCTGGCCGACCACGAAGTTCACCTGAGAACGGCAGAGACATGCAGGGTGAGGAAGAGCAAGGAACTGAGACTTTAGAATTTTTTTTTTTTTTGGCCTAACTAAATGTTGTTATAAAACAAAGTACTCATTTTAAGCTAAAAGACTCAGTTTTGGTGCACAAACATTCAGGTTTCCTGAGTTAAACTGCACCTGTTCTTCTCACCTTCTCCAAGATACACAAAAAGGGGAAAAAACCCAGACTGAGTAGAGACACTAGAGCTGTGTGAATTGCTGAGCCTTGTCTCGGTATAATTCTGGGAAAACTATGTGGGTGAGTCAAAAATTATCCGCACTCTAGCATTATTTAAATTTCTGTTGGTTTTCTGTTGTCTCATCAGCGCTTTCCGTTCAAGGCGACTGACTCCGCAGTCACTGCTGTGCGGGTGTGAAAGTGTAACATTAGTTCCTTCGTAACTGCGGTGCGAGCAAAAATGGAGGCCCTACTTCTGATTTGCATGAAAGAAGAGCAGCGTGCAGTGATTTTTATTTATTTATTTATTTATTTAGTGGTCCGAGGTTGCACCTGGTACTGAAAAAGGTTCAACAATTATTGAAGAGCTGAGGCCTAAACTTCAGACGACTACTGTCCGAAGGCGTTGTGATCTTTTTATACCGATCATTTCTACACATTTGACACGACTCTGAACCATGAAACATGCAAATATTTACCCAGTCTGTGTCCTGCATAATTTGTGCCTCCAGCCTTTCACAGTCAATGATTGAACATTTACAGGCACTTGTGCTGGATCAGCATATTTTATGCTGCTTTTAAGCTAATTTATGGAACAATACAAAAGCAAAGGATTTTTAAACGGCTTTTAAACTATCCTGAATTTTCTACAGTTGAGTCAGAAAAAGGCTCGTTCAGATGCAGGTGTTAATTTGGATCGAAAGCTACAATATTTAATCTAAAACTTCGTTTGGAGGTGTTGAAGCATCCTCCCTATAGTGGACTGACTCGCAGCTCAGTCGATAACAATTTTGAATTAGTGAATATGAAAGCATGTTTATAGATGGACAAAGTGTATTGAAAAGCAAGGAGATTATACTGAAAAAGTATGTATTTGTCTTTTCTAGAAGTTCTATAAATCATATTCACATGCAATATTAACTTCCGAGACAGTCGTTTATTTATTTATATATATATGTATGTGTGTGTGTGTGTGTGTGTGTGTGTGTGTGTGTGTGTGTGTGTGTGTGTGTGTGTATATCGAGCCTAGCTCTGTAGGTTCCTTTGCACCCTTGTGTTCACTGCCAGTGTCCACTTGTGTAAGAAGAAATGGGAGATTGTAAGTGTTGACAGGGTGTGGTGACATTTAAAGAAATTTGAATGGCAAAAATCAGAGCACCAATTTTTCCCCGATTTTCTCCCTAATTTAGTCGTGTCCAATTCCTCCCCGTCACTAGGGGGCTCCCACATTAAGGCTACTACTACCACTCAGCCGGGAGGGCCGAAGACTATCACGTGTTTCCTCCGATCCACGTGACGCCAGCCGACCGCATCTTTTCGAACTGCTCGCTCGCACACCGTTGGGGGCGGCGCAACACACTCGGAGGACAGCGCTATCCACTCCCTCCGTTGCGCGAGCTCACAGACGCCCCTGATTGGCTGTAGAGCGTGATTAATGTAGGCGCACTATGTACCTCTCATCCCTCCCCTCTGAGAGAGCTCGGCCAATTAGCTCTCTCTAGACCTCCGGCTGCGAGAGGTTACAGCACCACCCGGGATTCGAACTGGCGATCTAAAAATCAGAGCACCGGGAGTGCTTTTAGAGTAACTATTCTGAGTCATGTATTTCCTGCAGTGTTTTTTCCTAAAGTACTTCAGAATGAATGGAGCTTATTAACCTGACTGATTTTATTTCCTTTGCAATCCAGTTAAAGGTGACACACTGCTTCTTGCTTTTTTTTTTTTTACATTTATTTTATTTTCTGTTCCGAGATGGAAATAGACTGAAGTTTGCTTTATGCTGCTGCATGTACAAGATTAGCTCGTGTCGGAGAAGTGCATCATCTCGTCCATCTTTAATATTCTGTCAACAGTTTTGGATTTGCTATTTGGTTTTGAATGCAAAACTGATTGAGTGCATCATTATACCCTTGCTAATTGTTTTCCATTACACCCTTGCTATGATCTAAAGCACAGTTCGTGTAACGCAATAAAGCAGCGCTTCCTTGTCCTTCAACAAATATTACATTTCGCAATATCCCCTCACACACATACGCAGAACAGTGAAGTTCAGATTCTGTTCTGTCAACATTACCTCGGTCTCTGACTCACAATGCTACTGTACGTTCACACCCACAGGCAACATTACGAAACCTGACAAAACCCCTGAGCTCGTTATCAGTGATGGATGACGGATACGTGATCATTTCGCTCCGCTTTCCCAGGTGTCTTCCACGAAGGCGGTGGTTTGATAAGAATGTACTGTACCTGTGCACTCTCACACACAACTTAATGACACTATTCCCATGAGTCACTTCCTCTTCTCTATATGACGCACTCGTACACACATTTCATCCTTCAGGTTATAGTTCAGAGATTATATTTATTTACCGTCTTTAAACTAAAAGTCATCCAGTCAATTAGTCAGCATTTAATTCCTTTGTCCACAATTGTGTTGCATGGTATACTGGTATTATGTAAACACATTTCTTATATACCGCAGAATTAAAATATAGTATGGACACAAGATTTATTTACTTTTTATAGCATGATTACTGATGATGCAGATTTAAATGAGCGATTACACATATAAACTTATTGTGCTTAACCTAGACACAATGTAGTCCAATGCCGATGGAAGGTTCATACATTTTAAGAAGGACAGCAAAGAAGCTACATTTCACCAGGAATAACATCATGGACAGACTGATATTGTGCAAAAGGTACAGGGATTAGACTTCTGAGGACTGAGGTAAAGTCATTTCCCCTGATGAATCCACTTTCCGATTGTTTGGGGCATCCAGAAGTAAAGTCATGCCAACAGTAAAGGATCCTGAGATCTTTCATGTGTGACGTTGCTTCTCAGCCAAGGGCATGGGCTCACTCAAAATTTTGCCCAAGAACGCAACCATGAATAAAAAAATTTAAAAAAAGAACGGTACAAAAACATCCTCCAAGAGAGACTTCTCCCAAACATCCAAGAACAGTTTGGTGACAAACAATGCCTGTCCTATAAGGCAAAAGTGATAACTAAGTGGCTCAGGAACAAAACATTGCAATTTTGGGTCCATGGCCAGGAAACTCACCAGACCTTAATACCATTGAGAACCTGTCGTCAATCCTCAAGAGGCGGGTGGACAAACAAAAACCAACAAATTCTGACAAACTCCAAGCATTGATTATGCAAGAATGGGCTGCAATCAGTCAGGATGTGGACCAGAAGGTGATTGACAACATGCCAGGGTGAACTGCAGAGGTCTTGAAAAAGTACAGAAGGGTCAACACTGCAAATATTGACACTTTTTTCATAAATGTAATGTAATTTTCAATAAAATCCTTTTGACACTTGTAATTACGCTTGTAATTATACTTGAGTATACTATAGGAACATCTGACAAAAAGATCTAAAACCAGCAGACATTGTGAAAATTATTATTTTTGTCATTCTCAAAACTTTTGGCCATGGCTGAACACAGGTTTGACAGAATGTGCAAAGTAAAATTTTTAATTGTGAGGTATTAAAATATAGAAATGTAAAAATATGGTGAGCGGATGAGTGACCGCAGCAGTAGGATTGAAACATGTAGTACAAAAATGATATGTACGCCGGCAGCAGTGTGATTGTCCATGTTAGAAATTCCAAGTTAGTTCTTATTTTACGTGTGAAAGTATTAAGGTATTGAAAACTTTCAAAATTACAATTCAAGAGACCCATAGTCCACAACAGCTGTGAGCATGAAGATATCCAATTAAGACCAGACTATTTTTCTTACCAGCATTACAACAGTATCCTAGTATCCAGCATTCATTTTCAACAATTATGAATTCTTGACAGAAATTGACCTCAGGTCAGTTCTGCACTTCACTTCCAGCAACTCTTCAGTAAAGTGCACACTACTCATCTGAAATCCACCTACTGCTGCTCTGCCTCATAGACCATCGAGGGCCGAGACACTTGCTCAACAAACGCACCTCCTTTCAAATGAACTTGCGCTTCCGGAATATTCTGCTGCATACGTTTTATTGTTTTTAGTAGATTTTTCATCTTCAAAAGCAGCCAATTACAAAAATTCACTAATCGCCCTATAATGACCTCAAATACCAAGAGACTCGATGCTTTCTCCAGTTTTTACCATCTTTGCCATTCTCTGTGCATCGATTACGGCTAACCTAGTCTTTATACATACATAACATACATTTATATCAATAAATGCTGAGGATGTCACTGTGAATAAACACTTTTTTTTCCTTTATTTTGTTTGTCAGAAATGTAGAAACTCTTTGAAGATGGACAATGCAATCCTGGCTCCCTTATTGGCTAGGAAAATGCACTTCCTTAAAGGGCCGATCCAGGGCAATTCATTTAAACCTTCATTTAAATCTACAGACACGGAAACAATGCGTTTGGAAAAGGAGTGAAATGGAAAGCAAATCGAGGATCTGAGTTAACACCTGGAGCATTAACAAACACATTCTGGAGACCCATAAGGCTTATGCAAACTTGTGTAAAAAGGAGTGGTGAGCTTCAAACAAAACTGTGACCTGAAATCTTAATTATTAATACATTATTAGTATTTATATAATAATTATTATAATACATTTCCACACCCTGTGCCATCACAATCCAAGTCTTCTTCCATCATTTATTTGCTGCTCATGTTGACAGAGCACCAGTTCACCACACTATCACGCTCACACTCATTTCACTCACACACCCTGCTGTGGATGCTCCCCACAGAACCTGAGGTATTAGTACCCAACTGTAACCGTGCTCTGAAAACAGAACAAAACATACAAATTGTACCAAATCTTTACCTTGTTGCACGCTAGAAACAAAAACCATAATTAAATAAAATCCTAGACCAGGGTCCTTCTCCCTGCTCCGTTTACAGTGAATGTCGGTGAAGTGAACTTCCCTCGACAAAACTCCACTATTCGGAGTCACGAGCGCAGACGTCACTACCTCCATATTAATGACGGAAATAATAATTGATTGAAGATGTACAGAGATTTTTTTTTTTTTTTTTAACAAATATACGTTTTTTTTTTTTGCATGCAGAAATAAGATTGTTTTCTCTGTAGCCATTCATTGGTTTCATAAATGCAACACATGTCAACATATGATTTCAACATATGATTTCAACACATGATTTCAACACATGATTTCATAAATATAACGCATGCAACACATGCTATGTTTTTAATACACAGCATTATGGTAAAATACGATATATGCAGTGTTATCTTCATTTTAGATGTCAAAAGGGTTTAGTGGCTCCCAGTGTTTTCTGTGAGAAATGACTCTTGGAGTGTTTAAGGTTGCCATCCCTTGTCCTAGACCCTAATTCTGCACTCAGCTGTCTATTAATGTCTTGAAACAATCTTGAAATTTCTTACTGCTGTTCTTTACTGCCTGCACGCACTGCACCCAACTCAACACTCAACCACTACACCCTGTAATTAAATACTAATTTTTTTTTACACAACACACTCGATCTGGCAACCCTGGACCATGAAACATGCAAATATTTACCCAGCATAATTTGTGCCTCCAATCTTTCACGTATAATGACTGATAATTTTTACAGTCACTTGTGCTGGATCAGCATTTTTTAATGTTGATTAATATGAAAGCAAAGGAATTTAAACTTTTTTAGACAATATTCACAAAAGGCTCATTCAGAGTCGGGTGTTGATTTGGATCAAAGACTACAGACACAAGTGCGATATTACAATATCAAATTCCATTTTTATTTGCCCCAGACAGTCATACCCAGTATGATATGCAGTGAAATGCTTGTACGACCGCCTAAGGCCTAAAAGAAAAAAGAAAAATAGGAGTATTCAAATGAAGAATATAAAATATGAAATAAGAATATAATAAACATTTTACAAATACAGAAATTATAGAAGACATTTAGCTGTTAAATTTACAATTTGTACAAGTAATAAATAGAATTGAAATAGAAAAGCAAATGTCTAGTCACAAGCAGAACAATGTGTAAAGTTCCAGGTGTACAAAATGTAGACCATGTGCAAATGTGCATTAATGTGCAACATGATGAGAATCGCAGTCTCTCATCTAAAAGTGTAAAATCATCAGATATACAGTTTCAACAAATTATTATTAATAAATCCTCTGTGTCTTGCAATGAATAGGGATAAATTAAGATTAAAGTGTGACTGAGTTAATAAACAGAACCGTGATGCTGGAAACGATTAGCTGACAGCTTTCTTGCCCTGTCTTGTCCTCAGCGCTGCTTCTCTTTCTCTGCATGCCACGACTCCAGCTGAGCAGCTATATTAAGCCTGAGCGAGATGTGACGTCAGCCACAATCTGACCCAATACTGTCATTCCTTCCTCCAGCATTTTCCTTCCCTCCAAGCAGCTGCAGTAACAGATCTCGCCATCCTTGTCGTCTTTATAACACTGCTGACGTTTCCAATCTTTCACCTTTTCAGGCTGTCCATAACCATGGGTGTGCGGAGCATATGGCAGAATTATTTCAAGACTATTTCAGATCTACAAAGGGCACAATGTCTGCTTCCTTGAAATAATGAAAGGGTGGTTTTAAAGTACAGAAGTGCCAGGACGGCCTTGAGAGAGTGAGACTGATTATTCTCCAGGGGCCTTGTGTATGTTCTGAACGATTAACAAGAGCTATAAATCATGCTAGGCTGCATGACAAAAAGAACATTTTACGATAAAGCTCCTATAATAATAATAATAATTATTATTACTATTATTAAATCCTCAAAAAACATCCATATACACCAATCGGGCATAATATTAAAACCATTAGCAAGGCACGGACTCGACAAGACCTCTACGAGTGCGTTATGTTTCTTGACACTGGGACATCAGCAGCAGATCCTTTAAGTGCTGTAAGTTGCTGGGCAGGGTCTCCATGGATCAGACTTGTTTGTCTGGCACATCCCATGATTCTCGATAAGACTGAGATCTGGCATTTAAGGCTAGATCAAAACCATTAAACTCTTTCCAAGATGTTGATCTGGCCTCCAAAGTTAAAGAATTTCCCCCGGGATTAATAAAGTTTTATCTCATACACGGCTATCTGTGATGCACTGGGTGTTCTGACACCTTTCTATCACGGCTAGCATTAACTTTCTTTAGTGAATCGTGCTACTTTTTCTGTTGGAACGGACCAGACAGGATAGCCTTTGGTCCCCACAAGGCACAAAGAAGGAAATCGTGGTACAAGTCATAAAGCTAAAGAATTTGTTTGATCATTTCAGTTGAAGAGTCAATTTCAGAAGAGAAACTAAGTGTGTGTGTGGCATGTTTTTCTTTGCTTTTTTTTGTACATTAGTGAGTTACACACTGCAAAAATAATCAATATGGAAGAGCGACGTGTTAAATCTGTTCTTTTATTGTTTAGACACAAACACAAAAATGCCAATAATAACCACTGAGTAGAGAGTTGTTTAGCTTACATTTCCTCCTCGTTTCGCTTGGCAGCACTCGACAGACACGGAGCCAACACTGATCATTTGCAGGATATGGAAAGACAAAATTGGCACAATATAGCTGCAATGAAGAGTTAGCTTGAAATCTAGTACTGATGCCAGAAACAGCACAAAAAAGACACCACTTATGAAAAAAGAAGCAAGTGTCAAAAACACACCACTCACGCTTTGATATCTGACCTGGGTAACATTACACAGCGTAAAAAAAAACTTAGAAGGTGAAACACTCTTGAACCTTGCCAAACGTATTTATAATTTTCTAAACGAAGTTTACGACAAGATATTAAGCTTATTTTTAGTCAAAAATGTTTCTAAAATTTCTTGTTCTATTGGCAGAGAATTTGTCTTCTTTCAAGAAACAAATTCCTAAAACTAACAAGGAACAATTAGCTTCATTTTTTTGGTAAAATTTGATTAGAAATTAACTTATTAATCTTATTTTTGGTTTGTTGTAATCAAATTTTAAGAAAATGTAGATATCAAAACCCTCAAAAAAGTTTTAAAAGTGTTTTAAACAACTATACACGCAATGTCCACAAGTCTATTATTTATTCTTTTTTTTTTTTGCTTACGATTCAATCCTGAGACGATTAACCTCAGAATCTCAGAACTGAACCGAACAAACAGAAAAGCAAAACAACATGGGTTTAAAGGAATGAAAACGTCCCTGAGTTAGGATGGATGCAAGCTCCCACCTTATTTCCATGTCATGTGCATAGTTTACACCCCACTTTACCCTCATTTCCGAATCATTTACATGAAACACACCTTAACTTGATTCACATTTATAAGCACACACCACTTAGTGCATGCCCCTGGAGAAAAACTATTAAAGTGTCTTTGGATTAGATCGATGAGTGCACATATCACGAGCTCCACGTCGACAGCGAGTCGCAGCACGCGCAGGGTCTTTTAACCACTGAGAGCTTTTTCATTCTGCCCTTTTTTTTTTTTTTTTGGATTTTTCCCCGATTTTCTCTCTAATTTAGTCGTGTTCAATTCCTCCCCGTCACTAGGGGGCTCCCACATTAAGGCTACTACTACCACTCAGCCGGGAGGGCCGAAGACTATCACGTGTTTCCTCCGAACCACGTGACGCCAGCCGACCGCATCTTTTCGAACTGCTCGCTCGCGCACCGTTGGGGGCGGCGTAACACACTCGGAGGACACCGCTATCCACTCCCTCCGTTGCGCGAGCTCACAGACGCCCCTGATTGGCTGTAGAGCCGTGATTAATGTGGGAGCACTAAGTACCTCTCATCCCTCCCCTCTGAGAGAGCTCGGCCAATCAGCTCTCTCTAGACCTCCGGCTGCGAGAGGTTACAGCACCACCCGGGATTCGAACTAGCGATCTCCGGATGATAGGGCGAGCGCTTTAACCACTGCGCCACTCGGAGGCCCCATTCTGCCTTTTAATAGACTTGTAAGTGGCGCAGCGATGCTGCTGTCAATCCATTACTGTAAGTGACACTAAAATCTAAACTGACCCATTACACAAAACTCCATAATGTTTGGTTACTTGTGTTACACATGATGAACATTACAGTCCTGTTTTTATCAATAACGACAAAGGTAGAAGATTTAAATTCAGAGTTATTCTGAGGTAGAAAATCCTAAATGTGGGTTGATTCTGAAGCATCACAAACTGTCTTTCAGTGTGTTACGACAACCACACCGTTTGAAACCGCAAAGTCCTTCACAGAGTCAAAGAATCAATGGAATTCAACTACCCACCATAAAGGACATTTACAAGAAGCGCAGCCTGCAAAGGGGACGAGGCATTCTCAAAGATACCCCTCATCCCAATCATGGACTATTCATCCTTCTCCCATCCGACATGTGCTACAGCCCTCTGAACATCTCATCATCTCAGTGTTAACTAATACTCTACTGCGCGGTCACTTTCAGGGTATATTACACTGCTTTATCTACTATGCATCTTTGCACCATCCAGAATTTACGTTTATGTTTATCATTGCACTATATGTTCCATCCATATTTATTCTCTACACACTGTATCGTACAGCCATTAAAATACTGTATGTACACATGCATACTGTGCTGAGGATCTACTTGATATGTCTTATCCACTTCACGAGGATATACAAGTAGTCCCTGGCTTAAGAACATTCGAGTTACAAATTTCCACAGATATATGAACGGACCGAGATTCTACAAACATTCGAAGATGTGAACAAATCACGGACGTAGCTCACGTCCATTGTGCAAAAAATAGACACTGTCGTTCACCAGATAATCAATTTTCACAATCATATACAATATTTTCAGTGTTTAAATAAACGTATAAAACGGTATATTATGTGTGTGTGTGTGTGTGTGTGTGTGTGTGTGTGTGCGTGTGCGTGTGGAGCTGCGGGAGAAATGATTCGGCCTCTCCGGTTTCAATGAATCAGTCCGAGAGCACGGAGATAGAAAATGGCAGTCCTGTAAAGCTGTCCTGATGGTGAATAATCCCAATTTCAGAAAATTCTCATCATAACAGAGTTCACAGTCCAATACAGTGGAAAACAGCGGACAAAATAATGTCCGGGATTCCCCGGCGCAGAGACAACAATTAAAGTTGCAGAGACAACACTGTTACATTTGACGTATGAGATTAAGTACTCCTTAGGCGTGGCTTAAAGGTTTTTGGGGAAAGGGGACAGAGAATTAGTCAAGTGGATTGGTATGCTTTCTTTGTATATTCGCGTCAAAGGCGTACAAGACTCACTTTATCTGACTTAAGAACAAATCTGACTTGCGAATGTGCTACAGGAACGAACTCGTTCGTAAGTAGGGGACAACCTGTACTACTACAGTATTACTATATACCATTACTTACTGCACTTTCTGTATATAGGACACACAGTACTGTACATATGGACCTATACCCCGCATTCACCATATTGTTATTTCCTGCAAACACTTATGCACTTCTAGTTAGATGCTAACTGCATTTCATTGGTTCTGAACATGTACTTTGCACAATGACAATGTTAAATCTAATCTAATCTAATCTTCTTCTGTCTTTCTATCTAATCCCTTTCAGGGGTCGTCACAGCAAATCATCTAACCATCTAACCCTATCCTCTGCATCCTCTTCTCTCACCCCAACTAACTTCATGTCCTCTTTAACTGTATCCATAAGTCTCCTCTTTGGTCTTCCTTATCCTAATCTAATATAATCTAAGAGACTTAATTCAATCTTGAATCAGTATGATCTCCAGATGAAAGATCATAAGGCAGTTCATCAGAGCTCGGTGAGGTCCTGCAAATAAATCTCAACCATCCAAAAGAACAGCAAGCATGCTCATGAGACCAAAGCAGAACTTTACAAAATTTTAAATGGATTTTTTTTCCTCGCAAAAACAAGACAGCTCATCATCAAATGATGCATAATGGTGGCAGAAGGTATGGAGGAGCTTCTCTTCAGCTTGCACTGGGGGTCAAGTCCAAGAGACAACAACGGGTAGCTTGAAAACAGCAATACATTTTGCCGTATAATCTACAGCTTCTCAAGATTAGAAAATTTTTATAAATTCGAGTCAAACAATGAAGAAGTTCCTCAAAAGAAGATCGATATTCAGCAACAGCCCAGACAGAGCCCAGATCTTAATCAGATAGAAAGTCTGTGGAAGGAATCTGAGAAGAGCTGTGTACAGGAGGTTTTAGCAAAAAGTCTTTGTCAAATCAAGTTATAACTTTTATATATTACAAGCAAAAGCAGCTTTAACAAAAGTATTAATTCAGGGTTGTGCACACTTGTGCAACCAGATTTTTCTTCTCCAAGTTTTTCCTCATGCCGTCATTCGTTCTACTGCACACTTGTATGCATTTTATTTACAAGCACACCGCACGCAAGCCCTGACGGCTAGCCTGAGGTGCCTTTGCCTAGTTACAGTTGCTAAGCTACAACATGTCAATCACTATGGTTTATTGAAAGGGTAATAAAGGGTGTGGGTTAAAGCGTGCAGATCCCTCGCACGTACTAGGGAGAAGAAGCAGAGTCAGACGGGACCCATAAGAACCTCTGTATGACTGGCGCAGCTGTAGAATTCATTTCATAGTCAGTCAGAGAGGCAGAACCACATCATCAGGCAGCAGAGGCATTCCAGAGATCAGCGGGTTTAACTAATGAGTCAGTCGTGAGCATAATGAAGGAATAGGCCTGATCTCTGAAGTGTTTTCTCTTATCAGAAGAGGAGATCTGTATGATTCTTTCCCAGATCCATCACACTTCAAGTCTGATTGGCTAGAATACAGAAAATGCACAGGGCAGAGAGAAAAAGATTAAATGTGCAATAGGTGGATCCCTGACAGAAAGTGGAATAACCTCATCGACATAACACATTCAAAGGAAATACAGCATAATCAGTTTCTTAAAGTGTATGTATTGGTGAGATGAACAGTTTGTTTCATTTTTTGTGAACATTATAAAAATATCACTATCCATTGTTATTTAGAATGTATATTTGAATGAAACGACATCGTCACAACACATCAAAAATAACCCAAGATCATGCAGTATTTGCAGAGCTTAAATATCTTAAATAAATCGAAATGCAAATAATTTGTAAACAAATGCTCTTCACCAGTTTTTCACATTGCTCACATCAACCATTTTGCAAAAAAAGCAACCAGCTCAGCTTTGCTTGATGGTTTGTTACCATCCATCTTCCTCTTCATGACAATCCAGATGATTCTCTGGAATAAATTGAAGTGATCTCTTATTTTTTCTGATCTTTTTTACTGATCATCAGTTGCCTATAGTTCTAAGAGAACGTATTAACAGGATTATACAGTCTCTCTAAGAGAAGAATCAGGCACAAAAAATTGCACAAATTATGTCATGAATGATTGACACCCAGAATTATTGTAAAACTTTGCTTTCAAGAAAACTTTATGAAGAGCATTTACGAACTTCAACCGGCATCCTGACAAAGGCTGACTGCGCCCAATAGTGATTAATCCAAAAATGGACAAATGGGCGGGGCAAACAGTCCCATGATGAGGCTTGGGACACATCTACTTACAGTACCTCAGATACCATAGGTTAGTTAGCTTAGTTTTGGCTTGGCTAAAATGCTACAGTGATTAACGTTTATACATACTAATGTTACTTTGCATTTGATTGAACCGTCATCCATACCCTACACGTCGTCATGTCAACCCCTACATTTCTTGTGTTAAATTAAACTACTACAATTCTAGTTATCTGATTATCTAAAGTGATAAAGACAGCCAGCGTTTGACTCCTGCACCACGGCCATCATTCAAATCAGCCACACCCTCGTTTATGTATAATTTTAATATAATTCAAACTGAGGAGCTAAATCAACATCAAAGGAACCGTACGTTTCGGCTTCATTTTTGAATGGTATGCCTTGCTCATATATCATGGATCAAACGCTCACACAGTTGCAGTGGCAGATTTCCGGAGTTGGGAGATACAGTATTTGCTGAGAGCAGTCACTACATCGTCCCTAGAGACTATGAGGATGCCTGAGTTTTAGGGCCTGGGCAACAGTCCTGCTCGTGCAAACAAACTGATCTGTTTGGCGAAACTTTAGCTCTACATGCCGGATCGCTGCTAAACAGTATTCCCAAGCAACTGACACACACAACAAAAGCAAACTCAGCTTACAAAAAGAAAAAAAAAAAGCCTTATCTGTTTTACTCATATTTTCTTGACGAACAATGGAGCGCTGTGTGAATGGTGTGTTTAACACCACAAACTGCTGAAAGAAAAATACGGATAATTCTTGTTTTTATAAGAAATCAGAAATATGGCAAAAATTGGGTAAAAAGGGGCTATTCTACAGAGAAAATACATAACGCTGTCCTTAGAATTCAGTTGCATTAACATGTAATTGGGCGGCACGGTGGTGTAGTGGTTAGCACTGTCACCTTGCCCCTCCACGGTCCAGGTTCGAATCCCTTCTTTGAGTGTATGGAGTTTGTATTATGTTCTCCCCGTGCTTGGTGGATTTCCTCTGGGTACTCCGGTTTCCTCCCACAGTCCAAAGACATGTAGGTTAGGTTAACTGGCATTCCCAAATTGGCCGTAGTGTGTGTGTGGGTGTGGGTGTGTGCCCTGCGATGGATTGGCACCCTGCCCAGGGTGTACCCCACCTTGTGCCCCAAGTCACTTGGGACCCCCCTGACCCTGAATACAGGATTAAGCGGTATAGACGATGAGTGAGTAAGTGAGTAACATATAACTGTGTTTAAGGAATTTTAAAAATGAAAGATTACTGATGTTAGATCAATTCTAGACAGATAGACATTTTGATCAAATCAGAAATGTAATCCTTCTTGGAGGTTCCATGGATGACCCTTAACCTGATAAGTGTGACTTGTATTACCTTTTACACGGAAAGCAGCACAACCACAATTTGGTATAGTATGACCTAAAACAATGTACGCGAGCACTACAGAGTGCCCGATAAAAAGATTTTTAAAAATAATACAAGCTTATTTTCAGAGCTAGTTTTAATGTTGGTTCTCATTCGGACTGAAATTTGTGAAATCAGACCTGCTACAGTGTGAGCATCTGGCTTCCCCCCATAAAAAGTGTCTATGTAACTTGAATAAATGTGCTACACATTATCCAAACCGTGCCTCCACAGCGCACTGCCACGCTCATCGTGATAAACAAAAAGCAGGCAAATCCCAACGCCGGGGTTTCGTAATCAAACTGCACTTTTACAACAACAAGCTGTTTGTAAGCGCCGAAAAGGAAGAAAGAAAGCCCTTCTTGAGAGAATCTAACAACAAATTCATGTGGCTAAGCTTGAACAACTCAGTAGTTTATTAGAAATCAATTGGTCAGGTCAAGCAACAAAACGGGGACTGCATCCAAGAAAGCGCAGTTTAAAATGTCAACAATCATCGCTGGGGCTTTGGGGCAGTTTTACAGCTGGTGGATCTCGAAGGTTGATGAGGTAAGTGATGAAACAAACCCTTCTAAATCCAAACAAAATACCTACAAAACCACTGTTCTGCAATGTTCTGATCAGTTTATAAATTTGTGGGATAAATCGAAGACGTTAACACAAACCTAAGAATATAAACGAGTGTAATATGTGCTGCTTGAAGGAGTGGTCCACTAGACGTCTCTGGTCTTGTTCGACATTATAGATTTAAAAAAAAGTTATTAGCAGCACACTTCATACATAAATATTACATTTACTAAAAAACCATGTACAAACTCGCTAGGTTTTCAAACATTTTTTTGCTAAATGCCACCTGCTAAAATAGCAGTCACTGCGCTACCTCAGTAAACCTGGATGAGGGAGAATAGTGAGTTTTATAATGTTACATGCATTTAAATGATGAGAGGCATCTTATTTCTACTGTTCCTCATGAAGTCCTCAACACAAAGCAACTTCCTGATCTTAAATTTGCCCCATGAATATTCAGGTGTTTCATTCATGTTTCGTTGTCCTTTTTTGTACATATCGTATCGTCACAAACACTGTAGTCAAGCATCAACGAAACACAACACACATGAGTCCCGTCTCTGAGCTTCGTATTTGGGATGCTGTGTGCTTTTTGGCTCACTGACTCTGACGAGTTATACTCCGAAGATATTAAAATTGGTACCGAAAGAAAAGACAAGACATTCCTATGCTTTATGATAGGCAGTTTGGCTGGGGCAATAAAATATGAAAATTTGGTACCCAAGTCTACTGGCATCACATGCCTTGAAGGAGCTGATGTTACATGTCTCAGAGTAAGCATGTGATAGCTTTCACCTTGCAAACGTTATTTATTAGCCCATGTAGTATTATGAAAAATATGAGCTTGAATTTTCCATTAAGCATCAGTTATTAAAGATATTTTATGCATGCTGTCATTCAAGGTTTTTCGAAAGAAAGAAAAAAACCACTAATCTATATAGTCCAAGAAAATTCAGTCCATCTCTCCTGAAAAACAGGGTTGAAATTACCTTGAAATGCACTTCAAACTGGAAAAAGCTATTAAAGATAAACTATTTGAAATTTCAATGTACACTGTGACTTTTCTGAGTCCCTAAGTTTCTTTGGTTCAACCTCAAAATCAAATCTGTGCAACGGCTTCTGAATAAATTCCACAAACATTTGAACCACTAATAAGAATCCGGGCGAACGAGGGCAGAGTCGTGAGGGTGAACATGTGCACCTGCGCAGGATTGACTAATGATGCCTGTGTTTTCAGCGAGCAGCATCAAAGAGACAAAGAACAGAAAACCCAGACCTTCATGAGAGTGCACTGAATTGAACTGTCCTGTGTGGGACGGTGAAATTATGCTGTCTCTGCCAAAGAAAAAAAAAAGTGACATTAAAAGCTGTTTTGAGTTGTCCTGACCCTCCAGGGGAGTGTGTCGCAATGTTTAAACAAAACTACTAATGTGACTCTATGTCTGAGCACAAAATCTCACTTACTGCAAACATTACTCTTTTTATACAGAAGTTTTTGCTCACTTTCATGAAGGGTGTTTAATCATTCTGGAGAGCACTGTATGAACTACGTTATATCTACACTGTTCTAAATTTATTAATAAAACTTGCTTTCCTTCCACCTTATACCTCGATTTACATTTTCTAGGATTACAATTTCTAAAGTTTCAAACGAAACAGTGTAAACAAAGTGCTAAAACCTCGGACAGGCAGGACGCGTCTGCACAGGAAGTTCAGCTTCATCAGGAAGGTCCTCTCCATGCCCAAGGGCAGGAGTAATTACTTTAGAATGTCTTGAGAGAAGCATTATCTTGATCCAGATGTCATATGGGATGGCCGAGTGAGGTAAATATTCTCGTCAGACTCTTGGTCTTTCCACTTCATCATGCCACACACACTATTACACTGCACGTTTGTGAAAGATGTCATGTGACAGACGAATAACCAAGTTACACGGCCTGGCCAAAAATAAATAAATAAATAGTCACACACACTAAGATTTCATTCAATCATCTTTGGCTTTGATTACAGCACACAATGTGGTGGCCAGTTCATGGGTGAAAAAGTTTTATCATTCAAACAGAAGCACTCTTTCATAACTTGAGGAAAGACAGACAAAGTCCATAGATGTGATAACCTGGTAATTCAGTACATTCAGATCATCATGTACATTCTGACATACGTCAGCTGATTTAATTTTATTGCCAAATGACGCTGCCTAAACCTGACCAACTGAAGCAAATCCAGATCGTGACATTGCCTCCAGAGACTTGTGCAGTGGGCGCTATGCATGATGAGTGCATCGATTCATGTGCTTCACTTTTTACCCTGATGCACCCATCACTCAGACCAGGATGACTAACCATGCAGCTTCACCAAGTGTTGAAGTGATCTCTGTTCATGATTTTATTTTATTTTTTTGCGACCACATTTCTTCCACAAAGTGGAAGACCACAAACTTTCAAGGTTCTTAACTCAGTTCCAGCTATTTCAAATATCCCTATTTTCCTTCTCTTTGTTTGCTACAGTATATAGGTACAGGTGTATAGTGCACTAGACAGCTGACTTTTACCTACCGTAGCTTTGCAGCTACTTTGCAGCCAGAAATACAAAATCACAGCATGATTCCCACTGGAACATTCACTGGAGAGTTAACAGCACTGTGCGTAATTTTGGGAACCTTTAACTAATGTGAAATGTACTTGGAAACCATTAGAAAGTTATTATAAAATAAATCTCTGCACATTTTAAAAGTATTATATCCAAATATTAATCAGGGTGTTTTTTTTCCCCTTAAACCTGTAGTAAAAAGACAGATCTAATCTCCCCAAAGATAATGGAGGAACAATGAAGATGAAGCCCTGTACTTTGACATTGTGAATGTCCCTATTGTGATGTGTTCACATCCATTTTAATTAGCGCTGACGATATTTTATTATACAAGCGTAACAAGTCAGAATTTTAGTGTGGTGGTTTCAAATCCCCCGAGTCAAAGAAAGTGTTTTTTTCAGTACTAAATGAATCATGATTCAAACCCTGCCCAGGTCCTACAGTTCAAGCTCAACCAGATGTGAAATAAAAATGAAATAAGAGATGAGAGAGCTCTTTAAGCTCTGTCTGCCAGGCACAAACAGCAGGTCATAAGTCAGTGAAACAGAAAGTGTGTTAAAGAGAAATTTCTGCCACAGTGTGTTAAAGGTCTGCTAAAAGCCGAGTACAAAGCGCAGTGTGAATATTGTAATACGTCACTGGTCCGCTTTGTTTCGAGGAGGAATCTGAACGACCTCTGATAAAATGTAGATGCAGAAAGAGATGATGTACAAACTATTTTGATACACTTCTGATTTTCTATGTGTATGTTATCATCACAATACAAGCTAAACATTATACAAGAACATTTAATGTTTTTTTTTTAGAAAAAGCCCTTCAGTATCAGTTCTTTAACATTCCAACCTTGTCCTTAGGATAGGAGCTTCAATTATTTGTCACATGTACCTTACAGAACAGTGAAATTTTTTTTTTTTTTTTTTTTGCATATCCCAGTTATGAAGCGGAGGTCAGAGTACAGAGTCAGCCAGGATAGGGTTTAGGGTACAACAGTGGAAGCCTAACTAAGAGTCTTGTGGTTTCTGCAACATGACAAGCTCCTTAACTGTTATAACGGTGATGACAGGATCTAACTATTTTGTTCTGTAAGGAATAAAATATATCAGGATTGACTGATTGGTTTAAAATCAAACAATCTTTTTTAAAAAAAACTTCAAAGTGGTTCGCTGAATGTTTTCCTGAAATGTTCCCCTACGTTTCCCTAAGTATTCCTTTCTCATATTTAAAAAAAAATTGATCAAAAGCAAAGATGGGAGCTGCTTGTGTGGAACTGGCTGAGGAAGAAAATTGTATGTGGGACGTTCGAGTCAAACCAGGACTTGTGATGAAATTTTCGAAAATTTGTGGACGACACACATCTGACTGAGGGAACAGTACACACAATTAATCGACCAACACTTCTTGCACAGGTACAAGAACTCGACTGAGAGTTATTGCCACATCCCTGCACAGTCCTGACCTCGCTCCAAGAGTAAAACTTCTACCTTGATGGTATCCAATCACTAGTGAAACGCTGGAAGAGGAACATTAGTGTAGCAGTGGATTATACAGAGAAATAAATGTAGTTTTTTTTACTAACTCATAACTGTGTTCTGTTATTCTGCACAAACAGAAGTCCCGGTTTGACTTGAACGCAACTCGTATAAAGCTTCTTTGTATATTTTATCATTTTAAACTTCCTTTAAAAGCCCGAACCTGCCCCAGCATGGCGATGCCCATTTAAATACAGCGAGTGCCATGAACACATGGTTTGCCGAGGTTGGAGTTAACCATTCAAGCGTCCTCGAAACTGCCACATACAACCTTCAAACTGATCTCAAACCTACTAAACTGGAACACAGCCTGCCTTCAGGCCTTCTCAGCCACCATCGGTGCCCTACTTCTTTAATTATTGTATCTGAATAAACACATATAACCACATACTTCGAGCAAAACGGGAACAGCTCAAATAAATACTGGAATTGGATGTTTGTTATTCAACATATTTTTTTCATGCTCTAGCACAACACTCTAACACAACGTCTCTGTATTAATGTATTTAACTCGTTAGTTAGATCATCGTACTTTATTACGTTAGGACTGAGCAAACACTACCAGTTATATGGTAGATTTATGATTTGATTTGACTACGAAGGCTCCCGTCACTGCTTTTCATAAACACACAGTCTTCTCAAAAGCATTATAAAATGTGAAAAACTGGCATTAAAAAGGGCTACAATTAAATAACAAGCAATGGCGATGGTCACAACTCGCAAGCAACCTGCCTTTCATCATATGTCCTTCTCATTCAGAGACGCAGCCCTGTGATGTCTTCATCCAACGATCCTCATTAAACAGCATTGAATCTGAAAGCAAGTGCAGCTCCGTGTCTCGTGCTATCATTTACAGCCCTTTGTTCTTCCTCAGGTCAGAGTCTCTACACTCTACAGGCCACAGAAACAGGAGATGATCAATCGGTCCTGCATGGGTGAACCTTCAGCACAGCCCACGTTCTCTTTTCAGTCTGTTGTTCCAGTTTTCTGGTTCGGCGCTTGCCACATATGGATCAACGGAAATCACTGCGACCACAAAGATGCTTCACCGTTACAATCTCTTTCTCTGCAGTGTCAGAAACCAGGATGTAAAGCTGCTAGTTGCTAGACTACATTCCTCAGAGAAAAGTTTTGAAACGATGCTGGGACGAAGTAAAAGACCTGAATCGGCCTGGTTTCCTAGGCGTGCAAGTTTATGCAAAACATACGACTTAGAACAATGTGGGTATTAGGAGTGGCATGATCATTCACCATGTGTATGTACGCACGCATATTTGTTAACAATTTATAAACCCATTTTTTGTGTAGCAGAAAGAATTTTCGGCTCTGAAATCGTACTAATTCGGTTATTTTTTTTCAAGCGTAGCGACTTGAGTTCAGCGAGTTGTCGAGTTAAAGATTTAAACGAATTCATAAGGACATGAAAATGGCCCGACTTTTGACACACAGTGTTAGCAACATGATAATGATATGGAATTTAGCATCGTCTTAAAGAACTGAGAAGGAATCAACGGAACCATCGCTACCAAAATGATGCGCAATTACTACAACGCTACTGATTTTTACAAGAGGTATTACCAAGGTATGAGGGATATGATGACCTCATATCACCCTGTTAACACTAACCTATAGACAGTGGAGGAATGGGACATATGCCAGATGCCCAGCTATTTAATGACGGTGAGCTGAATGACCAATGCTGCCAAGTCCATGCCGTATTATATCCTTAGTGATGACACTTTCACCTTGAGGTCTTATTTGATGAAGCCGTACAGTAGACGTGGACTTACAGATGAAGATCTTGTCACCAATGCATCTTATAAAGCAATGCGACTAATTTGCAGAAAGAAATTAAGCACCTGGGTGCCAGCAATCATTATCCAGAACTTTGTTCAACTTCAGCACAATCAAGTTCAAGTGAATGAGGTGTACAGAACATGGCCGAAAATAGCAGATCTAGCTGCGACAACCCATTTTAACTTTTTTTTTTTTTCTACCATTTTTACTGCCTTGTTATTCTCACAAAAATTCATGTACATGGAAACAGTACAAATGATTTCACAAATCTCCCCACAAGAAATATACCTTAAACAGGAAGAAAGTAGTGCTGGGCAATTAATAGGGACGGGAATCACCAGGGATCACACGATTATCACAATACCTGGGTGCCAAATTGATTTGTATGTCGAATACAAAAATTTATAAAATTAATAAAACGAAGTCAGTATTTTGTGTGACAATGCTTAGATGACCCTTTAGTTTCAGGTACAATGGGTCTTTTTTTTTTATAAAGAGCAGCACTTTAAGCAGCAGAACCACCCACAGAACTTTTGCACCTGTTTCTTTTCTTTCGTCTAAAAAGTGGTGGCTTATATAATGTGCTGCTTTCTTTCCTGGCATGCTATTTTATTTTTGTGGTTGAGAACAGTCGTTTGAAAATCTGAAATGTTTTTACACTGACTCAATAATGAATTCATAAAATTAAAAGAAATCTATAACAAAGTTTGTAATAAAAAACACAGTGTATAAGACTTGTAAGACAGTACTGTATACACATTAAAAACTAATAATAATAAATAAATAAAAAAACGATTTTGGAGTAAGTGTGTTAGTGGATATATAAACTGCCACATGAAAAGATCATGATACATCACGGAACCTAAATTTTGCCCAGCTATAATGATTAATAATTTTGATTATTATTATATTAGTATTGATACAAACACAACAGAAGAAAGGGAAGATAGTCAGTTTGTGCCACACAAAAAAAAATCCTTTTCTGATGGCTCAGATGAAACGATTGCACAATACAGTAAGGTGTGTACAACAATGATATGCAAGCGTCATGTCAAGAGACCTAAGAAAATCACTCATGCAGTCACTTATTACTTAGCGTATGACAATGTGCCCAT
Organism: Clarias fuscus; assembly: GCA_030347435.1. NCBI lineage: Eukaryota > Metazoa > Chordata > Actinopteri > Siluriformes > Clariidae > Clarias > Clarias fuscus. The sequence continues at coordinate 12,728,222 of CM059216.1, forward strand.
GTGTGCTGATAGCAAAGAGGAATTTAAAAAATTGCTTAAGTAGCTTTCAAGTGACCCCCTCGCACAAACTGCAACCTGAACTAATCGCACCATGAAGTCTATACAGAAAACTTTATTTTGAAGATTAACTTAAATCCTATATTTAAAATAACTCATTTTGCTACCCTTAATGGTTTAATTACTTTTAAACACACACACACACACACACACACACACACACACACACACACACACACACACACACACACACAAAGCTGCTAAATAAATACTCTCTTAATGAGATTGTTTGTTTGGGTAATTGCAGGTTAAATCATAAACACAATGTGTCAAAAGAATCTAAATATGATGATTGTTTTATACTGTGCAGCCCAAAATCAGAATCTATAAAGTAGTGTTAATTTCATAAACGGAAATAATGACAAAAATATTAAATTATGACCTTTTTTTCTGTGACTAAGACGAAACGATGATGAGACGTCAACAAACAGTGACCGTGACGAAATCAGTATGCAATATTGTTGACGAGAAAAGGCGAGAATAAAATGTGTTTTAAAAAAAATAAAACTAATAAAACTGTCCTTATTTTCGTCAACATATAATTTATCACATTCCGCTGCGATATGGTGTCCATTCATTCATTATGACAAGAGTAGCAGTGTCTCCCAGAATGTTACAAGCTCAGTCATCTTTAACTCTTTGTCATCACAGAAGTATTACTCAGCCGATATTTGGGAACATTTTCTTCATATTGAACCAGAGAAAAAGAGCCAATGTGTAGTAATATCAGAGGGGAAACCGTCTGGACACATAATTGCTGGGAAGAGACGCATCAAGGCATAACAAGCATACCTCGGACGCATCATGCCAGGTTAAGCCTCTGATCTTTAAAAGCTGGTTGTCTCAACATTTAGCACTTACACGCTTAAAGTAATTGGATTAGTCTCAAATACCGTGAGGATGAGCTTGAAGTAAAAGCAAACCTTTTCTGGTGCAGACAATGTTATTAATTACGCCTTTTTAATAAATTAATCTGCATCTGTCGGATAAACCAAGTCAGTAATAACCAAAATGAACTCTTGTGCATCGGGAGAGTAAGAACACTGATAACATGGCAGCGCAGTACAGCAGATAGAAATCAATCAGAGGTGGTCTGTCCCGAGATGTGCGCAATTTAGGCAGAGCGAGAGCGCTTAGGCTTCCTCAGAGAAATCAGAGCAACGCCCTGGTCTCCCTGCTGTGCGTAAAAGGGAGAAGTAAAGCGATGTACATATGTACATACAGTGCTGTGAAAAAGTATTAAAGACATGATTTTTTTTTGCATATTTGTCACGCTTAAATTATTGAGATCGTCAATATTACACAAAGATAACCCACAAACACAAAATGCAGTTTTTAAATGATGATTTCATTTATTAAGCCAAAGGAGCTGTCTATACCTACCTGGCCCTATGTGAAAAAGTAATTTATCATGAATTGCTAAATGCTTTGGAAAGCTAAATTAAATTTCACTTGAAACACCCAGGCCTGATCACTGCCAGACCTGTTGAATCAAGAAATCTTTCAATTTAAATAGAACCTGTGAGAAAGAAATCTCAAAAAGCGATACATCATGTCAGGATCTAAAAAAATTCAAAAGCATATAGGAGAAAGAACGCAACTGACATGTATCAGTCTGGAAAGGGATAAAATGCCATTCCTAAGCTTTTGGTGCTCCAGCAAATCATTAGCCATTATTCACAAATAAAAAATACTTAAAATAGTGGTGAACCTTCCCAGGAGTGGCTGGCCTACTAAAATTAAGCACAGAGACGACTCAATGAGCTCATAAATGAACCCATAATATCTAAAGAACTCAAGGCCTCACTTGCCTCAGTTAAGTTCAATATTCATGATTCAACAATAAGAGAGAGAGCCTGGGAGAAAATGGCATCTATGGGAGAGTTCCAAGCCAAAAGCCACTGCTGACCCAAAAAAAAAAAAAAAACCCACAAAGTCTCGTCTCACATTGGTCAAAAACATCCTGATTATCCCCAAGACTTTTGTGCAAATATTCAGTGGCGTGCATGAGGGGACAAAAGTTAAATTTTTTGGAAGGTGTGCAGGAAGGTGTGCATCCTGTTATATCTGGCACACCAGCAAGTCCAACTCTGAATGGCTCAAAAGAAAGAAATAAAGAAAAAGTTTTTTTTTTATATATATATATATACATAGTGACCTAGTCAAAGTTTGTACTTAAATTCGATGGAGATGCAATAAACAGGTTATACCCTCCATAGTGCCTCAATTAAAACAATTCTGCAAAGAAAAATGGGCCAAAATTCCCCCACAGCGATGTGAAAGACCAATTGCCAGTTATTGCAAATGCGTAATAGCAGTTGTTATCACCAAGGTAACAGTCATAACCAGTTATTGGGTTTAGGGGCAATTACTTTTTCACATAGGTCCAAGTAGGTTTGGACAGCTTTTTAAATTATGATTTTCCTTTATTCCTAAATCATCATTTAAAAACTGCATTTTGTATTTACTCGGGTTATCTTTGATTAATATTAAAATAAGTTTAATTATCTGAATCATTTACGTGTGACAAATGCAGGGGGAAGACACAGGAAGGGACGAGTCCTTTTTTTTTTTAACATACGCAACAAAGAAGAGAGGGTCCATATTCAGTAAAAATTCTGCAGCGCCAACAAGAGAATGTTTTATGCATCAGGTATCTGACCTTCTGAAGTTTCAACCAAACACAATTACAGATCTTTGCCAGACAACCGCAGTGAAACGTGCTCTATATACACGATCTGCCAGTCTGCTCTCTTTACCAAAATTAATGTTTTTTCAAATATCTGAAGCATGTGACTATTTTCATCAATCATCTACCATACCGCAGTGGTTTCACACTCTGGTTCACACACGACTGATCCTGGCTTGTTTGGGGACGAGGCTTGTAAATCTTCTAAGTTTGCATTCACATCAAAAGTTTCCTTCACGAGCATGAATTGATGGAACAGTTTCCCATGTCACCTTTGTGTATGAAGTGATATTAGGCGACCAGACTTGGGGTGCAGTTCATCCCAAAGGTCTTGGGGTTGAGTTCAGGAGTCTGACCAATTACTCAACGACTTCTATTCACACCATGTCTTCATGGAGCTCGCTTTCTGAGCAAGGAAATGGTTTGAGTTCTAGTGAAGGGAAACTCGAGCATCCTATACAGATAGACATCTTTACAGAAAAAGTTTAGGGAAGACGAACCTTATATGGCGGGGAGGGGGGACAATTGTCATACAGACTTTTGCTCATATACTAACAAACAGACATCCTAAAGGCTTGTATTTTGTGTTTATTATTAAAAGCAACAGTGCTAGGAAAGCCTGCTGCTGCAGGATGCAACTCAAAAATGCAAAGGCAAAGGAAATAGAAAAGCAGCAAACTCAGCATGGGCATGTTGACGCTTTTTTTGTTCTTTCTTTGTTTTCACGTGCTTATGCAGGAAGGCGTGTTTCCCAGCAGTGTGACAATCTCTCTCTCTCTTGCTCACTCTCTGCATTCCAGACTTTGGGTGGAGATGTCCGGGTGCATTCCTGCCCCAGTCTGAGTGTGAGCGTCATGGAGAAAGCACGATCCCATCAGCTGCTGCTTGATGTTCTGAGAAAGTGTCTGTACGATAAAGGTTATTTAAGAAATTGATTATTCAGAACGAGAGAGAGAGAGAGAGAGAGAAAGAGAATCTACAGTAGTTCAGCCTCTCGGGATATGTCGACATGTTTTGAGTCACGGGATTGGCAGGCTGGTCTACACTAATTACAGCAAGCCTATTTATTGACAAATTACTCATCGTACTAATCCTTACGGTCAGGTGGGATTGCGAGCGTTTACCCAACTGGCGTTTTACAAACAACAGAATCTTTGTGCAGAAACACAAGCCGGGTACAGATTCTCTCACCCACATGTTGCCAGATATCATAAAAATGAGTGCACACTTAAATCAGGTTCTTGTAGATTAGATAGATAGAAAGAAACTTCTATAGTTTTATATTACATTTTATATACTACTACTTCTCAGTTTACAAATAGCACATTCTGTATTATTTATATATTTTCCAAGATTTCTATTTTAATTATATTTTATTTTTTAAACCTGTAAAGCTTTACATTAATTTATTCATCGTCTATACCTGTACAGAATCTCATGGAGGCTTGGATCCTATCCCAGGGAATTTCGACCGGAAGGCAGGGTAAACATGCACACACTACAAATTCACACATCATTTACATACTAACTTACAAACTGCATGTCTATGGACTGCGGGAGGAAACCGGAGAACCCAGAGGAAACCCACCAAGCACAGAGAGAACAAACTTTTCTATCGTTCCATTTTTGGTCACGGACAGTCGTATAAGCATTTCACTCATAGTCTAAATGGTTGGGTACGAGAAAAAATAATTAATTTGAAATTTAAATAAAAACTAAGAAACATAATTTAAAATACATAGTATCCATACTGATAGTGAGAAAGATAAATAATTAAATACTAAAAAGAAAAGTGCCACTTGTGCAGCACCATGGCACCACAAACACTCACGCTAGGTGTATGATCAATATCTTTTTTCCTTTTTTGGACAGAATTTATTGCACTCTGAAACCCAATCAAAACCCCCACAGCATTTTTAACAAACACCTAGTGATTTTTGTCATTTCTTAAACCATGAGCTGCTGAAGATTGTGTGTTATATCCTGTCATATTTGTAAGACTTTTGTTCAACATCTTTACCACAACAATTAACTGTAGTTACAGACAAATTTTAGTTTAATTGTCACTGCCCATGAGTCAATACCGAGCTTTTGTCACATCATCGCCACACAAAGACGAGTGAAATGTTTTCAATATTTTGCTTTTGTTCAGACAAACAGGTGGATGAATTGACCCGAGGATGTGTAAATAATTTACAATGCATGCTCTATGAACCAGGTCCGACAGAGTCAGAGCGCTCCTGTCTTCTTCACACATCCCAGACTTTTGGTTAAAAAAAGGTGTGGGGTTTTTTTTGTTTCTTTTAAAGGACCCTCACCATATAGACTGTATTGTTTACTCACACTTGAGGGATACATGTTTAACATTCTCCCCCGGTGACTGGTCCTGTCTAACGTCCTGCTTTAGCAGGGCTTATTTTTATTCCTCCATCAATGACAGAAGAGCTTATTTTTATTCCTCCATCAATGACAGAACACTCTGGATCCAGCCGGATGTTATTTACAACATTACCGAGCTTGTTGTTTTAGTTTGTCGTCAAGGGTCGGATTAAAAGCATCCAGACTACAAAGTGTAATGTCTGATCCTGACTGGTGTCTAAACCCGTGTAATGTCTGACCCTGACTGCGGTCTAAACCCGTGTAATGTCTGACCCTGACTGCGGTCTAATCCCGTGTAATGTCTGACCCTGACTGCGGTCTAAACCCTTGTATTGTCTGACCCTGACTGCGGTCTAAACCCGTGTAATGTCTGACCCTGACTGCGGTCTAAACCCGTGTAATGTCTGACCCTGACTGCGGTCTAATCCCGTGTAATGTCTGACCCTGACTGCGGTCTAATCCCGTGTAATGTCTGACCCTGACTGCGGTCTAAACCCGTGTAATGTCTGACCCTGACTGCGGTCTAAACCCGTGTAATGTCTGACCCTGACTGCGGTCTAAACCCGTGTATTGTCTGACCCTGACTGCGGTCTAAACCCGTGTAATGTCTGACCCTGACTGCGGTCTAATCCCGTGTAATGTCTGACCCTGACTGCGGTCTAATCCCGTGTAATGTCTGACCCTGACTGCGGTCTAAACCCGTGTAATGTCTGACCCTGACTGCGGTCTAATCCCGTGTAATGTCTGACCCTGACTGGGGTCTAAACCCGTGTAATGTCTGATCCTGACTGCGGTCTAAACCAGTGTAATGTCTGACCCTGACTGCGGTCTAATCCCGTGTAATGTCTGACCCTGACTGCGGTCTAATCCCGTGTAATGTCTGACCCTGACTGCGGTCTAATCCCGTGTAATGTCTGACCCTGACTGCGGTCTAATCCCGTGTAATGATCGCATATATTCTCTGATTCTAATTGTTGTCTGATCCTGACTGGAGGCTAATCACATTTATTCCCAGATCCTGATCACTGTCTGGTCCTGACTGGCGACTGACCCTAACCGGCGTCTGCACCCGACCAATATTTGATTCTGACTGTGATCTGATTGTGAGTGGTGCGTGATCCCGTCCGTTGTCTGATCCTTACTAAACTCTGACACGCTCTGAGCTGAAGTATAACTGAGCGTCTCTCCACCCATCTCTCCTCTCCCTCCTCCAGCAGATCCCAGACTGATAGCGGGTCCTGTTGCGTCTCTACTCAATCTCCAGGCTCCTGAGTTTTTACATGTCAGCTGACGGTTAGCTAGTTACAGTATTTCTCACTGCTAACTCCAGGGGGTAACTGTTGCTGTTTTTGTCGCTCATTTTATTTGAGGAGGAGAAAACACTGAAAAGAGAACGACATGCGCGCACACACACTCTGTCTCTCTCTCTTTCTCTCACACACACACACACACACACACACACAACCGAGTGCATTGTGTGCGAAGAAAGCTAGCTTGCTAAGTGGCGTCACTTTGCGCGTGTAGATGTAAACGTTACCGAGTTAGCCACCGTTAGCTCGGTGTGTGACGGGTTACCTGGTCCAGCGGAAGGTCAATCATGTCGCTGAGAGGCTGCAGTAAAGTCGAGCCCGTACAGGACGTCGTCTCAGTGGCCATGACTGCTCGGGAATCCTCAACCGTGACACCAAGTCTGTTCCGGTATGAAGAGAAACCCCCAGAATTCCCCTATCCACTCTCTTCTCCTCTCTTCTCTCCTCCCTCTGTCTCTGCTCTCCTCTCCTCTCCTCTCAGCGCTCTCTTTCTCCCTCTCTCTCCTGTCTGAAGCGCAACAGCCCTAAAACCTCCACACACGAACCAACACCCAAATGACACCTCAAGGGATGTGTAGTGCACTAGGTGTAGTGTAGAATCAGAAACACTTCCTATAGACTTGTATAGGGAGTAACAAGCTATTTGTACAAGATTCTGTGTGGGCGGGGTTACACCTCCACTCCTCCTATTACAGCTAAGCCCCGCCCATGAGCTGGCTGCTCCGTCTCCGTACAGAGCACTAATGAATGTAATTGAAAAAAATTTTAACTCTTACAATGACACTTTTATGAGTTTTACTACCAGAAGAATGTACAAAATTCTCATATATTCCTTTTAATATGATATTTACCAATAATGCACAAAGTTGTCATTATAGGTATGCCTAGATATGGCAGGCGTTCAAGTCAAACCTGGACTTTTGATTGTGTAGAATAATAAAACACAGTTATGAGAGTACAACTACCTTTTTCTCTATGTAATCCTATACTACACTTATTCCATTAGGCTTATCCATGTATTTCACTAGTGTTTGCATACTGTCAGGTTAGAAAGTTTTCTCAGTACACCAGAGCCATGATCGAACTGCCTGTTTCACGGACGAAACCCTGGCCTCCCAGGAACTCCTTTAATGGACCGAACATGTGGAAATGGAGCACATGTCAGCTGCTGGCAACAAGTTATCCATCTATTTTCAATAATTAGGCATTCCACCCGCTGAATGTTCATGGGAGCCTTACTTAAAACATTTAACAACATTCACCATTCCCGGTTTGGCTTGAACACCCTTTGTACTTACATTTATAGCTACATTTACAAAAAATGTATCTTATGTATGCACCTGCAACCTGAGTTGAGGGTTCAACAACTTACTCGAGGACCCCACAGTGGCTGTTTGGCAGTGCTGGCATTTGATCTCACAACCTTCTGACTACAGTATGTAATGCACTCTGGCCTTTTTTTTCCCCATACCCATCCAATATCAGTCATGTCTTTAGCATACAGGCAATAACTTTACGCCATCTGTTATAATTGCCATGTGCAATTGGGTAACCAAGTGCTGCACTGCCTATCAATGAAGAGAAAACATCACAGGATCTGATATTCCATGGGTGTGGAACCATTAGTACTATGCGTCTCTGACATTGAAGAGGATGTGTGTGTGGTGCTGATAAAAGTGGCGCAGCAGCATTTTTGTTTGTTTTGTTTTTTTCTCAGCAACTTCTCAGCAACCCTACTTAGGTAAAAATAGCTGGCCATCCAGAACTATGCATAAGTACAGTAGACGAAATGCAATGGAATTCTTACTTACATACAACAACAAACACAACATGAATTATCTACACAAGTAGCAAATGCTGGTGTAATAAAGTAAAATGCACAAGTACAGGTTATATTTTTAGGTATTGGAATTATTATTTTTTATTTTTTTTTGCTTTGATACTTACTAGTTCAATTTTTCATGCATATTAATATGAAATATAGCACTAAAGGAAGGATTACAAATAACATTATGACTATATTTAATTGAATTTGCTGTTGGGCAGCAGAGTGGCGAAGCAGGCAGTGATGTCGCCTTATAGTCCCATTGTCCCTGAACTCTGGTTTCTGCTCACGTTTTCCCAGTTTCTGGGTTTGTGTGTGTGTGTTGTACCCTGTGATGGACTGGCATCTTATTTAGCATCTATCATCCATTTCCATCTCACACCTAGTTGTTCCAGGATTGATTCTTGATCTACCGTGAACACAGGTTAACAACTCCTACGCATAATATAATGTAGCAGTGCACTAACTGGTGTAAATGTACAGAGCTGGAGAAAGATAGTTGTTTCAAGTTGTGGCAAGGGGTCACTACAGCAGACCATCTGATCCATGCACAACTTAACACAGGTTTTTATGTCAGATGTCCATCTTGACACAACCCTCCCATTTTATCCAGGCTTGGGACGGGCACTCCAGTGGCTGGGAATTGAACTCAAGCCTTCCGCATGGGTGAGAAACGTACCACTGAGTCACCAATGCTCTGTATGGAGAACAGATTGATTGGATGTGAATGATGCACATGAAAATTGAAATTGATTTTGAAACTATGAGTTTCATAGTTTTCTCAAGCAAATCATGGTCAGTGAGAGTGGGGTGAGGTTTTCTATAGCTATTGCAGTCAAACGGTGCCACCGTGTGCTTATGGCAGGAAGTGAATTTCTGTCCCTTCTCAATGTCCATGAAACTATTGTGTTTGGGGATTTTTTTTAGGCACATTTCCATTTTAGCAACACAAAAAGTCTTCCCCACCTTATATGCTTGGGTCAACAACAACAACAACAACAACAACAATAATAATAAAAGTGCAAACATTTTGGGTGGGTACACAAAGGGCATCATGGGCAACAAGGGTGTCTGGCATTATTGGTAAATGAACAATTATCTTAACAATCCTGCTAAAATTGACCCAATTATTATTTTTAATTGCAGTTAATGTTGGATCCATTGTTGAGCCATTATTTATAAAGCAGCCCTTTTCAAAACAGCCCTGCCAATGTGAACCAATGGAATGGACAGTTTTGATGCCTGGAGGATTTACAGTAAATACTTAGTGTTTAAGTTATACTAGGTTTCTTCATGTAAACAAAAATATGTTCCCTCATATTTATTTTCTACTCATATTTGACAGTAAGGAAAAGAAGGCTGTCGATCAGTGGAAAATAACACCAAGGTTAATCTGTTTTTTTTTTTTTTATTATAAATCATGAAGATATTTAAATCATGGGCCAAAATTCCTGTAATGAGGGCGTTCTTCTGTAATGTAAATTTGTTTGGCACTGTAAGGCTTACATCTGTGCATTTGTTTTGTTTTTTGTTTTTTGTTTTAGTTAAATTTTGGACACAATATACAGTATTTCTATATACTGTGTAGTCACTCGACTGTCATTAATAATACAGGGCAGATGTCGACTTCTCATTAAGGATTTTGTCAGCAGGCCTTCTTCCCATTAATGCATCCTAGAGCTGTATATTGCCCAGGTAAGTGAGGCACACACATACCCAGCCATCCACACGATGCAAAGGGGAAACCAGACCACCTTCTTTTTGACATGCCCATGCTGCAATGCCGTGGGTTTTAATGTCTTCCTACCGTAATCAGAATTTTTTTTTCCCATCAAATTACAATACAGTGACAATAAAGTTTAATCTAATCTAATCTAAATTGTGCTTCTTCTGTGGAATTGGTCCAAACAGTCTAGCCTTCATGCTTCTCATGACACCAGTTCACCGATTGTCTTTTCTTCGGACTACTTCTGGTAGGTATTAACACCCCGGAAGATTTGCCCTTTTTGAGATGCTCTAACCCAGCTTTTTCGCCATCACAATGTGGCCCTTCTTAAAGTATCTCAGATTCTTATGCTTGTCCATTTTTCCTGCTTCTAGAACATCAACTTCAAGAACTGACTGCCTAATATATCCCACTCCTTCACTGGTACCAATACAAGGTGATCATTAATACTATTCCCTTCACCTGTCAGTGCTTTTAATGTTATTATTGATCTTTTATCATTTTAAGAAAGAAGAATTTGGCTAAGAGGTTCTGCACTTTAGGATTAAATTGTTTTGCATTATACTGTATCACTGCTAGGGGGCAGTCTTCATGCATCATACTGTACAGCACTCTGTCTCAATTATCCATTTATCTTCAGGAAATGCTTTATCCTGGTCAGTCATGACAAATTTGAAGCCTATCCAGCCTATACACTGGGCAAAAGGTGGAAACCTATATCTAAGCAGAATATATATCTAAGCAGTTGATGATTAAGGGCCCAACTTGGTGTTGATGTGGTTTGAAGCAAAGACCTTCCAATCAGTTCTTAACCATGAGCTACCCCTGCTCGGTGAATAATAAGAAAATAAACCTAATTTGTGATACAAAAATCAGTAAAATGCTCCACACACACACACACACTTACACACACACAGACACACACACACACACACACACACACACACCTACACACACACACACACACTTCCACACTTATTCCCATTTAGATCCAGTTTTGGAAGAGCCAGTCCAGGCATGATTTTGGAGATTCGGAGAACCAGGAGGAACCTTGTGTACACTCAGAAAATAAGAACATGAGAAACGCTGCTGTTTACATGCTTCTAAGATTTGTGAGATATTTGGTAGTTACAATATGTACTGTAATATGAAGTACTAAAGTTATTGTAATTGCATGGCACCGCCCCAAAGCTAGCTGAAAGTTAGCTGCTAACCCATAAAGTTTGGCTTGTTAATGACAAATATGTGATTTTATTTTAAATAAAGGGTTTTTGCTTTATCTATTAGTATTATCAAATGTAACAGTTAACTATTGGCTCTTAGCTGTTTTGCTTTGAGCTCGTGTTGAATTTATTTTTATTTTTTTAAATGTTATAAAGTAAAAGTCAAGTGTGCAATTATGCCTGTTGGCAATCACTGTAGTTCCTGCTTGGTACGTTGAGTACCCCTCCTTCTTCACGTGTTAGTAGACCTCTTGTACACTGTTCTGTCATGAAGAATGTGTGTTCGAGTGTGTTCAGATTTTATGACGTGTCAGTCTGAGTGTTACTGAATTTGAAATCAGAACCATATTCATACTGGATGTTTTTTTTTTTTGTTTTTTTTTAAATATGATGCTATGAGATGTTGTTTTGGTTCTTTGTGTATCTTTCAGTTCACAAGATTATATGGCTTTTCTGAATTACACTTAGTTCTCTGATAGAAAACTGGAAATAACATTCCAGTGTGTGTGTGTGTGTGTGTGTGTGGAATAGTTAAGATGTGTTATGAGAAGTGTTATCAATCCTAAAGTCAACATGGTTGTTTAATCATTTCGGAAAGCCCTTGCAGGAAGTTATATAAACTTCAAATGTGATATAAATGTAAATTCTGGACGCTTCATTGGTTCACATGTAGTGCATTTTTGTACGGGCACGGTGACATAGCAGGCAGCACTGTGGCCTCACACCTCCAGGGTCGGGGGTTCAGTTCCCGGCTTTGCTCTGTGTGTGTTGGGTTTGCATGTTTTCCCTGCGCTGGTTTCCTCCCACAGTCCAAAGACTGGCTAGAAATGCAGATTAGGTTAATTGGAGTTCCCAAACTGCCTTTATTGGACTGGCACACTGTACCCTGCCTCGTGATCGGATCCAAGTACTGTGATAAAAGATGAATGAATGTTTATCAGTTTGCAATTTTGAGGTGTTGACATGTTTTCCATTGTATGATCGCATGTTTTTCACATAATCATAGGATGGATGGATGGGTTTCCCCGTGATAATCAAAAAGACGTGCTACGAAAGTGGAGGGAATTTCTGTTGTTAAGTTCTAAAAGTGTAATATGGTTGATATGAAGCATTCGTTACTTTCATGCTCAAGGAATGAACGAGAGACAAAAAGAGAGAAGGATTCTGATTTACAGACAGATAGTACGGCACAGACGGAGGATGTGGAGACCGACATATTCATCTGAACTAACATACACAGGGAGTTTTCTCTCCTCTGAGCAGTGAAGTGCAGAACCAATTATAGGTTCATCAGGAAGAGATGACAGGTTGATGGTGGTGTCTCCATGGCAACGTTGCCCTGGCCGTGGAAGAATTTCTCCTTTGTGCTTTCTTAAACAGAGCGCACAGTCAGAGAGGAGCCTACGAGGAGCCATGATCAAGCATTTAAAAAAAAAAAAAACCTTCTGAAAGTTCTGGAGTTCAGCTCGATGACCCTTACAACTCATAAAGTATGTACAGAAAAAGCATTACGTCTCTCTTTCTCTCTCTCTCTCTCTCTCTCTCTCTCTCTCTCTCTCTCTCTCTCGACTGTTCTTTTTATAAACATGACATCGGAACTCCTTAAGTATTTGAAGTGAAGTGAGACTTAGTACTCAGGATTGAAATAGCCGAGCACGGTAAAAGCAGAACACATGCTGTTTGCTCTTCATCTGCCTGACTTCAGATAAAATGATGTTTTTATTGGTTGTAATTAGTCATGCCGCTTTCACTATTACTGTACTAACATTTGGAAGGGGGAAAAACGTCCTTCGGGATCCACTGAAAAACATTGACAAATCTCAAAGGTGCCGTACAATCAAACGTCTAACAAGGTCAGTATCATGGAGTCACTGTACAGTATCTGGTTGAATTCATGACCGAGGTTTCATGTTGTGTCCCACTAACATTCCATGTATAAACAAGTACAGTATGGAGAAAGATATTTTAAAGACATGTCCTTTACAGCAACACATTGTATTGTTTCATATAACAATATATATTGATAATAATAATAATAATAATAATAATCATAATAATGAATGTGAATTTATTTAGTATAGTCCCAGGGGTTGGTAAGCCTCAGCTCTGCATTACCTGTGATTACCTGTGTCAAGTGTGTTCAGTGAATCAAAAGCTGGGCTGAACAAAAAACAGGCTGCGGCTCTTGAGGAACAGGGTTGGTCACCCCTGGCATGGTCAATTGGTGGCACGGTGGCGCAGTGGCTAGCGCTGTGGTCTCGCACCTCCAGGATCAAGGGTGTGATTCCCACCTATGTGAGCCAGTTGTGTGGATTTCATCTCACCTGGGTACTTCCTCCAACAAATCCAAAAGCTTGCAGATTAGGCTATCTGATCTTCTCAGTGAGTGAGTGTATGGGTGTGCCTTGTGTGGATTGGCACACTGTCCATGGTGTAATGCATCTTGTGCTTAAAGTCTTCTCGTACAGGATAAGTAGTATAAAACAATGAATGAATTGTAGACTTAGTACCCCAATGAGCAAAAGCACAAACACCCTTCCCTGAAACAAGATGAGGAAGGAACCAGAGTGAAAAAGGAACCCATGCTCATCTGGGTGACACGAAATGAAATGATTATGTGTCATTACCGTATACTCCAGAGTGAAGCAGTACTGAGCGGTTAGAAAGGTTCTTCGGTATGAACATCAGTTATGTGTTACTTAATTTGAGTTTTATGGGTTAGGAAAAATATTCACTCAGCATTCCACAGGTCACATGATCAACATGAAATCGAGTTTTCTAAGGAGGATGGGAAGATAAAGTCTTTTTTTTTGTCTTTAATTACATTAGTTTCATTGAAGTTGATGTTATTTTAAAACGTTCACCTAGATTGAATTTTTTTTCTACTTAAATACAGTTTAAGAATATCCTCAGTGACTTCATGGTGCATGTAGCCACATTTTTGGGTATGGACAAATTTTACACCTAAAAAAACTTGAGGAGAGGCTAAAACCATAATTTGATTTTATTACACCAGTTTTTCTGTATTAATACACAACTATGACTATTGTGAGCTATTTTTTCGCAGAATATGATACGCCATCCGTTGCTCTTAAAATTTTTATACTATAAGAAAGTGGTTGATTCAACTAACTGGCTTTTCCCAGAATAGTTTTTTTTCCTTTGGGGCAGTTATCTCATGTGGTTTTTCCTTAGTGAGATCAATAAACCAATGCTGCAATCATAGTATACAGTACTGTGCAAATTAAAAAAATACATTGAAATAAATGCACAGAACAATAACACCACCAAAGTAGCCAGAACTGTTTCAATTTACAGGGGAAAAAAATCTATAAACAGTTTAAACAGTGTCCAGCTGCGGGCAAAAGTAATATAAAATACAAAAAAAAAATGAGAATGTCAGGCATTGAAGGATTGCAAGAACACACCAATTTTTACACAAAGGAAAGTCAACACTTAAGCACAGAAGCACAGTAGAACAGAAAAATACTTCTGTAATCCAGGAATTTAAATAGACAAAACAATTAGAACCAAACACAAACCAGGAAAAAAAGGTAATTAGGGTCATGTGACCAGTATGGCTGATGAAGTGTAGTTCTATGGCTTCCTGATGCTTACCTATTCAGCATACTCAAAGCCATTCAATAAGTACTATATGCTAAGACAGACCTGATAAATAAACCATTTTCAGACTTTTCAGACTAATTTCGGGAATTATTTTTAAAAATTCAAAATCGCTGTGTAACATCGCATTCAGTGCTTTAAACGTGCATGTTTTAAACGAAGTATGACGCGTGGCTGGCTGATTTTTAAGCCAAAGCCAATGTCTCATGACCAGCCAGTGATATCGCATCTTTCCGTCACATGATCAGTAAAGTGAAGATACTTCCTGTGCTATCCAGTGGCTGCCAGATGTGAGTGGTATAAATGTGTTCAGAGGGTTTTAAAGAATGTTTAAGCCAAAAAACAAGACATTAATTCTTTTATTGACGTTGCAGTCCCTCAGGTGGGATTAGTTACAAGTACAATATAGGTTGGTTCCGTGAAATAAGACAGACATTATGCGATTTGGATGCTCTTCGAACACTATGTTATGTATTTAACAAAACAGTTTGTGAAGCAGAGAAATAACATTACAAAACTACAAGAATCATGAGATGCACAAGCTGTGTGTGGAAAGCTGTTGGTTAAACTGTTAGGCTGCTGTCGCCATGTACTGAAATGAAACTAAAACTGGTAGGCGAGGTTGAACGATGCTGTAAACTGAAGGTTTTTTTTTTTTATTCCGTATAATGTTTCTCATGATCTTCAACAATCTTTGTACTTCTCAATCTTTGTAGAAATAAACCATCAATCAACATGCATGAGTTTGCTGAATTTCTATTAAAACCCAGACAACATATTATTGATACTAAATTGCATACTTGAATGATCACAAACACAACTGCAGGCTGGTTTATCCTTTGTGACAAAACTGTGGGAGTTGGGGGGGGAAAAAATCACATTTATATAACCCAAACATTTTTTTCACAAAATTATGGGCAATTTGTGCTTTTTCACAGGATTACGACTCACAGAAAACATGCATAAAATAGCCTCTAATAAAAAAAATCAGTTTGCAATTCTCCTTGCTTCACTTTCTTTTCAAAACTGAAAAAATTTAGTTATCCCAATTTGTCTTTTACTTTTTTTTTTTCTTATTTATTGTATTGATAGAGGCAGCAAGGTGGTGTAGCGGTTAGCACTGTCACCTTGAACCTCCACGGTCTGGTTTTGATTCCTGGCCAGGTTCGATTCCCATCGCTGTGTGCATAGAGTTTGCATGTTCTC
This sequence comes from Clarias fuscus, assembly GCA_030347435.1. Taxonomy (NCBI): domain Eukaryota; kingdom Metazoa; phylum Chordata; class Actinopteri; order Siluriformes; family Clariidae; genus Clarias; species Clarias fuscus. The sequence goes on from CM059216.1 coordinate 12,744,261, forward strand.
CCTGTGCTCGGTGGGTTTCCTCCGGGTACTCTGGTTTCTTCCCACAGTCCAAGGACATTCAGATTAGACTAATTGGCGTTCTCAAATTGCCCCTAGAGTGTGTATGTGTATGTGCCCTGCAATAGATTGGCACCCTGTTCAGGGTGTACCCCGCCTTGTGCCCTAAGTCTCCTGGGATAGGCTCCAGGCCCCCCGCCACCCTGAATACAGGGTAAAGAGGTAGACCATGAGTGAGTGAGAGTGTATTGATAGACTGGTATTAAAATGTTAGAGTTATTAATATATACAGTATATATAGCTATATATGTCTGGTATCTTAAGGCACATTTATCCTTAAGATTTCCTTGTGGTGTACCATTGGCCACTTGTTCTACAGATTTATATTTATAAATTTTATTATTAGAAAATCTATAGCTAATCACTATGTGATGTGCAAGTGAATCATCATCTTTAGCTATTAAAACAACACATTTACTAGGGCTCTAAAATAATCAAATGTAATGGGGTAAAAAAAAAAAAGGAATGCTTTATTCAAAATTGGAAATTAGCAAAATGTTTGAGAATTTTCCAGTATTGAAACAAAGAAAGTAAATGTTCAGGATCTTAAATGTTCTTGTTGTTTGTTTGGGATTTTCCCCTGATTTTCTCCCTAATTTAGTCGTGTCCAATTCCTCCCCGTCACTAGGGGGCTCCCACATTGAGGCTACTACAACCACTCAGTCGAGAGCCGAAGACTATCAAAATGTTTCCTCCGAACCACGTGAGGCTTGCGTGAGCTCACAGACGCCCCTGATTGGCTGTAGGACCGTGATTAAGTACCTCTCATCCCTCCCCTCTGAGAGAGCTCGGCCAACCAGCCCTCTCTAGAGGTTACAGCATCACCCGGGAATCGAACTCGCGATCTCCGGATGATAGGACTGCAACACTGGAAGGCCAGTATCATAAATGTTTAATGTTTAACATTCTGCACTACTTCCAGCTTGCAGCATTTGTAAATGTCACAAATGGAAAGGTGCGATAGTGTTTATGATTCTCCTTTTCATATCTTTTAATATCATCATTCAAATTGTTGCATACAATTAGAATAAAATGCAAAACAGAAGCATTTTAACTATCCTTTTTTGACTCATTGAATTCCACTGTATGTCTGTTTGCTCGTTTCCACATCACTTTCCAACCGAATTGTCAATCAAAAGCTTAACAAAGTCTTATTCTATATAAATAAAAGAAAGGTTTTGTCTGTACATTGGTCAGAACTCGCTCGTTTCATTGATATCTTTATGTTTAATACATTGGACGACTCGAAACCAGTCACAGAATGGAATTTTTTTTGTCTGTCTGTATGTCTGTCCAGGCAGATTATGTCACGGCATCACGTAAAACTGGCTGCACAGAATTGGCTGAAACTTTTGCTGTACTTTGATATCTGGCTATTGTTTAACCTGCACCATGAGTGAAATTAAAATGTTGAAAAAAAAAAAAAAAAAAGCTATATTATGAACAGTTATTGTGTTATGTATTTAATAATCTGCCTTAGAATAATCTACGAATAAGATGCTTGCTCAACGTAGAGTAAACAAACACGTACACTAATAGATATTAATTAGAAAAGTTAAAATGAATATTTTTACTGGTTCCTTAACATTTTTTCACCATTGAAATAACAGCGCGGAAGTGGTATAAGTGAATTTTAACATGCTGGATTCGTTTTAAGACAAAACTGAATCTTTATCCGATCTATTTTTTTCGATTTCTCATCTGTGATTCACTCTCTGATTACCTAACAGGGATGGAATTTGGCTGACGACGAAAGAAGTACAACTTGGCTTAAACAATACTCAACCTTATAAAAGTTTACTTCTTTGTACTCAAAAGTTAGGCTAAGAGTTTTGCCGTACAGAAAGACATAAATAGTATGTAACAATAATATCACAGATTACATTAAAGCTGATCAGCTGATTTTTTTAAAAAAATACTGTAAAACATACAGTATATGTAATTAGACAATGAAACTGAAACGCCAGTAATACCACAAGACCCCAATAATGCATTAGTATGGTGTAGGGCCTCCTTTTGCGGCCAATACAGCATCAGTTCATCTTGGGAATGACAGATACAAGTCCTGGACAGTAGCCAGATGGATTTTGAGCCATTCTTCTTGCAGAATAGTGGCCAGTGAAAGACAGTGATGGACCCATCAGAGAACAATACATGTTCCACATTGTCCACAGCCCAAGATTTTCCCTGATGGCACCAATGAAACAGACGTTTGGCATTGGCACGAGTGACCAAATGTTTGGCTATAGCAGCTCGGCCATGTACAGTACATCGACCCTGTGGAGCTCCTGACCAACAGTTTTGGTGGAAACAGGAGAGTTGAGGTGGACATTTAATTCTGCTGTGAGTTGGGCAGCTGTGGTTTTATATTTTTTGGGTACAATCCGGGTCAGCACCCGGACATCCCTTTCAGACAGCTTCCTCTTGCGTCAACAGTTACTCCTGTTGGATGTGGTTCGTCCTTCTTGGTGGTATGCTGACATTAACCTGGATACTGTGGCTCTCGATACATCACAAAGACTCGCTGTCTTGGTCACAGATGCGTCAGCGAGACGCACACCAACAATTTGTCCTCTTTTGAATTCTGATATGTCACAATGCCATATTTTAAGCAAAACTGTGCTATTAGTCTGCTAATTAAACCTTCACACTCTGCTCTTAATGGTGGAATGTGCAATCAATGAAGATTGGCCCAAAGGCTGGTCAAATTTAGCCATGAAACCTCCAACACTAAATTGGCCAGTGCTTCAGTTTCATTGTCCCACCCTGTATATATATATATATATATATATAAAAGGCAACGTCTAAACATGCATCAAGCATAGAGTATATATATATACACTCTATCCATATATATATACTGTAACCAATATATATATATATATATATATATATATATATATATATATATACACTCTATGCTTGATGCATGTTTAAACGTAGAATTACACAGAATGAAGTTACCAGGAGCTCCTGGGAGGCAGATTTACTTTCCCTGTGGGATATATACATTTAGTGAACCTGATGAACTTGCAGATAGAGTGTGTATGCGCATACATGAGAGAGAGAGAGGGCGATAGAGATAGAGATAATTCTTTCCATGATAAAACTGAACGACATTTTGTCTCATAGAACTTTAATATAAAGCGGATATAACATCATACTGACTGCATTTATCTGTTTGCTTCTTGAGATATTTTAATAACCACATTTAACACATTTTATGCTACTAATATTTATTAGAAGTGCATTTTGCTGGTGACCTGCATTCTGTTTCTATCTTATATTCACTGTGTGTACCTTTTATGTAGGATTATGTGGCTGAGAAGAAGAAACCCGTGAAGCGTCTCTCATGAGGTCATGATCTAGTAGTGCCTTCCTGTAACATGCTCCAGACTGTGCGATTTCCGAAACAATCCTGTTAAAACCTCCAAAGCTCACATTGTGATTGAGTGGCATTGATTTGAGCTTTTAGCTTCTGTGTTCATTACTCAGACTAACACTCTGCTAATATACTCTGTGCACCTGTGGGGTTTGCTCTACTAAGAATTCTGCAGCTTCTGCAGCTATAGAAGTCAATATGGATTTTCCTGATTATTTCGAAAGCTGTGAAAGCTCATTTAGTAAAGCCTTGTGCTTATGCAAATCTTTGACACAACCAATATTACCTGTAGGTAGAGATGGAACATTATGAAAAAAAATTTTTATTTGTGTTTCTGGAATATAATACGATCTGATACCAGTTTTATCTTTTTCTTCCATCAAAGATGATCTCAAATGTATTTGAGTCTCAAATGTATCAGATAGAGTGTATGTCACTATTTTCCATCTCTGGACACATGACCTTAAAAATAGCACTTATAACTGTAATGTGAAACATGTGTGGGCTTTATGACTAAAAGCAGTCTACTCAAGTAAGATTTCACTGATAAAACATCAAAATGAATGTTACTATAGCAACAACAAGCAACAACAAAACAACATGCAATCATACAGGTACATACAAAATCAATTAACCCCCTCCAAAAGTTGAAGGCAACCAGGTTGTCATCTGGCAACTCCTGTGGGTAGAAAGTGCAGGGAATAAAACCTCTCATCTTTTCGATAAGAGTGTCCTGATCTGTAGTGCCACTGTCTGGTATTGAAAATAATCTGTCTCTGACAGGAAAGCACTGCGGCAAATGGGGAAGACTGCTCAGACCATCAACACATCTACTGTATACAGTATAATGACAGCCTGCAGCATCAAGAGGGATCCCTGTCACCCGTCGAGTGTTCACACTCCTCCAATCTTGAAGAAGTCTGTCAGATTCGCAGTGGATTTATTCCTCATTAGACCGGCCATTAGACTCTTAAACAGATCTGCCTGATAGATACAGATCATGCTCTACCTGCTGCCTTTCACTCACTCGGTCATTTTACAAGACTAAACCCATGCAAAAGCCACTTCACATGTAAATAGTGCTGCTCAGGACTATTAAAAAGAGTTCACCTGATCTTAATGCTATAGTACATTACTGTATTGTTTATGTATTCATTAATTATATACAGTCTTTTGTTGTATTTGCTTATTTTTTTTAGATATCCACACAATTGTTTTATGATGACCAGCACGGTGGCATAGTGGTTAGCACTATCGCCTCGCACCTCCAGGATTGAGGGTTCGGGCCTATGTGCATGGAGTTTCCATGTTCTTCCAGCGCTTGGTGGGTTTCCTTCGGCAAAGCCATGTAGAGTAGCATCCTAACTAACTGGCATTCCCATAGTGCCGTAGTGTGTGAGTGCCTTGCGATGGCCTGGCATCCTGTCCAGGGTTGTATCCTGCCCCGTGCTTGAAGTCTCCTTGGATAGGCCTCCGGTACTCCTGTACAGGATAAGCTGCATACAAAAATGTATTATTTTTATTATATATCTTTTTAGTACATAATATTGTGCGATGCAAATTCTCACAATTTTTTTTTCACAAATGATCAGATGTTAAACATGTAATGCTAATGATTGACATGTGAAATGTATGGAATTTATCAGTAAGGACATAATCGGATTTTTCTTTCCAATACAAGTAGTACCTTGCTGCAAAAAAAGGGGTTTGACTACCCATGCCTTAAATTGTTTTTGGATTGTGATAATTGATCTAGGGTTCCTAAAGAAAGTCTGCTTAGAGCCATCCACGCTGTTTTTATTTATTTATTTGTACATTTTTTACTATTACATCCCATTCATGAGATACAGAACGCATACAGTGATCTTACTACAAAACTCCATGAACTATCCATGTGTGAATTAATTTTAATGAACCCTGGTATGAGAGAAGTATTAATGACGGAAAGACTAAATAATAGAAACATGGTATTATGGGGCAAAACTGTTTGACGTTTTCTCTGCTCAGTATACTGCCATCTATAGACATAGTCAAATCTTTTTTTTTCTTTTTTCTTTTTTTTTTAAAGCTGTTTAAAAATGGGTTTCCTTTTGTGGCTTCTGATGAACTGTTATGGCTGCTTCTGTAACCATAGCTACTTTTTTCTTATGGGAATTTTTTTTTTTACTTAACTCGACATCATGAAAGGAAGTTTGTCTGCAAAGAGGAAACTGGCTTATACGAGATAATTAGTTTTATCCTGTTTTACGCTCTGCTATTTCACTGAAAATGCTGGACAAAATCTATTGGAATACTATTGAAGAAATCGAATGAAAATGTTTTGCCATCATATAATTATTGTTTTAGCAATTATGAAGGCTTTCATGTGATTGAACTTCTGTTCTATTGAAAATTTGTGTCCAAAATATTATTATTACACTAAAGGACAAATACAGTTTAACAGAGTATTTTAAACAGATTTTACATTAAAGAGTCACAATAAATCATTTTAATGTTTAAATTGCTGTATAGGATGATGAAATCGGCCAATATAAATGCTAAATATGATTCAAAATCATGATCCAAACCATCATATATATATATATATATATATATATATATACAGTGGACATAACAGTATTCACAAAAGTGACATGTACAGTTGTGACCAAAAGTCTCAAACTATACTGAAAATCTGGAAATATATTTTGTCATGTTTAAAAAAATGCAGTTAATGTTAAATATGTTTAGTCACTATCAAACAAGAGGGAGTGCTGTTGCGATGAATAACATGTGAAATGTATGGAATTTATCAGTGTGGACTGAAGGCATCGCACCTGTGCTGATATTCAACGCAACAGAATGATCTCATGTGTGATATTGTTTTTATACTCAACACAACTCAACTTTATTTGTTTAGCACTTTAACAACAAGAATGATAAAAAAAAAATAATAATAATGAAAACTATAAAAAGACATCACATCACACACATTTCTAATCAAACACAATCTATAAAATCAACATCTCCTGTTGGTTTAAAAACCAAAAACATGTCTAAAACAGGTATTAGATGGGACCTAAACACCCTCAGTGATGTTGCCTCACAAATAGTCTAGGGTAGGTCATTCCACAGTTTGCATGCCGCCACAGATGAAGTCAGGTCACCCCTGAGCTTGCATCATGTTTTTGGTACAGGAACGGGGGGGGGGGGGGGGAGGGGGGGGTGTTGCATAGAGGTGAAGCAGATCCGAGAGGTAGAGCGCGGCGAACTACTGTACCGGGAGCCAGTGAAGGAAAGCCAGAACTGGAGAGATATGTTGTTGTCGAGCAGCAGAATTTTGGATCAGCTGTAGTAATGCTGCCTGAGAAAACCCAAAATACAAAGCATTACCGTAATCAATGCGAGCGGTGATAAAGGCGTGGATGCCTATTGCAAAATCACTAATGGACAAAACAGGCTTAGGTTTTGCCAACATTCTCAACATACAACATTTCCCCGAACATTATTTATTATGAACAGATCATAATTTAATTGTTTTTTTATTTAACCGGTTATTTTGCTTCGCCATCACATATCCTTCCGTGCCCAACCACGACTGGTGTAATTAACACGGGTAAAAGTAGTTTTAAACTCTTCATCTGTTCTAGATATAATAAATAATTTAGGTGGTGGACTGCCTTGAGAAAATTATATGGTTTACTTTAGATTTCCATTTTATTCCACTTTAACCATATAGCGTTAAATGGAAAGCTAATGTACTAGGATGGACAAATCACATGTCCCTCACTAGTGTATTAGTACTAGTGCCCTTGAATAGGGGTTGGGGTTTAGCCTTGTGTTAGAAGCTATTTAGCTTTATAACTTGCCTGAGGTGTAATTAAAACAACAGGGGGGCAACTTGTAACTCGTTACATGCAATCACTAAAGACAGTTACTAAGATGACATAACTAAGATGACAGAACATCATCAGATGTGTTGTCCTGCTGAAAGTCCTTTCATGACTGGTTAGTTTACAGAAGGTGGTTTTGGCAGGTGGCTACTCTCTCATCAATGATGCAGCCCGACCTACTTTTAACCATGCCGAGACGAACAGTTAGTATGTTAAACAATTGTTAGAAGACCATACATATATCCAGTCATACATATACATCCATCTATCCAGGCAGATTACTCGCTACATATATGTTATAATTGTTTTGAAGCATATATTCAGATGACTCTCTTATGATGGATCCATGCAAGATCAAATGCAAAATATCAGTAAAGAAAAAGGGCACCTTGCAAATACTAATAAACTTTGAAATTCATGTAAATATAATATACTTTTCACTCAGGATGCTATCAGTAATATCATTTGTAAAGAAAATTGTTGTATTCAAGTAGAAAATACAAAACAGGACCATTGCTCTCAGACGTTTGGACCCTATTATATATGCTTAGAATGTTTGCTTCAGTATGTCTTATGCAAACGTCATACTTTTCCGCTATAAGACTCCTCGGTCTGAATATTTGTGGAAGGAAAACTGCAAACAAGAAGCCCTAAATGTGACGCCACCATTCAGAGTTGTCCTCCTTGCTGAGCTTTTTTTTACTGACATCAAAATGCAAGTAGCTGCTACACAAAGTATGCTATTCTATACAGTTCGAGGTTTCATTTAATTTCCTTTGGCTCTTGGGTAGGGTAGCCTGCTGATGCGGTTTGAAGCTTTTTTGGCACAGACAGACCAACGGTCATATTTGGTAGTAGCTCTGCAGATGGTGCTCTGGATGGCAGATGTTTCACTCGGAGATCTGCACCATTTTATATAAAAGTGCAATCGTTCTATTTACTCTTTTACTTTTTTTTACATGCTGCTTGATGAGGGGAATCCGTTTTGGAGCTTTGTGGGTGACACTACGCTGATTTGAGACAGATCTTGGTCTAATGCCACTGCAGCAGGATTGGTGCCAGGCCTGTCTGTGCAGAACAGTGTGGAGATTGTCCGTCAGTAGATTTTTACCGAACAAGAAAAACAAATATGGCCAACCAGGAACTTACTGAATCTCTACTTATAGACTGGCTCACACACATCCAATAGATAGACTAATTCCATTATGCAGTAGCGTGATCCAAACTGGAGATTTTGTAATGGAATAAATGAACATTTAAGCTAGTTTGATATTATTTAAATGAATAGCAGTTGCCTTTTTTTTCTCGCTTGAAATGACCTTCTGTCATGGTAATGATGATATGTCTGGCTGTAATTGGGAAGGCCTGCTTTTGTGAAGAGGACACTAATCAAGATTGTGGTTCTCTTTTCATTATCATTTTAATTAGTCTTTTGTTCTGGAAGCAGGAGTCCATAATGCTTGTCTCACTTCTCTAACAGGGCTCATATACTAAATCTGGAGACCTTTTAACCCCCTGCTGTGACAACACAAATCCAAGTAGCTTATCTTACTTGACATTAAGAAAAAAAAATCCTTAAAATTCTTACATTTTTCTTTACTGACTGAATAAAGTATTGCATCAGCAGGGTCTTCACTCTGTACTTCATACAATGAATCTCAGTGGAATCACAAATGTTAGCTATAAAGACAATATGATTATTTCATTGCCTGAGAAATGCAATTTATGAGAAATAACGCTTACATTGCAAAGAAAAGTTAAATTTTGAAAGTTGTTGCTGTTAAACAATTTTACATTATTTAGTTATGCATTAATGACAGTAGTTTACATTTTATCCTTTTATTTGGATATAAATGCTTCCTTTATTATTTGTTAAACTTTATTTTAATTTCTCATCTTTATCTTCTATACTGCTTATCCTGTACAGGGTGATGGGGGGAGCCTTGGAGCCTATCCCAGGAGACTTAAGGCACGAGTCAGGGTACACCCTGGACAAGATGCCAATTCATCATAGAGCACACACATACACAAACACTAAGGGAAATTTGGGAAAGCTAGTTAATCTAAACTGCAAGTCTTTGGACTGTAAGAGGAAACCGGCGTACCTAGAAGAAAACCGCCAAGCACGGGGAGAACATGCGAACTCCTCACACACAAGGGCCCTTGACCTGGAGGTGCGAGGCCTCAATGTGAATCACTACACCACTATGCCAAGCAGTTATTTATTTGTCGGTTTTATGTTTCGTCTTATCAGACGCATTTTCAGAAAGTCATTTTCATTCATAAAAAGAAAGACAGACAGAGACAAGAATATAGATAGACAGATAGATCATTGGGATTATTGTTTTGAATCATATTTATCATTTATTTTGGTGGATTTGTTCTATTTTATATTTATTTTATTGTGATTTTAGCTCACTCACTCATCGTACATACACGTAATATACATATTGGAGCCTATCCTAGGAGATTTTGGGCCTGGACAAGATGCCAGTCCATAGCTGGGCACACATACACCACATAAACTAACCTGTATGTCTTTAGACTTTGGGAGGAAACTAGAGTACTGGGAAGGAACCTACCATCCACGGGGAGAACATGCAAAGTCCATACACACAGAGGCGAGAATTGAACCCTTGACCCTGGATGGAGGTGCGAGGCCACAGTGTTAACCACCTCAACGCCATGTCATGCATTTGTTGTTTTTATGTTTTATCTTATCAGGCACATAGAAAATCATTTTCATTAATTAAAAAGCAGACAGACAGATATATCATATAGGTATATATATATATATATATATATAGATATAGATATAGATAGATGGTTTTGATCTCGATTTTGAATCATATTTATGTTTATTTTGGTGTATTTGTCATCTTATACAGCAATTAAGTTTTTTTTTAATTATTGAAAACATATTGTGGTTCTCTCTAGGCCGAACACATCTTTAAATGATGCTGTGAAACTGATTATTGGACACTTGTGATGTCATAATTGTTTTGGAAAGCCCTGAATGTCTCCTTAAATACACTGCCTGTCTAAATGACGTTCTAGAAAACTCTGGATAGTTCTGGATAGATAGATAGATAGATAGATAATTGGGATCTTGGTTTTGAATCATTTCGTTCACTTATTTTGACCGAATATATCTTTAAAAGGACGAGGTGAAACTGATTATTAGACGATTATTACGTCACAATTATTAATATTACGTGTTGGGGGGGGGGGGGGGGGTCAGGTAAATGTGTCTCCTTAAACCCCAGTCTATACAGAATTCATAAATCATAAATCATAACACAAATAAATCATATTTACCATTTATGTTGTTTGGTTTATCGTACTGTATCACAATTTAAACACCTGGTCATTCAAATGATAAAAAAAATAATTTGTCGCTCTTCTTGAGGTAATTTTATTTGGCCGAATACATCTTTAATGGAAGCTCCCACTTCCCCGGTTTGTGGCAAGAGGTCACGCCCACGTGAGATCCGATTGGCTGAAACCTGGCGGTGCTGGTTTATCATTGGTCCGCGCTTTTCCATTGAATTGCTTCCACCTTTACTTTTGTCAATTTTCTGCGCTTTCATTGAACTGACCGGCGGCGGAGTGCAAGTGCAGCCCGCGCGCGCTCCTCACACTCCGGACACTGTGTCTCGCGCCGGGACGGGCCGAGAGCGTCACTTTTATACCGGGGGGATTTAAATACACGAGGAACGTGTTCCCGACTCGGTTTCTCTCGGCAGTTAAAAGGAGGAGGAAAGCAGGACAGAGGAAAGAAAGAAAGAAAGAAAGAAAGAGATCTACTGATGTGAGTGCGCGCGCGCGTGTGTGTACTCATTCTCCGCTCGAGACATAGAACACGGCAATGAGTAGACTCCGGGACGCGCGCGCCTCCATTTCATAAGCTCGACTTTGTGCGCTACAGGACAATAGAAAAGGCGCGATCGTGGGATTAACCTCGGGGTTTTATTTATTAAAAAAAAAAAAAAACCAAGGAGGGATATACTGTACAATGCCGGACCAGATCACGGTGGCGGAGTTTGTAGCCGAGACGAATGAAGATTACAAATCGCCCACGGCCTCGAACTTCACCACGCGAATGGTGCACTGTAGGAACACAGTGAGCGCCCTGGAGGAGGTGAGTTCACCCGGACACACACCTACACACACACACACGCACCAAGACAAAATCTGTGTCTAATACAATTCAATCAGTTTAATGCAAAAGGTAGAGTGCTGTGTTATTCCTACTTTGTTCGCTTGTGACGTCATAATTGTTAATATCAGCCCTCCTGTAATGTACCACTATGACTTCAGGAAAGCCCTGCCTGGATGTCTCCTTACACCCCCTGTGTACACGGAGTCCTTGAAAATGTACACTTCCTGAAATCACATTTCTTAGGATCAGACTTTTGGACTGCTCTTGCACCTCATTCATTCATTCATTCACCTCCATCCTGGATCGAGCATAAGTTGTGGAGACACACCCTGAATCGGACCGCCAGTCCAGCCCGTGACACCGAGCACACAAACCATGCACGTTTCCCCACCCGAGATCAATGCATCTTAAGTTGGAAGGGACAAGTGACCCAAAACCGAAAACTCCACAGCAACCATAACCCGAGCTATGAATCGAACCGGGTTCGCACCCTGGACCGCTCTGCCACACTACACTTAAAACATCCTCAGCAATGAAACTCTAACATACTTTGTGTTTTCTTATATTCCACACTTCTTGTTTTTTAATGCCAAATAAGTCAGCTTAATTTCCTGTTTAAGGACAGGATCTCTGTTGTTTCGTGCTGTTTATCACATGCCTTTCAGTGCAGATGCCGGAGAGCGCCCTGTGCTCTGCAGGTTCAGATCAGAATCTGTGCATTAAAGCCGCCGTGGCTGATGCAGGGCCTGGCCTAAACACCGGCTGAGGGATTAAACTGATTTAGTGGCCTAAATCAAATGGAGGTTGTGTTGTGTGTGCATGCAGGAGCTCTAAGCCTGGTGCTATCAGTGTGGAGAGACTTTATGACTGTGAGAGCTGGCAGGTTACATACATCCTGTCCCTTCTAAAGATAAGATAAAGTCTAATAATCTCGAAAGGATCTGAACGATTTACAGTATATGAACTGCAGATATTTATAACTTTTAGTATCAGAGAAATCAGACTGAAGTCTTTTGTTTGCTGTGAATTGTTACAGAAGTAGGAGGTGAAACCGTATGGGGATGTGTAAAGAGCTTGGAGGGTGTAGATGAGTTTCTTTTTGTCTTATTAAATGTTTCATTTGTTTAACAACCTGGTTTATACTGAGCACTTCACCTGGCTCACATACTGCAGTGGAATGATGCTGATGAACTTGTTTGAACTCCCCTGAATCTGGATGACACAGAACCGAGCTCGATCTATATGCGAGAGGCCTAGCTTATAACTGAAATGCCACATAAACTGTGGGTGCATTTGGGGCAGTTTTCAAACAGGGAAATGAACCAACCCGCCCCCGCACCCCAAGGACCATGACTATTTACATAGATAGATAGATAATTTTGTCGATTCCGACGTACAGCATGTAAGTGACATTGACCGAGTCTATACATAATATGTAATACAGAGAGTATTGAGCAGACACTAAAGCTAGAGAATGAGAGAATTATGCAGGTAGCACCCTAATGTGTAGAGCAGAAGAGCCTTAAGCCTAGAAGATAATGGCAGCTAATCCTACTGCTTTTACGTTAATTGCACCTTTTATGTCTAAATGCCACAATGTGCACACCATTTGCGTTTCTTCTTCATTTCATTGCAATTATCAGTGAACTGAGCCTCAATGGTGATTGACTGACTTTTATCATCAAGATAAGTCACAAGTGCATGAACACCTTCTAACTGTTCTAATTAAGGACTATAATGAATTATTAAGGATGAAGATGGGTAGCCTATACAAAACCATTTAAAAGATTTTCTTTATAACTTATTATGTGAACGTCAACATGATTAATATGGATGGGAATCACTAGGGAGAACACTATACAGCGCGATATCACAATACCTAGGTGTACTGCGATTTTTCAATTATCTATGTTTAATGAATATCCTGCTTTGATATTGCATTATTTCAAATGTATTTACAATTCTAAACAAACTTTAGCTAATATTTCACTGCTGCTATTCTAGATGCTGTGCTGTGTGCCAATGAGTGAATAGTTTAGAGCACGCCGTCTGGGGGATTATAGAGGAACGACAACATTTGACCACCTTAAATGCAAACATCTACGAATTCAAATAATAAAATATAGTTGCAAGCAACGATGACGGGCCCAAGCACCCTGTGCCATCGCCATCCCGGGCGCACCGCACAACCTGTGTTATTCGAGTGTGTTAAGACCTCGAAAAAGCCATCGCCACTCGGTTGCACCGCACAACCTGCACACATCACACACTATACAGAGCTAATGTGTGTGTGTGTGTGTGTATGGTGTGTGTGTGTGAGAGAGGTGTGTGTGCGTCGTGAGAGGTGTTTGTGTGCATGAGTGTAAACATTTGTAATATGGGTGTATGTATGTATGTGTGTGTTTGTGTGCATGCATGCATGCGTGTGTGTGTGTGAGCGCGTTAGTGTGTGTGAGAGTGAGGGAGAGAGGTGTGTGACGTGTGGATGTGTCAGTCTGTGTGTGACGAGTAAATGTGCCTGTGTTTTGTTCTTGTTTGTGTGTATGGTGTGCGAGTCTGTGTGTATTAACATTAGTGATGTGTGTGTGTGTGTGTGTGTGCGCGAGTGTGTGTTAACATTTGTGATGTGTATGTGTGTACAATAGGCCGCAGGTGCTGGAAGAAAAGCCTCACACTATGATGTGTGGGCCCAAGCACCTGTGCATCACTGCCCGTGTACACCAGAAAAACAGAGGGCATTTTGCAAAAAAAACCTGACTTCCTGTTGAGTAGGAAAAAAAAATTCTGCAAACAAGTCAGAATCTGCTGCCATTAGGACACCTAAGCACCTTTGTCACACTGGGCACATGCATTTAAAATGGGAACACCAATACCATTATGACATAATACAGTATATTATATAGCTGTATAGTTACTGTGTATACAACTAAGGAAGTTATTATTTTTGCCATAAGTTTAAGGCCTCACCACGGCTGAAGCGTTTCACGAATCAAAAATCACATAAATAATAATATAAAATAATAAATCATATAAATAGTGAAAGTTGTTCATCTCGATGAGATCTAAATGTGTATCGAGTTTTACTTGTTTATGTGCAAGTGTGTATGAGCTATGCAGCAAAATCTCCTGTGAAGGCCGCGCCCGGGCCCCAGTCTCTCAGGCGTCCTAATGGCGGTAGATTCCAACCTGTGTGCTGATTTTCCATGACTTTTTGAGCATTGTAAGACCTCCAATAAGCCCCGGATTATTGAAAAAACAATCATTAGGAAATCAGTAGGGTCGATGTCATAGGGCCCTAAAAAAAGGATGTTGGAGACAGTGTGGCGATACATGAATTGCCACAGAAACGTATTGCGCTAAGTCACTGAAAGGATTTTTCTCTTCATCTCTAATGGTTAAGCGCTTTCATCTTCAGACTTTCATCTCTTATTGATAATGAAGACATCCAAACACGAAATATGGTATTTCTCAAGAATCTAAATCTAATAAATAGTACAATTTGCAACTATAGTTCCTGTTCTCTAACTTGTTCAGGGTCCTATCATTATAACTAGGCTTACTGCTAACTCTCGTACACTAATTTATACTTTTCTTTGTTTGCTGGAATGGTGCGCTCAAGCACGTTTCTTTTATTCTTCTAATCTGTATAATTTACTCAAGGTGCATATAATGCATCACTCTATTTATGCAACATAAAATAATTTAAAGACATCCCCCTGCTGCCATGGAAAAGATGCGAGTGAAGGGCACAAAAGAGAAGGAAAGCTCAAGCTGATTAAAAGTGAGTCTGTTGCGTGCGTGTGTTCGTTGGTGTTTTCAGTTTCAGTCTAGGAGTGGTTGACGTGACGGTCAACCTTGAAAACCACATTGTGTATTTCAGAAGTTAAGTTTAGAGGCAAACTTGTTTATTCTGCATGTCATATTAATAAACCCATAACCAAGCACTGAAGTCTCTCCCATATAAGCTACATAGGAAGGAAAGAAGAGAGCGATGCTTATCACAAACACAATCATAATTTCCAATGTGTTACGGTATTTTTAATGTTTTAATGCAGAACATGTCAAATGTAATGCATTTAAAAAAAATAATGTAAGTAATCAAAGTCCAACCGCGAACAAAATAAATGGGGAAAAAATTGGAAAGGATACGAATTCGTAGGGTCTTAGAAAAAGTTTCAACACTATCATAAGACATGAAAACAATAAGCTTGTTGTATACATGGCTCTACTTTCCATTGAGGCCCTCAGGAAGTCCGCCCTGGAGCTGAACGATTGTTTTTGCCTTTCCTACTCTCGTCTGCCCCTCTCCCCCCCAAAAAAAGCCCCCTCCAGTTTGTAGTCGTGAATATGATGGGATGTAACTACAGCCCGTAGTAACGCCCACATGTTTGCAGTTTTTGCGCTACTTTTTTGGTCACAAAGTCCCCATGACCTCAGAGTGTAGTCCCAGAGTGCACCAGGCCAGCTGCGGTGTGGATAAGTGCAGCGGGTTCTCCGTTCCACTAAGGATGTGCGAAAGGCATTTATACTCTATACTGTAGACGCCATACAGATGTCCTAAATCAATTCAATTTAGTTTTCTTTATATAGCACTTTTAATGATGGGCATTGTCTCGAAGCAGCGTTACAGAATTTTACAAAATATGGAAATGTATAGGAACGTGTGAGGAAATATGAATAAATCATAATAATCAGATCATCCCTGATGAGCAATCCGAGGGCAACGGTGGCAAGAAAATACTTCCTGAGATGGCAATAAGAAGTAACCTTGAGAGGAACCAGAGTCAACAGGGAACGCATCCTCATTTGGGTGATATCAGATAGCAGAGATTGATCTGAGTGTAAGGAGCCTGGAAGTTCAGTATAACAGGAAGGGTGTTTAAGTCCACTTTTATTGGAGGCTCAGGTACAAAAGGAATTCCAGTCTTGAACTATTTCCGTGTTTAAATATTTGAACTACCTGAAACCTTACCTTCAGGCCATTCCGAGCTGTTGTAACCCAAAGGCCTTGTGCAGTAGTTCACAGTACAGAGCCACCATCAGTGTGGGTGCAGGGTTTTATTCCACACAAATGTCCAAGACATGTGATTTAAGATCAGATAAAAAGATTTACAGCGATTTGTATTTGCAGAAGCAACTAAATGCGCCACTGGATCAATAGTGAAATTGTCATGATGCTTGATTGGTTTTGCAAATGCACTTGACGATACTGTTCTTGCAAGGAATTTTCCAGAACACCAAATTCCATATGTGTTATTTCAGTTATGAAATCGGTATTGTTTTTGAATGGTGAAAAAACAAAAAAAAAATTGAATTAGAATGTGTGTCTGTATCTCCCGTATCTGTTGCAAGATGTCTACTGCACCAACCCCATTCAATCAGATCACCTGCAGTTTCACAAAGGTTTCTCCAAGCATCCTTTTTTTCTTTTCTTTCTGGATGCACATGGCCAGCCAAACATACTGTAAGTAGACACCTGACCGTAGGACCCAAGAAATCTTCTGAGTGGAATGAAAAAGCTGTTTCAGTAGGACATTGTCCCTGAATACAGACTGAGGTCTATAAGTATGGCTGGCTTGACCATACTCAAATGGCGCTGACCGAATTGCTTCAATACCATCAAGTATAGAGAAAAGTATCTGGTCATTCAGTGCCAAATTTTGGTGCCTGAGGCATAAATTTCATTAGCGCCAGTGAGCCAGTAAGGATGCAGTGTAGCGATTATAACCAGCCTAGAGACGGGACTCACATGTGTGTTGTAGTTTGAGAGGCTTGACTACCGTAAAAATGTCTATGCAATCTAAATTATGGCTTTTTTTTGTTTTAATCACCCCTGATACTTTTATCAGCACACAATGCAATGTGTACGAAAAGGACATCGCTGTGCAGGCTGACAACACAGAGAAAGTAATGAAACATGAATGTGTGTGCAAAATATTTAAGAGCATAAAGTACCTCTTTGTTTGACTGCAAGAGGAACGGCCCACAGCCATCTACCTCTTATCATTCAAGTTTGCATAATGTTCTAAAACGTCCGTCAAAACCTCCACCAGCGTATTACTTGTTTGCCGACCTGACCGAAACGTACATGGTTGTCAGTGACCTAAACCGGGACCTTCATGTAACTTGTGTGTAGCATTTGGTTACGGCCAGAGAGAGCTAGGGAGTTTGATATAAATAGATAGTGTTTTGCATGAACATGCAGAAAGAGCCCTGTTCCTTGAACAAAAATGTGTCACTTTGCAACAAATGAAGGCGACCACCGGCGTTGTTAACATGCAGGGTGGTGAGCGTGAGAGAGGAAGGCATACCTGCGTACTGTCAGAGATGGAAGCGATACTGGCTAATCGTGGACGTCTGCAAGCGGAATGGGCGCAGGTCAAGAAGATGCAGTCAGTTGGCGTCGGAGAAAGCATTGAGAGAGTCATCGCCATCCTGGTTGGTAGCTGTTGGAGAGAGCCCTCCACCGAATTAAGGAGAAAATAGGAGAAATATGGCTAATAATAATAATAGGCGTAATGGTTAGTACTGTGGCCTCACACCTCCAGCGTGTTCTCCCTGTCCTTGGATGGGTTTCCCCTGTTTTCCTCCCACACTCCAAAGACATGAAAATTGGCATTCCCGAATTGCCAGTAATGTGTGCGTGTGCCCTGTCATGGATTGGTACCAGGGTGTATCCCACCTCGTGCCCTAATTGTCCTGGTATAGGCTTCAGGCCCAACGTGACCCTGTATAGTATTAAGTATATTAATGAATAATAATAATAAATGAATGGATGAATGATTTTAGAAAGCTGTGCTGAATAATCACTTTTGAGCGTATAGGGTAGGTTGTATTAAGTGGTACATAGTAGAAACTGGATAATCTGACCTCCATTTTGACTGGGTGTAAATGTCTTCATTCACGTACAGCGGTTTGCATCGCCACCTCACAGCTCGGGAGTCTGTGGGTCAGTCCTGAGCCGTATACACTTACTCATGTTATATTCGTGTGGGTTTCCTCAGTGTCCTCCAGTTTCTTTCCATGACAGTAGATGGACTGGAGACTCACTTACCATGTTGCATGTAATTGGTGATACTCAATGCTGACTGGAGTGGGGAAATGAGGTCACTGCTGAGGTCGTTATATAAACAGCCAATTTTTAAGGATACAATTTTTCCCATTTTCTTTTCTGTAATCTACATAATTGAACTGAATTGAACATGAAGAAATGAGATCTTGCTTGGGAGCAAGGGATGACTTTTGCATAGTACTGTACTTCACCTCCTGTTGTAACTCATCGTTTCTTTATTGCCACATTGACTGTCCGAACACCAGGCGAAATGCATCTGTGTAACAGCAATAATCCTAAGATTAATTTATAATCCGTCACGTTATATTGCACAACATTTCCTGTCAGGGCCGCGTGTTTTGTGTGAAATAGTCGACGGCAGCTAGGATTATTACGTTGTCCTTCCTGCTTGATAGAACGACACTGCGTACAGATCCCTGAGCAGTCACGGGACGTTGTACAGATAACTATCAGCATGGGGAAGACAGTTCGTCCTAAATCTAGTAAAGATTCTTCTGTAGTCGGTTTGTTAATGCAACCGTTAATGCGGTTAGTTTTTACCAACATTTCAGCCTACGTTATAGAAGCATCCATTATTTGTGGTTATCGAATTTTTCTTTCGTTTTTTTTTTTTTGTGCTCATGAGATTTGTCCTCGTCAGCAAGCAAGGCGAGTCAGTGAGCTCTGGATCAATAAGTGTCCTTCATGTGATTCATAAAGCTCACTTTACCCCTGTGCAGCCTGTCAGTGATCCTGCTTAGTCAGTGCTCCCTCCTCCCAGTGGCTTTTATTACCTCAGACATTATTTATTCATTTTTATTTATTTAAATGCGCCAACGCTTTAAACAAATTTTTTTTTAAATTCAAATTGCCACAGAATGATTCACACAGGCTGCCCCGACCAGGCGAAGTGCTTGCACCCGAGTGCTGTGTAAGAATCAGAAGAGGCTCTGTTGAACGTCGTGAATTTCCTATTGTACTAAATTCCGTGTCTCCACTGTCGCCATTATGTTCAAGACAACACAAGCCAAGTGAGCATGAAAATATGTTCGTTCCTACAGGCCGAAACAGAAATCGGGATGAAGTCGGTTTCCAAGGACAAACAAGTATTGCTTCCTTCAGGTCAAATTTTGCATCACTCTTTCCCCCTGCTATGGCGTCATCTCACGATAATGTGCGTTTTCCAGCAAGTGAAGAATCTGATTTATTCCACGTCTTAAGGTCAAAAAAGGTAATTTAACCTTTACTCGAAGGATCTTCGTCATCAGTTAAGAGAAATAACTAACTAACTGGAAGAACAGACTAATGATGTACACCTGATCTTTCATGCTCTTCTCCAGTAGAACATGCATTAGAACATGCATATTGGGGTAAAAGTTTCAGTTATTAAACACACCAGATTGAGGAATGAATGTGGCATAGTTTTCGGTGCCAAGCAGATGGGTTTCAGATCATCTCCTGGCACAAAAGACTCTAACATTTACACAGAATTGTGGGAAAAAATCAAACAAAGATGTAATTAGTCGCAGTTCTGCTGATAGAAGTGCCTTGTTGATAAGAAAGGTCAAAGGTCTCATTAGGCAACGTTTCCTGATGAAAAAAAAAGTGAAAAAGACTACAGGCTCTTGATGTCCAGGTAGGTAAAAGAATTTTTTTCTGCAATCCCAAAGGGCCAGTATTGGAACATTTTCTCTGAAAAATGATCAACAATCAATTGTTTGATTTTTGAAGAGCTGAAGCTTTGAGATCTTTCTCACACTTCTGCCCACAATGTCTACAATGCAAAAAGGTGTTAAAGCATTCGCCCTATAGTCCTGATCCTGCGCCATCTGACTTTTACCTGTCTGGTCCCCTGAAAGCAGCCCAACGAGGATGAAGATTCATGAAGAAGTGAAGACAGCGGCGCAATTGTGGCTCGCAGCTCGGCCTAAAACATTTGATAATGAGGGAATATGAAGGCTTGTTGATAAAAAAAAAAGATGCACCTTTTGGGACTTTTAGAGGCTGTGTAGAGATTGACCAAGTGATTTTGCTATTTTTAGCAGTACTTGCTCCTGAGATGACATTCTCACTTGCCCCAATGCCAGCTTGCTAACATCAAAACATCAGAGAAAGCTTGTTACACTGCATGACCTTCTTCATGAAGCACAGATGCAATAACATTCATGCAGTCTATTCTTTATTCTGTTTTTCAAAATGGCAGCGATTATAAAATTTGGCACTGTATCACATAAACATTGGGCTGGAGAAAGTTTATAGCATCATGTTTTTGAATGCTTAGTATAGTGCTGTTAGTATGAAGCAATCAAGATATTCCCAGTAGAATGGTCACAGGAAAAGGTCTGTCATGTTGGTCAAATTTAGCTTTCGCAGTGAAAGTGACTTGACTTTTAAGACATTTCTAGCAAATGCTTCAAGTCTAGCTTGTGAGACAACCTGGAATAAGCATTGTGTCCATGAGAACCTGTCCACCAAAAGCAGCCCGATGACTTTTTCATCTTTATGGCGGTTTTGGACGTTACGAATCAGTCTCTTTGCTTTGTGAATCAAGGCATTTTTGGTAAGTCCTTAAAAGGTCATGAAAAAACTAACTCCGAATAAATGCTCTGGACAATTTTAGGATGTTCGTCTTCCAGACTTTGCAATGGTCAGACAAAAGGTCAAAGCGGTAATTTTTCCTGGTTAGCCATAGACCGTAGCCTGGCGCATTTTGCGCTCTCCTGATATCTTTCCAGGCCGCGCTTTGCGAGGAGCAGGCCAGCTGAGGCAAGCCGAACAGCTGCTCTGTGGAACAGGTGGGAGGGAGGAAAGTTTTAATGAGCACCCAGAAGCAGGGATTAAGCTTGCAGACGTGAGCCTGAATCTAAACTCTTTAGAGCGACTGTCACTCAAACAGGTGGGTAGCATGAGGACATGGGATGTCTGATGACCCTGGACTGCCTTCCCTTCATTTTAAGAAGATTATCCTTCTTGCCGGAGTCAGGCTGTGTTTGCATAGTGGATACTCTGGAGACTATTGGGCTATAATAGGAAGTGACTAACTATTTCACTGAAGTGTACCTCAGGACACAGTGACTTTCAGTCACTGAGTCTCTCATTGGCTTTGTGCTTCTTTGAATACTTGCCTCGGGTTGTGCTCCTCAGTCACTCTATTCATAAACAGCTGCAGTCCTCACTTTCTACGCTTCAGAGCGAGAAGGGGAAAGGTCATGGTCCTGGCTTATAGATTTTCCCCCTCCCTTGACCGTCGGCTATAGGTTCTCCGATGATGTGGTTGTGGGAATGAGGAAGTCCCATTAATTGGGCGGTGGGCTGGGTGATGACCCTGGACAAGGTCAGGAGTGCAACTGGCCTTTATTTAGCAAGGTTTAATGGGGGACAGCGAGGCTCTCTGTTAAGGAGGTGTGTCACAGATTTCCCATTCAAGTCCCATTCACATGCTTTGTCTGCTTTCGAGCTGTTGCTCTTCATTAATGAACTCTTATTGATTTGTTGAGTTTTTATTTGGTTAATAAAGACTGATTCCAGTGACTTATGAAAATTTGGATATGGTTTTCGGTGTGGGGTCCAGGAATTCTTGCAAAGCATAGCTGTGGGAATCGCACTTTATTATGTCTTTATGTTTGTGTCCATGGCAATCACAAAGTTCTTAAACTTGTCCGTATCTCTGGCTACCCTTTGTTGCTAGTATACAAGAGATATTTTGCCATTAGTGTCTACTCTGATTTATTCATAATTTACTTGTGAGTGTTCAGCTGTAGTGTCCTGACTGCACAGCTAATACTTGGAATGTACATTAAAAAAATGACGAACCTTTATGTATTTTTAGACTTGGTGCTTTGTCTCCCAGTATAAAAGCAGGTTCACTCTTGCGCTTGCTGTGAAATGTCTTGCAGACTCGGTAAAGCAGAGATGCCACCTGCATGTCCCCAGTTTGTCAGACTCCCTGGTGTTTGGAACTGGTTCTATTTTTAAAGCTGTGAAATCTTTAATAAAGCACCAAGCCTGTGTTCGCCCAGCGAGCGCAGAGCACCAGTGTGTGCCTCACGCTGCTTATTGACATCAGCCAGACTCAGCCTTGAAGAGCAATCAAACTCCTGTATGGCTTTAATACCTGCCAACAGAGCTCCAGTATTCTGGTAAAAACACACACGTACGGTTCGGAACACTCCAGAGAACAGGGCAGTGCTATGACATGTTTGGGTTTTGATTTTTCATTTCTGACATTTTACAAGAGATGGAGTGAGTAAGAGCTCCCATTTCCCTCGGGTTTGGGGGCAGTCTTCAGCCTGCATTTAAAAAAAAAAAAAGAAAAAAAAGGGGGGAAACTCTGAGATAAAAAAAAAAAAATTTCATCCATACGTCGCTTGTACCGCATATCCTGTGTAGGTTCTTAGGAACTGAGGGCACAAGGAGGAGTAGTACCCAATCACAGAACGGCCCAAGCATGCACTCATTTTATATCGCCGATGCTGAATCCCCAAACGTTAAAACAGACGAGAGGGGAAATGAGGTTGCTGCTGAGGTTGTTCTAGGCATCTGGCATCATCTGCACTTGTTTCTCACAGGTTCATGTCTTAAATTAGATTCTGTTTTAGGCTTGAATGATTTACAGAATACTGTGTGGTTTATCAAACTGAGGCATTCCTTTAAGACTGCTAAGGTACAAGGACTTCAGAGCCAAAAAATGAAAACCATAAAAGTTCTTCAGGAAGCCTCAGAGAAGTCCACAAGACTACATTAAAAAGAATGCAAAAATGTCTGAATCGTTGTAAAAAGAAATGCTAAGAAATGAGAGAGGGGGGGGGGGGTCAATACTTTATTTCTGGAAAGTATTTTGCAAGTTATTATTATTTTTGATCCTGTTAAAATGGCTCAAGGTTAGTCCCTTGTGAGGAAATGTAAACAGAAAGTGAATAGAGAATGATTGATGTATTAGATATGGAACTTGGATATTAAAAAGTTTCCCAATGCATTTTTATAATATCGAAGCCACCTGGTTTTTCCATTTTTTTTTTTTAAAACTACTGTTGCAAATTCTATCAACCATCACAGTCTGTATTAAATTGTATCTTCCAATAATATCTACTAAAAGGTTGAAATTGCATTATAGTGTATGCAGTACAGTTCTCCTACATCGTGTGGAACTTTGTTTCCTTTGTCGTTACAGTCCATTATACATTATATTTTACCTTTACAGTTTATAGCACGATAATGACTATAAGGATACAACAATTAATGGACATGGTTGATTAAAACCGATGATGAAATTCACTGGCAACGAATTGAATTGTGGAGTAGTTGATGCTTGATTCTGACATGAACTGTGAACGCTCTGACATGTGGGTTAGGCGACACCTTCACCTTCACGAGCAACAACCTCCTGAGTGTGGGAACATTTCGCTCTTAACTCGAGCAAAACAGCCGTTAGAATCAGACGGAAAGACTTTGTGCTGGCGGGGGCGTGGCCGAGCGCCGCTCCGTGAGGGACGTGAGAATCAAAAAGGATTCACACCTGAATTATTGTGCTTTGCTTTTCCTTGGATTTATATTTAGTTTCACTGGGAAAGTTCACAACCTCAAGCGAAATAGCTACCGTTATTGAGTAATTGTGCCATTTGTAATCCAATTAACTGATTAATCTATCGATTATTGAAATGATTAATCGATTAGCAAAATAGTTGTTGGTCATTAGAAATCACTCATGAGATGCTGCATCATGACGCCATGTTCTGTTCCCAGTCCAAGTTCTCAAACATATATAGGCAGTAAACTATTAAAGATCTTGCTCAGTATGTCAGCAGTTCTTCTCTGGCAAGCCTCAAATTTGACCTCAAAATATTGTAGTCAATATGAGAGATTAGAGTCTTCTAAGCACTAGCGATTAAGTAGAGCTGGTGGTTGTAGTGCTCTTGTCTGGTTCCTCTCAGCCAGACACATTCGGATTTCATTTCTTCATTGATCGTTTTTTTTTTTTATTCGCATCTTACTGTTTACAGACCACACCTGGCAGATGTTTCAAAACCTCGACTTGGTCTATAAAAATCCTGCTGATTTTGTGCATGTCTCAAAATGACATACATCTTAGATATACTGTATTATCAGTCACCCTCATATTCCACTAAGCACAGGGTCAGACATGATACAGTGCCACTGGAGGAGATCTGGTGAAAATCCTTGCTTAATAGCTCGATAGTGCTTGGGCTTAAATCCCAGACCTTCTGATTAGCAACTGTTTGAGCTCTTGCAAGTCCTGTCCAGTTTACATGAACCAGCATGAGTTTTAGATTTCCATGATTTTGCAAACATATTTAACTTGCTTTTCCAGTTGTATGGGTGTCCTGTTTCTACACGCATTTTAGATTTGCTGATTATTTAATTCCCACTCTGAATTTTGGTGTTAAGCTGGTTTAAAATGTGCAGGTTCAGCAGCCTTGTAATATTATTAGTAAAACTAAATCCCAATAAAGGCGCAACCAAACAGATCTCAGTGTCAGACTATGTGATGAAGATCCACTAACAGTAGAGTTGCTGTTAAGGTAAATTACTATAGAGACTGTGCGGTAACGCAACATTTGACAAGAGGTCGCAACAATTAGTCCCAACCTCTGAAAGAAAACTTGGAATTCCTACTCTAGGAACTCGGGATGGTCTCCTCACCAAATCAGCAGCACTTCTAATAATATGCGTACGCGTGTTTACACTAGTGCTTGCTTTAGATTAGCTAATATAGAGACGTGTTTACTTGTTAAATCCGTAACTTTGATTACAGATCAAAGACGTAGACGAAGAACATACGGTCTAACATAAAGTCTAACTCCCTCTTGAACACTGTATAAGCATGAATTAGCATGTTTTTGTTTCACTATTTTCACTACTCCATTTTAAGCGACCCTCTGCAGTGGTAGCTCTGGCAGTCAAGGCGCCGGGTTGCTGATTGGACAGTCAGGTGTTCGAGCCCAGGGTTGACACTGTTAGGCACCTAGATGCTATACATTGGCATTTTAGGCATTGGACTACTGATTGTGCAAGGTCCTAGGTTCAAACCCCACCACCACCAAGTTGCCATTGTTGGACTCTTAACGCTCAACTGGTCAGATGTATAATGAGAGGAAAATGTCGCTCTGGATAAAGGTATCTGCTGAATGCTGTAAATGTAATGTGAATGCCAGGCCCAAGTCTGGAGAAATGAGTGGGTTGTGGCAGGAATGGCATCTGGAGGAAATCCTCTGCCAGTAACTTGCATATCGAATGATCCAATATGGCGACCCCAAGCTGTCCTGTGCGTATCGCTATCCTCCTATTTGTAGGGTTTGAGACGAGCACAAGAAACACAAGTGCTTAGAATTTTTTTTTTCCATTCGCTGTTCATACTTGCAATGTGCAAACTAATATTGCACTAATAATTGTAATAATAACCTAATCTGAATAAAACGCGTCAATCTGAACAGTCTCACCCGATCTGGGTAAACCCATTGCAACTAAGGTTGATCAAACGCAACCATTTCAGCCTAGTTGTTGACCTGTACTGTATGTATGGAACTCCGTGATGTTTTCCCACATTTGCCCCCAGGCAGAGATGTCGAGTGTTGTGTTAGTTCTCGTTCGTGGCATAAGGAGCAGCGTGAAGGTAAAACAAGGGCTCCCATTTGAAGCTTGCGTTAAAGAGCAAAAGGTCTCCCTGGACACAGGAAGTTGGAATGGAGCTTGCTATTGATGAGAAACCTTACTGCAAGCGCTAGAACGCACACTTGGGAGTCGTTTTCTCTGAGTGTCTCTTCAGTTTAATTACCCCAATTAACTCCTCACCAAGGTGTGATTATTGGCCTTATTGTGATTATATGCTCTTGGAGAGGGAACAGTTTGAGCGCAGGTCGACTTGAATAGTTTTCACAGACGAACTGGTTGTATATGTTTTTTGGGCATGTTTTTTTTTTTTTTTTTTCTTTTCTTTTTTTTCTTCCTCCCTCTCAGCACATACAATGGAGTCTTTGTTGAGGTGAACCTACAGCTAGTGTGTTTGGGCGAGCTGTTCCATCCCAGTGGGCTTTGCTCTATGGTGTTTTCTCACTCGTAAAGCTGCTGATATTGTAAACAGGGAGTGTTTTTTTTTTTTTTTTCTTTTTTCTTCTGCATGTGTGTGTGAGAGATACAGGAGAGAATGCGGTGTGTTAATCTCGCTAACCCGGCACACTTGTTGTTGTGGTGCAATTAGCAGCTGTTCCGGGAGAGGCTGTGTTTGTTCATCACGTCAGCCGGTGCTCGGGTCAACACCATGACACCGTGGGATACTCTACCCTCCCCCACAATCTCTTCTCTCTGGAACAAAACATGTTCAACACGGAAAAAAGGCTTATGGTCAGCGGATTCTGTTAATTTACTTATCTGGAAACACACAGAGCTCGGCTATGACCTCACTGATCAGACTTGTCCTTATAAGGGCGAATAATATCGATTAAATATCGAGTTTCTGAGCTCCAGAATTAAAATCAGTTCTTTTTGGTTCGGTTCAGTTAATCGTCTGCTGATGGATGTGTAGGGATGGAAACATGCTCGTAAAAGAACACCAGGTTGCTGGCAAATAATAAATGATCAGAATAATAGAAAAACGTATCTAGTTTGAAACGATTTAGTTTTTGTACTCGTGTTTTAGCTTTTGTTTTTTCATGCAAAATGACAAATTTGCTCAGTTTGCTCCTCACGGCTCAGAATAGCTGCTCACGTTAACAAAAAAAAAAAACATCTGTCAGTCTGGTTCATGTGGGTTGATGTACCACATTAAGGTCGTTTCCGAGGACACCGGACCCCAAAGTCTGGTTCATTTTGATGAGTGAGAACACTCCGGTTCCTCGCTCAGGAAGCATTCCAAACGGCAATGTCGTCTGTCTGCTCTAAAATCTCCACGCCAATTTCACCCTCTAACCTACTGTGCACAACCATGGCTGATTACGTAGGAACGCCCATGAGAGCACTGCTCTTGAACTTTATTTTTCTGAAATACCAGTAATATTTCGGAAAAAGCATGAGGTTAACTACCTCATTGTCTTCTTCTCTTGTGTTTAATGGCGGCTCACAAACTAAGTAGGCGCATGTTGACACCTTTCGTATCGGGCCGTGTAAATACGCCCAGGAAGGAAAACAAAAGCAATGTGAACACTGGCCAGCAGGGGACTGGGGAGTGGGGGAGGAATTGTTTCTGGGCAACGTATAAATTAGTCTTGCCTAATGTGAACACACCCTTAATGCAGTTTGACTGGAAGCACTGTCTAATTGCCATCAAACAAGGCTGGTAGTTCGTAGTCTGATTGATTTGCTCCACATCCGAGTTCGATTGTTGCGTTCTCTCCTTCGCAAGGGTTTGACAATACAAACACCATATGTTACTGTGCAAAAGTCTTATGCACCACATTAGCTTCAGTACAAATGTAGTTATACGCATGGAAACAATGAAACAAAACCCCCCAATGTAGGCTCCTGGGTTTTGCATGACAACAGGAAGGAGCAAGTCTGACACATTTACCAGAAGAACTCCGACACGTTCTCCAGCACACTCAGTAAAACCTAACAGCTGTTTTACTCATTAAACACTACTGATTATTTTCAAGCAAAGAGTTTTCACACCAAATATTGACTGTTTAATTTATTACTCTTCTATAACTTTATAGAACTTGGTTTTACATACGAATGTTTTAAAGCAATTTTATGACATTTTTTTTTGTTGCCAAGACTTTTAGACAGTAAAATGACTGTTAGGTTTTACTGAGCATGCTGGAGAATATGCCCGAGTTCTTCTGGTCGCACTTGCTCCTTTCTATTTTCATGCAAACCCCAGGATCCTACATCAGTTTTTAATTTAATAAAAAATTTTTCCATGTGAAACTTTGTCCATCATGTAATATGTTGGATTTCTTTACAGTTATGCAAATATTCACCTGTAATGTTATTTATTCATTCATTTTTAAATTATGATCGGATATAGTGAATGTTTTGGGACATAATGAAGACATAATAAACATGTTGGTCTTTCGGCCGCTCCCGTCGAGGAGTCGCCACAGCGGAACAACTTGGCACAGGTTGTACGCCGGATGGTCTTGACGTTCTTGTACCAAATAATACTCTATCGGTGATGATGCAATAGCTAGCGTACATCCCGGGTCATTCCACCATGTTTGTTGTCATGATCTATTTCTTGGGCTGCATTGGACCACACAACACGCTAACTGATGTCATGTCTTTGCAAAGAGCCGGATGAGCTCACAGGACATTCTGAACTTCCTCCCTGAGAGACTCGTTGACCAGCTTAGCTAATCCCCATGAGACTATTGCATCTTTGCGTGAGAACCTGGGAAATTTGTATCGTCAACCTTCTACAATGACATTTGTTTTTTTTTAAGGAAAAAAAAAGAATGAATAAAGCAGACAGGAATATGTTGTGGGATTCAGGAGGCCCAACCCAACCAGAGGACTGCAGAAGCTGAAACAGTACATAGCTGTGATCATGTGTTTCTAATTCAGTTGCAGCTTTCTCTAGTCCTCCTTTTCCTCTTGTTTTGTAAGATTTTGCTTAAAGATTCTGATTAAAGAATACAAAGTGTGTCCACTAAGCTACCCTCTGCACTTTTTTCTTCTTTTAAAGCGGAATGAATGGGACATGGGTTTTGTGTTTTTTCGTGATAATTAGGGCACAGTGAGCAAGGTCTTGCTGCACGTCCTCTCCTGCCTTAACTGCATGTACTGTACAGTGTATATATACAGTGCGAGAGTGAAAGTCACCCCAGCCCCACCTCCACCATCCCTTATCTCGGTTTCCCCAGTGGAGTCAACAGCATTCAGCCATAGAGAATTAAAAACGGAGGTGTGTGCGCTTCCAATCACGCTAATGGAGTACACGCATTCGACGCCTGCCTTTCCTCTCATGTGAAGCATTTTAGAAATGCAAGGTCTGCTTTTGGCTCTTTGCACTTAATTTAATAACGTCTTATGCCATGCATCTTTCATGATTTAGCACAGAAATGATCATGTTCTATTCAGTATTATTCAGAGACACTAAGGGACTTTATTCTAGCTGTTGGATGGAAGGATTGTCGGATAGAATTATATAATAGTAAGAACCTGAAGTCATCACTATATGAATATTTGACTGATTATACTGTATGTTATGTTTAACATCCGCTGTGATTTAAAACTGATTTATCGTTTATTGGTTGGCATGCCGAAAGGGTCTCTAGAGTGCTCTGAAAAAAATATCTATATCGGGGACAAAATGCACTGTTTTGTTAGGAGTTAGGAGGATTTGTTTGGGACATGTGCCAAACTCCACTTCTCCATTAAAATGCATTAAGTTCTCAATTTCCTCCAAATCTGCCTAAAAAGGTTACATTTATTCTCCTTCAGTAACCATTTTCAGACTACAAACACCAAACTTAGACACTCATGCTCTGTAAACTCTTCTCTCTCAGAAAGTGAAACCGCTAAGTTCTATGTGGTAGGGTTCCCGAGATAGAGACGTCAGAACCAGAGGAGAGAAAATGCCAGTAAAGTCAACGCAAGACATCGGATTACAGCCTAAGCCCCGCCCCCTCCACTCACACTTACCCCGGAAGGCTTTAGGCTCATATCTCAGGAACCGTGTTGGCTAGAACAGAGGTGGTTTTGTCTGATTTGCTCAGGAAAGGCATTGCAACATCATTTCCCCGACTACACAATTTCTTGAGAATTGTCTCTGATTAATTATACTCCTCAAAACGAACCCAAACATTCAAGAGTCCAAACATCAGAAGTCATTTTGAAAGCTGTTCCGGTGTAGAGAGGTTTGTTGGCGATTGTTTAGAAGAACTAAATCGGTCATTTTGTTCTTACCACATACTGCAAAAACCTGCAAGTTAATATAGTGCGCTTGCTTTGTGGCTTGTCACGTCTGTAACAAATGGGTCATCCACCAAGCTTTTTAATTCACATCAGTTTGTTGTCATGTAAACAGTGCCAGGATGTCCATTATAGCAATTGGGGGGGAGAGAATCACAAGTGATGTGATTGTATGCATGCAAAATGGCAGGTCAAAAAGAAAGCCTCTCATTTCAAAAGGCGAAGCATTTGTTTTATTATTAAACCAAAAATGAAAATCAATTACAAAAACATTTTTTTCAAAACCAAAATGAAAAAAATAAATAAATAGCTAATGGACATTTTTTTGCATTGGACACAATTAGTTTGAGCCAGACGTTTATTCTTGTTTCTTTTCTTTTCTTTTTTTTTTCAGGTGTGTCATCGCATTTTATTCATTTAATATTATTATTATTTGATAGTCATTTTTATCTAAGGAGTGTGTTGGTTTCCTGCAGTTTAAAGACGCCAACCTTCTGATTACATTTAAACCACCCTGAAAGCAG
This sequence comes from Clarias fuscus, assembly GCA_030347435.1. Lineage (NCBI taxonomy): Eukaryota > Metazoa > Chordata > Actinopteri > Siluriformes > Clariidae > Clarias > Clarias fuscus. The sequence goes on from CM059216.1 coordinate 12,775,174, forward strand.
CGTCTAAATTCATTGTTTCATTCCACTATTCAATGTTTCATTTTATTCTTTGGAAACTCATTAATTTTCTTTTTTTTGTTTTGGGTTTATAATAAATGAATGAACAAATGAAACACAGTTTGTAGTACACAGTCTGCAGTTATCAGTCTAATTCCCTAATAACATGGTTAATAAATTACACAGAAGCATCCCGTTTACACAGGGTTTATTGTAACCATCATTGTACCTTCCGTTAGATTTATTCCTGTGCTTTAACTGCGTCCTCATTCTGTTCTTTTTCTTTTAAACTAATTAAGCTTAAGGATCCCAGTACGCCTTTTATCATCTCTTCTGTTCTGCTTAGTGCCGTCTAGACCACCCACAGTAACTCTCCCCTGTTGTAAAATCGACTCCGAGTTCATCCTGGCTGTTGTGAGCTGCTCATGCCGTCCTGCCGTCCACCTTTTGTCTCCGTATTTATTCCAGAGCTTACACTCTTTACGTACAACTCCTCGACACCGCATTAGTGTCAGATATCGCATGAAGAGCAAACCGGCTCACGAACTGCGATACATTACGACCGTTGCACTCTGTAGGGGCTTTTATTAGCTTAACCGAAACATCTGGTGCCTGACTGAGTCTTCGCTGTTAATCAGCTCGCACCAGCTCTCCCAACAGTGAAGTAGGCCGATCACGGTCTAGGCCGGGTTCACTGGCTGCTGTTCAACACCATGTTTGGTCTGTGCGCCAAAGACGGGGAAAGCACAGGATAAAAGGAGTTGGGGAGGTGAGGTTGAGGTGTAATTGCAGGGAAATAAAGGCTGGTTTCAGAACAGACAGACTTCAGAAGGCAGTTTAGACAAGTGGGCAAAGGCAGTCTGGAAAAGTACCGCTTTTATACGGAAGAGTCTGAATATACTGGCTATGATGTCTGATGTCATCATCAATAGATTTGTCTACCGGGAGCATGCACAGTGTAGTCGATTTGGATTTGGTATTGCAAATAAAACTTAAACAAAAAGACTGTGAATGATGATAAGGGGGGGGGGGAAAAAAGAACCGTTTCATTTTTACAGAAAATTCCTTTTAATCCTTAAACTTCGCGAAAGGATAAATAGGATGGAAATAAAATGAAGTGAAAACGTTTTAACATGAAAAATGTGGAAATAAATGAATAATTAGTTTAAGAAGGCTTTGTATTTCCTTCACATTGGTTTAAGGTTTTACACCATTCGTGAAGTTAATAAAAAATTTAAATCTGCATATTTGTGAACACATTTCTCTGAAAATTATACTATAAATTAACCCTTAAAAATCACCCAAAGTAGTTAAAGTTAGACTTTACTTACTAGAGATGGGGTGGATAGCGATTCAGCGATGCATCACGCTCCTTTTGCGTGGCAATTCATGTACCGCTACTCTGACTCGATTTTCGAAAATACATTACAAATATTTGTGGTAATCGTTTGCAGTTCCTCTATAATCCTATAGGTGGAGCGCACTAAATTATTCACATGTTTGCAGCAGCACAGCATCCTGTGTGGTAGGAGTGAAATATTATGCTGAATTTGATTAGAACTGTAACACAATATAAAGAAAAGAAGAAAAAATAAATAATAATAATCGCAGGATTGCAATAGAAATTAAAGTGGCACTCCGCACTCGCCGTTAATAATTCTCGCTGATGATATTGTATCGGCGGGTCCCTGCTGATTCTCATCTCTAGTATTTACTCGGATCACAACGCACCTCGAACAGACTGTCATGTACCGAACACACACTCTACGATTTCGTTTAATGATCGACTGGCTTTAGCTTTTATTCCACTGTGGTATCCAGTTCATGTGTGACGATGATTCCTCATCCTTCCAGTCTCAATCCTGTAGGTTTTCATCACATTGTACACTTGAACATGCTCATGCTTTAACTAATATACAGTGATTGATTGTACATACACTACTGTGTAAATCTACTGCATTTAAATGTTTAAAAAAAAATTTTTTTATTTTTTTCGGCAAAGTGTCTCAATGGCGACCAGCCAAGTGACCAGCCTGTCTTTGCCAGTGCAGTGTTGGAACAGCAGGAGGGTGTGTGTCTTAGGAAGCTGATACTGTTATTCAGCACCCCAGGGGAAGTATACGCTACCTTGCAGCTCGTGGCATACCAGATTGGCCACTTTAAAAAAACAATTTTTAAAAAAATAGGATGTAATAAGAATGTAGTCTTGTTTGGCTTAATTTACGCATTTAAGTTGGTTTGCGGTCCCTAAATGTCATTTTTGTGGATTTAATATTTTTTTTTGTTAATCCAATTAATGTAAAACAACTGTGTCAAAACTGAAAGTTTTACTAAATTTGCGTTTAACCGAAAAGTACATTACTTCTACTAGAAAAGCCTAGTAACATATCACATCATTATATGAATTAAAGTCGGGAACATCTTGAACAGTTGAATAAGAAAATTTCTTGTGTACATTTTTATTGGAATGATTATTTATAGGATATCCCTAATAAAGGATACCATATCTTGCTTGACAAATAAGTCGTCGCGTTATAGGTATTTATTATACAGTCATTTACAGATTTTAGATTTTATTAGTTGGATCATTTATTTAAGTTCAGCGATGTCAAGTTCTTTTGCTCACACTGATTATTGCTTTTTTATGTAAGTATTATTACTTATAACTACTTATACTAAAATAAATAATATAATAAAATAAATATGAATAAATACTATATTTATACTAATACATATACTAATTCCCTTAGAGTGCTTTTACACTAGGTATAATTGATTGGTAATGTACCCAGAAATTATTGCTTCTCCCTCCCCACTGACCCTCTGGCCTACTGTATGTACACTTATTATTATTATTATTATTCTCTGTACTTGGGTACACTTGCGTATTTTCACTCTCCGATACAATGGCAGATGGCAGTGTGCCCCTAGTTGTCTTGCGAGCCACAAAGAGGAGAAGAGAACAAGGAAGTCAATCTTCACCTCATACCAAATACTATTATTTTGGAAGAAATGTCAAGAGGAACGCTCTCGCATGCCTTCTAATTTTTTTCGGCTATGGCTGTGTAGGTCAGAGGATGAGATTGGGGCATGGTACAAGACCGACAGCACTGATGACATCGCTTCCGTTCTCGGGTACAATCTGATTCGATCCATGCCTGAATATGGGACCCAGGAACGTGTGTGTTCACACTGATCAAAATGAACCAGACTTTGGCGTCAAGTGTTCTCGAAAAACAATCCAGAGTCCCTAATGTGAAACCATAATACAATATATGAGGCCCAAGTGCCATGGACTCAAGGGGAGGGTGTTTCAAAAAAATATTTTCCCAAGAAGTTGCATCCTGATACAAAAAAGCGTGGAGTAAAAGACAAAAATCTGGTGAGGTAATAGTCCAGTCATACACTGTTATCCATTAAGAGTGCTATCATACCCAGTCTATTTGAATAGACAGCATTTAAAAAACATATTTATATCTGTTAGTTGCTTCTATTAATGCTTCATCTTTTATTCTTTTAAAAATCCCTCACCATTTCTGGCCTTGAGACAGTAATTTAAAACCATTTTATTAAGCATTCCACTTCACACCAAAATGGGAACCAGGACACGGTGTTCTGAGAGATCCCTCTCTCGGTTCAAAGCGAGTGATTGTGGTAATGGTGCTCCAAGCGGGATCCACTGCAGCTTGAGGGGGAAGGAAAAGTATCTGAAATATGCCAGGCTAGCACAACTGCTTTGTTTTCTTTGCCTAATGTAAGTGGGTGGAGGGGGGGATGGGGTTGGCCTACGCTAGACGTGCCGTCATCAAATAGCTGTGGAACTGGGAACAATGGAAGCCGGGACATCACTGACCCCACTATGTGCAAAAGCCGCTGGAATCTTTAGACAAGGGGTGGGGGCGGGGGTATTAGTGGACTGACTGTGGTGTGGCTTTGCCAGGGGATTTTAAGATGGCATTAATAATATACTATAGTATCAATTATCCAGCAACGGGAGTGAACATTAGATGGATAGATGGACAGATAGATAGATAGTGTGACCTGCTTTTAGTCAGATGTTCTGAAGTTCATGGCCAGTTGTGGTCGGGTCATTTCACTGGGGTTGGCGATCAAAGGTGGAAGCAGGATGCTGGCAGATGTACAACAGGATGTGTGTCGGTGTGTGTAGGAGTAGCTATGTAGAAGTAACTTGCCTTATTGTATGAAATCTTGCAGAACAAAAACTGCAGCTGGTGTATTAAAAAATGTGAGAATGTTTGGGTTGTACGTGTCTTTACAGCGACACTGATCCCAGGTTGAAGGTCTGGCAGTCCATACGGTACTTTCCTCTTTCGGCACAGATGGCGCCTGACGTCATCTTATCATCTTCTTTTTTTTTTTTTTTTCCTTGAGCCGCGCTCTCACCAAAATCGCCCTTTTTATACAAATTAACGGCAAGGCGACTATACAATCCAGAGTGGAAATAATAAAAAGGTGTGCATATTTTTCTTTTGCGTAAGCTGTAACTTTATTAGACTTATAAAGCTAAAGTTAAACTCATAACTTGTGAAATATATCATTGGCAAAAGAGCTGTTATGTCCAGTCCACTTCCAATATTTTTGAAAAGTGACGAAATATCACTTATGTTTTTTTGCTTGACTGGTTCACTGTACAGGGCTTGATTGATGATATTTCCTGGTGGGAAATGATAACAAATATCAAACTGCTACGTTCATTTTTGCCCATCATCCCCTGTGGATGAATATCATTGAATATCTTTTAATTTCATCCTTAATTAAGATCAACGAAATGTACAGTACCAGTCAAAAGTTTCTACATTCTAGAGCAATACTGCATTTTTTCAAAACTATGAAATAACGTGTAGTATTAGATAATTAAGTAGCAGCAACATTTAAAAACACTAAGGTCACTTGTCTTCTTGCAGGAACAGCATTGTCAAGTACATTTGCAAAACCAATCGAGCACCATGTCGAAACTGGCTCTCATGAAGACCAGCCTGGGAAAGCAAGACCAAAAACGAGCCTGAAAAATCACTAATTTACAGCACCCCAGGTTAGAGCCGACAGAAATACAAATCAGGAAATACCATTGAATTAGAAAGGGTTTCCTGCAAGTACTCTGGTTTCCTCCCACAATTTAGAAACATGTAGTGTAGGCTGATTGGCATTAGTGTACGATGTACGATTAGTTATACGTGTCTAACATATAACAGCATGATTAATGGAAAACGAATAAATGCAGCAAATAAAAGAATCAAAACAGAATGTCTCTATAGGCTTCTGGTATATTTCACAATGAGAAAAACATGCCACAGAGACAGGAAAGCTATTTAGATGTTTTCTAGCTCACGACTGTGTTCACAACATTAAGACCGTGCAGTAAATTGTCTCCGGTTTCTTTTGAGTAGAGTTTTATAAGCTAAGTAGAACCAGCAGCGTACCCCATAAAGTGACAGATGTAACCTATACCCGCGCTTCATGTTTAAACGAACACCCAGTCCAGCCTTTTAAGCAGGAACCTCGATTATGCCATGAAGTCCTCCAGGGTCAATTGAAACATGATGAGGTATAAGAATGAAGCAGTGCCACTTTAAAAAAAAAAAAAAAAAAAAAAAGCATGTTGTCGTAACATCACTTCAGTTGATGTGAAGCTCTGCCGTCTCATTCCATGGTGGAATGTTGAGGAACGCTAATGTAGATGTGGTGATGCTGAAAATACTATCATAGGCAAATGGTTTTAGACAGGATAGTGGTGAACCATCATCTACAAGGAAGAAATGTGGTCAGAAAAACATCCCCAATGAGCATGATGGGAAATCACTTAAAGGTTTAGCGAAATCGTAAAAAGCAAAACAAAAAAAACTAACAAAAACACAGAAGAACTGATGGCTATGTTTAATCGTAAATGGAAGAGCATTTCCACACTCACAAAGTGAAGAGAACTCAAGGGAATTGGACTAAGCAGCTATGTAGCCTTAAGAAAGCCACACATCAATGAGGCTACTCTGAAAAACGATTCATAAGGAAGCATAAGGAATGCACTATAATGTGCATTGAAAAATAGAATGGAAAAAGGCCATGTGGTCTGGTGAGTCCAGACCTACTCTCTTACAGAGTGATGGGCAGAGCAGGGTAAGAAGAGCAAGGCAGAGAAAGTGACGTATCCATTATAGTGGCTACCATACAAGCCGGAGAGCCCAGTGTTATGATTTGGGTTAACTTTAGTTGGTCGGGACTAGGCTGAATGTACTGAATGACCAGGTTTTTCCCTCATGGCACAGGCACAGATGATGATGCCAGAATTCATTGGGCTCAAATTGTGAACGAGTCGTTCAGGGAAGAAGAGACGCATGGATTGGTCACCAAAGTGTCCAGACCTTACAGACCATTGAGAATCTTGAAACTTGTGATGTGCTGGAGAAGGCTTTAAGAGTTTGCCATCTATAGTCCAGTACAAAGTGAAACGGAACAAGATGCTACATACGTGCAATATAATTTAACTGACTAGCTAACTACGACATTATAATAGCTGACTATCTAAGACAAACCAAATTTACACCATAAGTGATTAAAAAAGCTATACTGAAGTACTATACAAAAGACATTTCTATACAAGCGATAACACAAGACAACGTAAAGTGCAAGACCTTTATGTGAAAAAATCTTTTTGTGACTCTGGTCTAAAATGAATGGTGTGACGTTGCATAAGCTCATTGAAATGATTAAAGATCTCACTACACTGGCAGGACTCCCCATGTGCACCACATCACGCATCACATAGAATATCTCATTACAATGATACCTGGAAGTTGGTGGGATATATTAGGAAGCAAGTGAACATTTTGCTCCTGAAGCTGACGTGTTGGAACAGAAAAATGGGCAAACATAAGAATTTAATCTACGTTGATCAAATTTGGACCAAATTGTGATGGCTAAGATGACTGGATCAGAGCAACTCCAAAACGTCAGCTCTTGTGGGATGTTCCCAATCTGCAGTGGTCAGGACATACTTAAAGTGATCCAAGCTAGGAAAACCGGTCAACAGGGTCATGGGCGGCCAAGGCTCATTGATGCATCTGGGAAGCGAAGGCTGGCTCGCATAGGCCGATCCAATAGAAGAGCTACTATAGGGAAAAAATGGTGAGAAGGTTAAAGCTGGTTGCTATAGAACGGTGTCAGAACACCTTTTATTAGGGACCTACTGTACTCAATGTTGGGCAGGGTGGCCTGAATGTTACGGCTGACTGGTATATGTCTGAGTGTTTGCTCTTCCATGCAGCAGTATGCAACTAGTAAAGCTCCTTAATGAGACGAATCAGCTTTGTATAATATCAAAAATATCCTATAAATAAACTTTTTTTTCCATGAGTGTTCTATATATTATTGCCATATTTCAGAGGCCTGTGTCTACCCCTGCTAATAAAGGATAAGCTTTTTCATGTGGGAAGTAAGAAATAAGAAATGGCATTAGAGAACCCTTTCTCCATAATCATAAATGTACATTGAAATATTTTGCATGCAACGTTGCTTATAGAACTACTGGCTAAAAGTATCGACTGCAAAAACCAAATCTAGTGTCGAACATTAAAGCTCGTTTGAACAGAATCTCCACACGAATGAGGTGAAACTGCTTTCCGACGCGTTAAGCGTCAAGATGTTCGCCATCCGTCATCTCGCAGATGCCTTGCTAAAGCTTTCAAGTATGTCCAGCGCTGAGTGCCTAACTGAGCCGAGAGTAAAGAGGGGATCAGATAGCACTCAAAGTGTCTAAACGACCAGAGCATTCAAGGCCCTGGGTTTGAGGTGAAGCCGAATAGGAGCTGCTGGATACAGTTTCAGTTTACGCAGAGATCGCTCTGATAATCGGACTGTTCTAGCACTCCTCCAGCACTTACATTAGATGTGATTATGAAGATGGTCTAAGCTTTAGGAGCAGTAAAGCCCTGGAGCGTGAGAGTGAGCGAGTCGGTGATGGATGGTCCTGTCAGCAGAACCATAATCGTTTATCTTGTGTTGGTGTTTTTAGAGAGAGAGAGAGAGTACAGTTTTGTGTATGAATCTGCAACAGCTTTAATTAGCTGCTTTTTTTTTGTTTTGTTTTTTTTGGACAGGGTTTTTCTCATTACTTTTCGGAAAGCTTTTGGCTTTAGGGTTATTCCATTAACATTTTTAAAGGTCCAGTTCTATTGGTTTTCTTGTTTGCTAGGGTCTGGATAAACAACTGACGTGACTGATTAATTAATGATTAATCGTTAATGATTAGTTTATGACACCAATATAATGGTATTGGAGCTGTTTTAATTTATAATTTCGCATTTTTGTGTCCTGTCATGAAACTCTGAACAGAGGATACACGTTTATTTATTGACACTCGTCTGTTCAGTGAATAAGTAAAATGAAAACCTACATGTTGTGAGATCTCTTTCCTTTCAGAGCAAAGTTAGATCCAGCTTTAATTATGTTAAATATTTCACATACAGTAAATACATGTGATTGACTGCACCAGTTTAAACATGCACCATGTTTAAAGTTACTGAACTATTCCTGTTTTTTATCGGTGATCTCATCAACCATTTGTCCCATGCATTCTGTTGAGGGGAAAAAAAAAAAAAAAAGGCGCACACTATATGATTCCATTCAATCATTTTTAGCTTTGGTTATAGCGCACAGTGTGGTGGCCAGTTCATGTTTGAAAATTCCCTTCCTACCCTTTATGCACCCATTACCCTGGACTAGGGTCAGCCAAAACTCATCAGACCACATCGCCTTTTCCATCGCTCCAAAGTCAAATCTTTATGCTTCCTAACAAAACGAAGCCTTTTCCCCTATTAATCTCAGTAACAAGTGTTTTTCTTATGGAAAATCTGTCTGGTTCCTCTCAAGGTTTCTTCCTATTACCATCTCAGGGAGTTTTTCCTTGCCACCGTCGCCCTCGGCTTGCTCATCAGGGACAATCTTATCATTTTGATTCATACACAGTTCATACACAGTCAGTTGTTGTTTTAAGACATTTTCAAAAACCCGTGAAGCACCATGATGAAACTGACTCTCATGAAGACCATCCCAGAGAAGCAAGACCAAAACCCTTGGTCTTTATGTAGTTTATGTAGAGTTACCAGCCTCACAAATCACCAATTTGGAGCACTGCAGATAAGAGTCAATGTGAAGGCTTCACAGAGCACGTCACACGTCTGTCTCAATATCATCTGTTCTAAGGAGATTATTGCATATGTTGTATGTTTTACAATGTAGAAAGAAATGAAAATGAAATAATCAAAATAACATAAAGAAAATAGTTGGAGAAAGAATATGGTGCAGAGTAGAGACAGTGGTGAGTGTGGCGAGGTGGATGCTCAGGAATTGGATGTCATGATGCTCTATCTGTGCGCTGTTAAGCCCTGGTAGAACATTCAGTAGGACTTCCCAGGGTTATACAGTCTCTCTTTCATGCGGGTTCAAGTTCAGGTCACGCCCCGCCCCTTTCCCCTCACCACTTGGCTGCACTTGTTATGAACACTGTTTACTTGAGGCCAGACATCTCAGTGGCTGCATAAGGCTGGCTTCTTGAAATGCAAGCCTGCATATCTTAATCCCCACAGTTTCCTCTGAGCGGCCACCCTTTTTTTCTGAAAAGTACGGATCGCAGTCTCGATTCGTGTGGAATTTCTATACGTGATATCTTCTCTCTCATCTCGAGACTGTTATTTCTCGGCCCGTTGTTTGGTCAGAAAGCTCTCTTTGTGCAGCGCTAGGCCTCCCCTTTCTCTCTCTCTCTCTCTCTCTCTCTCTCTCTCTCTCTCTCTCTTGCCCAGCTCATGAATGTGAACGAGACCATTTTCCGGTCTCTCCTGAAATGCCGTGCTTTTTAAAACAAAGTGCAGATCAAATGTTTTGGAAAGAAATATTATAAAGAGCAGCTACTGGAGGACTAGAAGCGTGTGTGTGTGTGTGTGTGTGTGTGTGTGTGTGTGTGTGTGTGTGTGTGTGTGTGTGTGTGTGTGTGTGTGTGTGTGTGTGGCAGAGTCCGGGTCTCTGAGGGATTTAGAGCTCGGCTTAGTCTGGGATCGAGTGGTGTTTTGGAGCCGTCTGTCAAAACGGTGGTGGCTGAGCTCTAGCGTGAGGTCACCAGGCTAAAGACCAGATGGGATATTATGTTTTTTTAATACATTTTTTTTGTCGCTTTTTTTTCCTTTTGTTTTACCATGTGTGCAAGACGAAACAAAAGGAGCAGCTAATTCTGTAGTGGATGCTGCAATATCTTAATGTGATTGTTAATATTTTGAATGAAAGACAGCGGAGGTGTGCGAGTGCAAGTGCACACTGCAGTGCCCTTGGCATTTTCTCGTTAGAGAGGAGTTCATCCTCCTGCCTGCTTCCTTTCTTTCCCTGCAGAGTGGAGATTGTTTCAGCATATTTTTAGGCTGTTGAATAATGAAGTAACTGAAGACAGTGGGAATGCGCACGCACACACACACACACACACACACACACACGCGCTGTATTCATTTTCCTAGCAATGTTTGTGAATGACGAGTCGTATGCATTCTGAATTCATGATTTATCGGCGCGTTTGTGCTGCAATATGCGGAATCCTGAGCAAAAATAATCACTAAGATTGCAATGTGTTGAAAGGAAAGTGTTATTTTAGTGGCTGGTGGAATTATCACTCGTGTTAATGTTTTTGTTCTGTCCAGAGTAAATTAAGCTGCTTGTGAGTCTTGATAATCACACTTTATTGGTAATGAATCTCTGTTGGGTTCAGAGCTAGACAGCGCATGCAGTCATGACTCACTCGAACCATTCATACATTTTACACATAAGCTTAGTGTGAATTTAATGATCAGCTATTAACCATTGCGAAAGGCCCGGGTTTGATTCCCAGCCAGTGCCCAAACCCCAGCCACTGCCTGGATCCCACTACAATGAGGTGTACAATGCCCCCCCCCCCCCATTTTCTTGGTAGACTCTGGTTACACATGTCATGTACTGTAAGTAAGGCGGTGGTTTAGTAGTTGGAACTGTAGCCTTGCACCTCCAAGGTCCAGGTTCGGTTCCTGTCTCCCCATGCTTGGTGGATTTCCTCTGGGTACTACAGCTTCCTCTCGCAGTCCAAAGTTATACAGATTAGGTTAATTGAAGTTCCCAGTTTCCCATTGAATGTGTGCGCACGTGTGTGTATCGTACTAATGCATTACAGATGGGGTTACTGGTACAGTGAGCATCACACCACCTGTATGTAGGCCTTCCTCATGCTGTTGACACAGTCAGAAGCCCACAATTGCGGAGAACGTCTTTATATTCTGTAGCATAAAAAATTCCCTTTACTGGAATGAAAGGACTAATGGAAATTCCACAAAGAACTCAAGTGGGCTGTACGTCACTGCTCTTTAATTCGTGATGACATCCACACATGTTCTTCTGCCGTTCATTGGCCATCAACCTCACTGAACACCTTTGAAATCGACTGGAATGCTGACTGAGCCCCAAGCCTCGACATCAGCACCTGACCTCACTAATTCTTTTACGGCGGTTTGAGCAAATCCCCATAGTCATGTTTCAGAATCTGCTGCAAAGCCATCTTAGAAGGTTATTGTAAAAGGTGGATAGGATAGGAATCAGAACACCCAGTGCATCCCAACCAGCTGTATATGGGGCTTAACGGGCAAAGGTTGTTGATCGAGCATCCAAATTCTCCACTCTCAATCTGACCAAGTTTTTTTTTTTTTTTTTTTTTTTGGAAGAATTTTGATCCATGGAGACCCTATAACCCAAGGATCTGCAGATACCAACTATCTGTGGTTCCAGACACTTCAGCACATTCCCAGGGGTCTTGTGGCATCATGACTACCGTTACCGTCTCCCAGATGTGTAATGTGATTCGGTCTGTCTAAAAAACAAAACAAAAAATGTGTTCCCTTCTCTTTCTGTAGGCTCTGGATGTGGATCGCAGTGTGCTGTACAAAATGAAGAAGTCAGTAAAGGCTATTTACACTTCAGGACTAGGTGAGTGATTGCTCTTCTTTTCCATTAACACCTCTCTCTTTCTTATGCTTTTGACTTGCACGTCGGAGAACCGTGTCTGTTTCCAGTTGCAGTGTCGCGCAGTGCAGGGAATAGCTTAGTGTAATATGTTTTGTTTGGGTAGGAAGTGTGTAATGGAAATTTTACTGTCAATATAGCTGTATAAATGTGTACAGTCGAATGCAGGAGCATTCTTTAAGTCTTCGGTACAATATATTATATCATGTAGATGAATAGAAAGTCATATAATCATAAAAACAGATGAGCCAAAGTTATAATGGCAATAAATCGCACGTCTGTAAAACCTGTCCCTGCATGTAAATCCTGTACAATAAGTCGAACGAGATAAATATAACATGAGTTGTAACAGTGTGGATAACAGGAGAGGTAACAGAAATGCCGCGTGATGAGTATTGACTCACGGCGATGACTAGTAACGTAAAAGTAATTGTTCCTACTTAACATTTCCTGAGTGTTATGAGTAAAGTGTTATATTTATGGAGTTGCATTTATCATATCCTGCTTATTAGTGTCTGTGTGTTGAGAGCTGATTTTCAGTTCTCCTCAGTGGTCCTTTCTCTTTTACATGAAACACATGTAACTGGTTTGTGAGCTCTCTCTCTCTCTCTCTCTCTCTCTCTCTCTCTCTCTCTCTCTCTCTCTCTCCCTCTCTCTCCTTCTAACTCTGCTCTCTCTTTATAATGCTTCCCAGCTCACAGCAAAACCTAGACTCTAATTAGCCACGTTCTCCTCAGATGTGTCCTTTCCCATTTACGTGACTCTGTATGAGCCAAGTCACATTTCACTCGCAAGGAATTTGACTTGGCAGCTGCTACATTAACACAGATTATACAACACTTCGTTCCGACTGAGTCATCTGATTGGACGAGAGCCATTCCAACGAGTGGTGATAATAGACAGTAACAGCACTGAGATATTTAATTATATGCATCACTCCGCGTCACAGGTATTCTAATAACCACTAATGAAGCTAATTGTCAGTCGCTGCATGGGTGAAAGTAGTTCTGTACAGTCCACCCTGCTGAGGAGAGAGCATCTGCCTGCCAAACAGCACAATCAAAACCGGTCACACAAGCATTTTCAGCAAGAGAACACTTGTGGTAATGGTATCTGTAACCATTCATGCTCTTTTATTGATGGGTACAAAGCTAACTGGATGCTAACACAAGACCTTCTAACCCCTGATGAAAGGCACTACTTGGTGTGTGAGACAAGGGAATGTATACCCTACGTGGTGCACTAGCTTTCCATTTAACGCTATTCATGGTTCAAATGCAGAACCTGAAGGTTAAGCTGAAATTCTAAGGTGGAATATATATGCTATGGAATTTTCTATCAGGATTAAGTACAGTAGTACAGTGGGTCCCTGACTTACGAACAAGTTCCATTCTGGGAGCATGTTCGTAAGTCGGATTTTGTTCATAAGTGAGTGAGTCTTGTACGCCTTTTGACTCAAATATACAATATATGTAAAACATAAAAAAAAACACATGTTGGGTATTTTGGTTCTGCATTATACTGTTACAGAGTTGGAAAGAGTAATAAACTTTTGCACTCAAGTACAAGTACTGTGACATTTTACTGAAGTACAAGTAAAGTTACCAGTATAAATATCCACTCAAGTAAAAGTAAAAAGTAGCTCATTAAAAATTTACTCAGGGTAAAAGTTACTGAGATACTTTTTTTTAACAGCAGGGTGGGATGGGGATTATAGTGTAGTTCAAAAAAAGACAAGTGGATATAAATCTCAAACTAGTTGTTTTTAATTATATGAACACTTTCACATAATAGAGCTGTTACCTTTCTTGTGCCTGAAATCAAAGTGGTCTCTTAAATAAGGGCAGACATTTGCTTCATAAACATTTGATGGCATTTCGCTTTCATCTGGGTCTGCATCACTGGCATGTGTTTTGTCCATTATTCTGGTGAGTTAAGAGCGTTTGTTCTCCCCACCCATCAACCAATCAGGGCAGTGCTTTCCAGGTGCAGTTGTTTCCCTTCCTTGTTGCATTATTTGTATGATTTTTTTCATTTTCATTTTTTTTTTGTACTCTGTAACGAATATGGTTTGGAATGTGGTGAAATACAATACTTCAAACAAAACATACTTAAGTAAAAGTCAAATTACAGATTTAAAAAACTATTTTCGAAGTACACAAAAAAAACTACTCAATTACGGTAAAGGGAATAAATCCCAATTTCCACCTCTGTATTCTTACAAGGCTGCGAATGAACGAATGATCATAGATTTGCGGCCCTTTCATAACTGTAGTAACTCGAATGTTCGTAAGTCAGGGATTTACTGTATATTTTTGGAATTTCGCATTATGTCATTAAACAGGTGACTGAAACTCTACCGTGGACCCCATAAGTCTCCAGCCAAAGGAAAGGACCTGAATTCCCTTCGACATCTAATGGATTAAGTCATAAACTCGGACATGCCATGAGGAGCCTTTAAGCTGCTCTAGATTATGTAGTACACATGCTGATTGGATGGTCAAGAGCTGGAGTTGGAGGGAAGCAGAGCAGTCGTCCTGCTCACTGGTTTTCTGCGTACACATAAAGTCTAATTAAGTTTGAGTACTCAAGCCTGAATCTAGTTACGTCATATCCACTGTGAGATTTGTGAACTCTGTGGTGTAGATCGTCAGTTCTTGTAGTCGCCCTGTGTGTGTTTGTGTGTGCTATTCTGGGTTTCTTTCTGCTGCTGGCTCTGATGGTTCCTTTTATTTGAACTGCATCAGGGCATGGTTTACAAAACACATCCACAGAGCCGGAGCCTAACACTGCTGAGCTGGGCTTTTTTTTTTCTTTTTTTTTTCTTTCTTTCTTTCAGGAACACTGCATTCACTGTTCAGGCACCACAGTTCTCTATACAGTGTTGTATAGAGAAAGACAGCTGTGTCAAGACACACCCTGTGTGTGTGTGTGTGTGTGTGTGTGTGTGTGTGTGTGTGTGTGTGTGTGTGTGTGTGTGTGTGTCTGTGTGTGTGTGTGTGTGTGTGTCTGTGTGTGTGTGTGTGTGTGTGTGTGTGTGTGTGTGTGTAGCCCTTATTTATGCTGCAAATGGGGTTCCCAGAACTGCTGTCATGTCATTACTCTCCGTGGAGTCTCGAGAGCAGCACAAAAAGCTCATTTGATTAGGCAAATGCACAGGCCATGGGCTCAAATTAATTCAAAGCCAAGATACCAAGCCCACGCCTCCATTTGAATTTTACTGATCTACTTATGCATCTCAGCCTTATGTGTTTGACATCGTTAATGTTCCTGTATCAGCAACTGTAAAATGTTAGGACACACATTGAAATTATCATTTTTAAATGTAATATTAAGCTTCTAATCACTGTCCTTAAAAGCCGTTTTGGCTTTAATCCGGCGATCTGGGTTAAACAAGATGACCTGTTGTATGAAATAGATTTCTGGACATAATGATGAGATCACTTAAAATAATCTATCACTGATAAAAGCCTATTTTTGTGTGTGTGTGTGTGTGTGTGTATTTCTACAGAAAAGAAAGGCATTCAATTGAAGTCAAAATCTGACACACTGATTCACTGTAATCATCCATTTGGCTTCGGCTGTGCGGGTCTGGTTTGGCCGAGCAGTTTGCATTCAAGTCTGCTAATTGCAAGGGCGAGCCTCGACAGAGCTATCTGAATGACCATGTAAAACTGCTCTTTTGTAGGTAGCCCTACACCATCCCTTTATCACTGCCAAACAAAATCTCCAACCCTCTCTATTGCTAATATTTAGCCCCATTCATACAGCCGGTAATATTGTGCTGTCTTTGAGCCTCAGCATTCTGTATATAATGAACCCTGGGGGGCATTGTTGACTCTGATGAGATTGAATGTGATCGTCAGGGCCAAGTATTTATATTTGGTTTACATTAAAAATATTTGTGTGTACAAAGAATCAGAGAGACAATAACCTCTGAGCGGAGCGCTGCATTTAGTGGGTGAGTGCAAATGTGCATGGTTAGCACCTTAACACTTGGTTCACTCATTCTTGTTGTTTTGGAAGCAATAGTGTGCATGACATTTCCAGCACATGTGATACCCATCATGCTAGATGCCGATGCCCCTGTGATGGCAAGATATAAAGACGATAAATGTAGATCAGGGTACATGATGAGTGATAAAAGTCTGTTATAGAAGGAGCTACATGAAGAATTATGAATGTGTAGTGGCTGACGACCAAGAGTCCCAGTTACGTCCCCAGGTACCATAAAGTGATGTTGAAACAGCATATGGCACTGGGAACAAAGGATTATCTGAGAACAAAAAAAGGATTTAAAAAAAAAAATCATTAAAATATTTGTGTGTCCAAACTTTTGACTGGTACTGTACGCAATGGTTTTTTTTTTTTTTTCTTCCTTGAAGTACATACATGTACTCTTATGCTGAGCTCCGGTGGACGAAATTCAAATGCAAGTTTGCATAAAAACAGCTGGAATCTCTAGTCCTACACTCGACAGGTAATGTAAAACCACTATTTCACTGACCCGAACGAAAACAAAGAAATGACCTGTGAACCAGCTTTGACATATGATGAATTATTGTAGTCCACACTTGCATTCATGAGTCAGTGCGCTCCATTAGAGACGCCAGGGCTTTTATGAGTTATTAGCTCTTTGTTTTCATGCTGATTTACGAGCCTCTTGGTGTCCAAATGCCGTAGTTTACTATTGGCCTTAGATAACTCTACATAATTATTTATGAGCCTATGTATAGAAAACCTTCAGCCTTTTCCGGGATTGCACGCTTGGATCAGAGAAAGATTTACAGACCGATGAGTTTGGCATTTTATATAGTAGATGGGTTTTAAACAGGAACGTGTGGATTTGATGTATACAGATAAATGATGGACAGATATTTGAAATGCCTCAACCGTGCTGTAAGCCAGCCTGCAGATTGAGTAATGGAGAGGATGATGGTGTAGTCACCTCACCTGCACCGTAAAACACAGAAGTGAGTAGGTTTATAAAGGATGAGGAGGAAGTGCCCAACAGTTTATTGCCTCTCATATTCATTCATTGCCCCCGAGTCCAACTGTAACGTAGTGTAGAATGACCTTTAAAGATATTTCAGGTTCGGCACCAACACTGAACACAACAAAGATGTTAAAGTAACAAAAACTGAACCTGTTTTCTTCTTCAGTCGTCTTTGAATTTGCATCGGGATTAGAAATAAAATTCACAGCACACACAAAAAAAACACTCCATATGTATGAGAGGAATATGAACAGTCAATTCTGCATCTAAATGATTCTCTCCTTCAGAGCTGTTCGTCACATAATGTGATTCCATGCATATTTCTCTCACTTTTCAATTGAATAAAAAAATTTCGCAGAAGAGAAACGGAAACCATCGTGTTCTTGGATGACCTGCTGTTACGCCAGGGTGAACGCTTTCATGCATGTGCGTTCTTACTGATTGACAGTAAATTGAAGGCAGTTTTAATGAAAAATATCGAAGCTTTTATTGATTTTAAAAAAAGATTGCCACATTCGGTGGGGATCTTTTATGTTGTATCTTTTTGACACAAAAATCTTCTATACCGCTTATCCTGTTTATAGGGTCGGTGGAGGCCTGGAGTCTATCTAGACCTGATTTTCTTGATGTAAAGGTTGTTTTTCCTTCATGATGTATATAATGTAAATCATTATTAGTGGAAGTAAAAATTTGATCAATCTGGATATGGTCTTAATTTTTATGCATGAAAGGATTAAGCGAGAGAGATGGAAATTTGTCTCCACTAGCCGCAGGCCGATACACGCCCTTATGCGGAGCCTGAAACTCTTGCGTACTATGTCCTCGTAAATCAGTCCTGTGCAACAATGCTTGTTCTTTACTTTCATCTTTGCAGTGTTTCGCTGTTGAGATGATGTAAATCTCTAACGTTTCCGTTTAGGTTTCCATATGCAAACATTCCACATTTGCATGAAAGTGGTGGTTGGAAACCTCGTTATAGACTGCATACAGAACGAGGTATTGTTACTCTGATTGAAAGTTTTTGGTAGAATATTTAAAGAAATCGTGGCCAATAGTGCAGGCTTGCTGTGCACGGATACTAAAATGAAATGTTTTGGGTGAAACAGAAGTTTCATTTCATTAAGCCTTTTTTATGTCCAAAAGTATGCATTGTAAGTAAAAATGGAAAGCTTGTCTCAGATCAAGACAAGGCTACCATGGTGACCCGGTGTCTTCAGAGTTATTCGTCGCAGTGGGACTGAAGTGGGAAAAACTCTTATCTAAGTGGGAGTGTAGATTTTGAACTCGGTAGGAGACCGACTTTGTGCCAGAATGTACAGCAGGTCAGCTAAGGGTTTGTTATTTTCACGCAGGCTCAGATTGGAGATATTCAATCTGTTGTTATTCCCAATTTCTGTTTGTTTGTTTTTTTTTCCTCAGGCAGAAAAACTAAAGCTAATTTTTGTTCCCCCTCTTAACCCTGATCTTAATGAATCTTCATACTGTTGCTCTTGGTCAGGGTTTCTCCATTCCTGGATGTAGGTTTCACTTAGTGCTGTCCTCTGTTCTCACACACCTGCTGTAAACTTCTAATGAGCTTGTTGGCAGGTTAACATATTGTGACGGGTGTACAGGGAAAAGTAGTGGGAAAGAATCTTCAGTGCAGAGATGGATAAAAGTTAGGGCTGGAATGAGTATAATAGCTGATAGACACTCGGTGGAAATGTAGTTTTCAGTAATTCCACTGTTTATTGTACTGTGCGTCAGACATAGATGGGCCATGACTGGGGAGAAAAAAAAAAGAAGAAGATTTTATGGGATTTAATGGCTTTGAGTATTCAGTGGCTGGTTTCACTGCAATGAATATAAAGTGCTTTATTTAGCACAGTGGAATCGAGATAGTATGTTGTGTCATAACCGTGTGGACAACAAGAATTAAAGTTGTGTTTTCATCAACTTAATCTAACAAGACAACAAAACCCAAAGTCTATATCTGTTTTTGGCCTTAGTATGGAAAGATAAGAATGCCAAAGCAGCATGTGATTAATGGTTTCAACTTTTGAGATCATATGTTCATTCATTGTTCATTTGTTCATCATGAGCAGGGTCACAAAGATGTATGTCCAAACGATATAAGAGTTTCCATTCTGCCCATGTTTAGATGTCGGGCATTCTAGTCAACTCGGGACTTTTAAATGCGCAGAATAACAGAACACAGTTATAAGGGTAAAAACTCCCTTTATTTATTTATCCCTGCTACACTAATGCACGTATCCCAGCATTTCACTAGTGCTTGAATATCATCAAGGTAGAAAGTTTTCTCAATATGCTGGAGCCATGATCAGACTTCCTGGTTCTGATTAGGTTCCTGAAACACTGGCCTCCCAGGAACTCCATCAATGGTCCAAACATGTGAAAATGGTTTGGAGCCAGGTCAGGACTGTACGGGACATGTGGCAATAACTCCCAGCCCAGTTCTTGTAATGTGCAAGTGGTGTTTTGTGAGTGATTGTGCATACAGTTTCCACAAATGTATGAAGTCATGCTTTTATTTTCAAGGCTCGATGTTCCATTTGCTGAATGTTCACTGTAATGGGTTTGCATGGTCGTCTTTAAAAAGTTTGCGCCATTTAGATTCTTTTCTTGTGGTTAAGAGTGCTTGAAGTTTTTAGCACTATTCGGACGGGACTAGTTTTACTGGGGGACGTTTGAGTTTGAATTTTTTTCAGCCGACGTCTGTCATTTCATGTATAAATTCGGACGGGACTAACATCTGCGTGTTTGTTACGGAGGTAGGTGTGTCTGTGTTTTACATGTGGGCGTTGCACAAGACCACATGTTGAGGATGCGTGGATTGCGTATGGTCATATGAAACTCGAATACCGGCGTGCTAGAGATTCTACGGTAGTTCACGTTGACCAAAACGCGTTTCGGAAAAAAAACATTTTCAGCAAACACTGACAGTCTCATTCGGACGGGATTAGATTTCTCAGAGGGCCGCAGAGTTTGCTGAAAAACAGTAGGTAATTTGCTCTGGAATTTTTACAGAAGTCGTGTGAGAAAAAGACAGACATGGCAGATTCGGACGGGATTAAAATCACAAAGTACCTCTGTGAAGCAGATACTTCTCTAACGTCCCCCAGTAAAACTAGTCTCGTCCGAATAGTCCCAGTTTGGCTTGAACGCCCCTTGCTGACACGTCTTACATTCTCAAATACGAAAGAACCCAGCCTCCATCAATCATTGTTGACAGACAGAACTTTTTACCTCGGGCAAGCAATAAAAATATATATTGGCACTTTTTTTTTTCTTCTTTCAAATTTCTGACTGTACAATCCAGCATTTTTTTAGACTCCGCGAACAAGGCTGGATGGAAAAACCTGATAATGACAATGAAGGATAGTCCAGAAAAAGAAACGGGGAGGCAGACTGACAGAACTGGAGCATGTATTGTGCATGATTGTAGTGAGCCTGAGGTTTGCTGGAGATTCCTGACTTGCAGTGTGAGCCGTCATCATATAGCACTACCTGTGACTTCTCCCAATTACAGATGACTGTCTGTCTCAGTGAGCAGGCTTCTGGGGAAAAACTCATAATCCTACACTTCAGGGACAGACATCATGGCTTGAGCTAGACACAACGATTGTGATTAGTAGCATGGTGTAGAGGGCTGTATGAGCTGCAGGGAAATCTGGGCTCAGAGGGGAATATTGACAGCATGACTCAGCAATCCTGCACGATTACACCGCTTTTTCATCCTCTGTCCTGAATAAATTGCTTTCTTCTATCTCAGATGAATAAATTGCTTTCTTCTATCTCCCTGAGGATCCTTTCCATTTATAGAAATGCTGAGGGAATTCGAGATAATGGCTCACTGCCATTTATGTTTGTTTTAAAGCCGAGTCTCCAGGTGCGTTGCGTTGCAGACAGGTGCAGTGCGCACGTTACTCACAGTGCCACCCCTCCCCCAGTAGCTGAGGAGAAATATTAGTCACTCTAGTGTGATAGTAATGGAACTCTAGTTAATCAGGCTTAGACAGCATGAAATAAGGAACAATTTTTTTTTTTTGAATGATAAAATGATTTGGTGTTCCTACGGGTCTATCTTTCATACATGTGTGAACACAACAACTGAATTCAATCCCCTTTTATTGACCCACAAGTTTGTCGTTCAAATTGTGTCCCACTTTGTGGAGAAAGAAAATAGTGAAAACAAACGTGTATTTTGTTTTACGTAAAAAACCCTAAAGAAGTTCCTTATTCGAGTCGTGAATCATAAGTAGACTTATTCGATTAGATTTTTATGTGCACTCTGATTTTCAATTCACTAGCACTAAGGGTTACTGTCTGATTTCTTTCAGGCAGTTATATTTCAGATGCTATTAAATCTACTTAAAGTGTTTAATAATCATTGAAATGCTGTGTAACTTGTGTTGTGGATATTTTAAATGTCAGATACAAAACGGTAATCGTTTTTTTCTCCACACTCCTATCCAGTAGGTGGCGGTATTGCACTAAACGCACACTAACTCAAAAGAAGAAGATGAAATGATTTTTTTTTCTTTAAAAGTTGCATGTTTTTTTTTTTTGCAAAAGCAGTGGTATTATTTTTATGGAATGTTACATTTTTGAGCATTAAACTTCACTTTAAAAGTTTATCTTATTTATTTATTTATTTATTTATTATGGATTTTTTACTTGATTTTCGCCCTAATTTAGTCGTACCGGTCACTGTTCCTCAATCATGGGGACAACTAACAACCAGGCACGAGTAAGACTATCCCATGCTTCTTTCGAGACACATGACCGAAGTCAAATGTTTGAAACCCCTTCGCTTGCGTCAAGGAATTAATTAATGGCCTGAAGACCGATAAGATTGCATCATAAATTAAATATCGATGTATACATGCATCCATATATGCTTATACCCCAGTATACATGTACATATGTATACATATGTACAATAAAGTTTTGAGAATTACATAAATATTGGACATTGGAAAAGTTGCTGTTTAAGTTTATAATAGCAATTTGCATATACTCCAGAATGTTATGAAGAGTGATCAGATGAATTGCATAGTCCTTCTTTGCCATGAAAATTATTAATCCCGAAAAAAAACTTTCCACTGCATTCCACTGCTGTCATTAAAGGACCTGCTGAGATCATTTCAGTAATCGTCTTGTTAACTCAGGTGAGAATGTTGACGAGCACAAGGCTGGACATCATTATGTCAGGCTGATTGGGTTAGAATGGCAGACTTGACATGTTAAAAGGAGGGTGATGCTTAAAATCATTGTTCTTTCATTGTTAACCATGGTGACCTGCAAAGAAACGCGTGCAGCCATCATTGCGTTGCATAAAAATGGCTTCACAGGCAAGGATATTGTGGCTACTAAGATTGCACTTAAATTAACAATTTATAGGATCATCAAGAACTTCAAGGAAAGAGGTTCAATTCTTCTTAAGAAGGCTTCAGGGCGTCCAAGAAAGTCCAGCAAGCGCCAGGATCGTCTCCTAAAGAGGATTCAGCTGCGGGATCTGAGTGCCACCAGTGCAGAGCTTGCTCAGGAATGGCAGCAGGCAGGTGTGAGCACATCTGCACGCACAGTGAGGCCAAGACTTTTGGAAGATGGCCTTGTGTCAAGAAGGGCAGCAAAGAAGCCACTTCTCTCCAAAAAAAAAAACATTTTATCTTAAAAAAAAAAAAGATTGATCTTCTCCAAAAAGTATGGCGAATGGACTGCTGAGGACTGGGGCAAAGTCATATTCTCAGATGAAGCCTCTTTCCGATTGTTTGGGGCATCTGGAAAAAGGCTTGTCCGCAGAAGAAAAGGTGAGCGCTACCATCAGTTCTGTGTCATGCCAACAGTAAAGCATCCTGAGACCATTCATGTGTGGGGTTGCTTCTCATCCAAGGGAGTGGAGTGGGCTCACTCACAATTTTGCCCAAAAACACCGTCATGAATAAAGAATGGTACCAAAACACCCTCCACCAGCAACTTCTTCCAACAATCCAACAACAGTTTGGTGAAGAACAATGCATTTTCCAGCACGATGGAGCACCATGCCATAAGGCAAAAGTGATAACTAAGTGGCTCGGGGACCAAAACGTTGAAATTTTGGGTCCATGGCCTGGAAACTCCCCAGATCTTAATTGACATGTGGTCAATCCTCAAGAGGCGGGTGGACAAACAAAAATTGACAAACTCCAAGAAGTGATTATGAAAGAATGGGTTGCTATCAGTCAGGATTTGGCCCAGAAGTTGATTGAGAGCATGCCCAGTCGAATTGCAGAGGTCCTGAAAAAGAAGGGCCAACACTGCAAATACTGACTCTTTGCATAAATGTCATGTAATTGTCGATAAAAGCCTTTGAAACGTAAGAAGTGCTTGTAATTATATTTCAGTACATCACAGAAACAACTGAAACAAAGATCTAAAAGCAGTTTAGCAGTAAACTTTGTGAAAACTAATATTTGTGTCCTTCTCAAAACTTTTGGCCACGAATGTACATATATGCATTTTCTGTTACCCAATACAAAAGAAAAACCTGTTCCAAAAAGTCTGTTCCAGTGTGGTGCAAAAAAACAACAAAAAAACCCCAACAGAATCCCATCATCCTGAAATCCCATAGCCATCGTGACCGTTAGATTAAGAAACATTCTCCTTTTGGCATGCTTCATTTGTCAATCACAAGGGTTTACTAATCATGTTATCCGAGTAGCAGTTTGAAAGGATACAGTTTCTGTCTTCATGTGTATTGGAGGAAGCACTTGATAGGCTTCGCCCTCCCTGCTCGATAGCTGTAGTCTGATAAGGGAGAGCTGTCTGATGGGAGGGCCGTGATTGAATTAGGGAGATAAGAAAAGGGAATAAGAAAAGAAGGTCACAATAAGGTCAACGGTGTGTTAAGGAGTAACCTGAGAGATAAACCAATAGAGCCACCGTGTCACCAGCAATTGCTAGAAACAATAGTTATTGTATAATAGTGTCAGCATTACATTATGTGTGTAATATCTTTTCGTTATTATGTATTGCATGCTTTGTCTTTTTTTTTTTTTCTTCTTACTTTTTTTTTTTTTTTACTACTCCAGCTCTCACACTCAGCAATACTAAAAACAAATGATAGACTCATGTTCACTATTAAGCCATGGCAAAGAGGTTGTGGTGAGATCTCATCAACGCAGAAAAAGAACCGAGTCAATCTCATCATTCTGATTCATACCCATTCACATGTCATGCAGACTTAAAGAATTCTTTTGATTGTGTAAAGGTGCTTTGCGACAATGTCAATTGTTAAAACGTGATACAAATAAAATTGAATTAAATAGAATTTTTGCACACACTTATGTTGTGTTTCTGCTGTGCAGAATGTGTGATGGTGTATATGGTGTGCATATGAAGGTGTGAGTGAGCCAGTAGTCTGAGGCAAGGAAGTACTGTATGTCTATCTACTATCACATAATTGCCTGCAGACAAGTTTCAAACTCCCGGCTCAGATAACGTAAGGGTATCCTGTGCTGTGCGAAATATAGTTCGGTCATTGAAATACTATAAATACTATATTCTAAGCAGTGTTGGGTGTAATACGTTCGAGTACTTGGATTACTTTTTTCATGTAACGAGTAATCTAACGCGTTAGGTCCGCCATTTAAGTACTCAAGTTATTTAGTTATATTTTCAAAAACTGCCGGAATAACAGACAGACAGCAGTGATTCCGTTGGTGTATGTGCACGAAAGTCGTCCTACAAGCCCCGCCCCCTCTGTTATTCCTACTGTTATACCCCTATTTGACTTGTGGTGAGAAGCGGTGTTAGGCACTGTGAGCTGCAGTGAGTGACCGCCCGACGTTCTGCGAGGTCCGCGAGGACCGACGCGTGGAAAGATGGAAACGTAATCACAGCGCCAAAATTCGTGGTGAATCTTTATGAATCGTACTTGCGGCCACTGCTCGAAACCGCGTAGGTGAGATGGGGGTATTAGAAGCTAACCGATTATGGGCCAAACTTGGCTGAGTGAAGATGGTAGAATAATTCTAAAGGTTTTGATTAAAACGACATGACGACTACCACTGTCTGTGTTGTCAGTATCGTGCAAAAAGACAGTATCGTGCACTGTTGGTATTATTTTGCAGTATCGTGCAAAAGTCTTGCACATGCAAATAAATGCCTTAGGGCGAGGATGTTTAAAAAAAAATTTAATTATAAAATGCATGAAAATTATAAAAAGCAGTTAAAGAAATGGTCAATAAATGGTGTCATGACCCTTTGCTTAAAATATAGTCTTGGTGCAATTTGTGAAGTCTTATAATGAAATGCTGCTTAGTTTTACTGAACCTCCTGCAGAACCAGTCACAGTCCTTCTGATGACTTTGGCTCACCTGCTTTATTTTCATGCACGCAAAACCCAGAAGCTTTTTTTTTTTTTTTTTTTTTAACATATTATCCTGCTTTCCAAGCCTACAGATATTTCCCTGTAAGATTAAATTTTTTTTTTTTAAATCAAATGTTTTTTGTACTGATTTAATAAATACGTCATTATAAAAGAAACGGGTATAACAGTTTATATACAAAAACGGGTGCCTAAGACTTTTGCACAGTACAGTATTTCATGATTAATGATGGTAATTAAAGAAAAGCTGTCTGCAAACTGTACTATGTAAAAAAAAAAAAAAAACATCAATAGGAGGTATTATGGAATATGAGAGAATTTAGCATGATCAATATCTTACCAGCAGCACATGGCAGCAACGAACGCTACAGCAAATGTCTGCACATTACGTAAGTGAAAATCACTTTGATTAAGGCTAGGTCAGTAAAAATCTCACTTCTTACACAATCTATTGTTCTTGACAACGGGCCACTATCGACCCCTGAGAACAAGATTCCAACACAGTGAAAACAAAAGCGTACAGCTGTACAGAAGCAGGTTTCCAAGTACTCTCCACTGAAACCCTGCTCGATCACAGGTAGCCAGTGTAGTTCACTGAAATTCAGCTAGCTTTTAAGCATAGGAGAATTTACGGACATATGTGTGTGAGCTTTTCATGGCTCATATTTAAATCAGAGATGAATAACATGGTCCATTGTTCCCCAGAATGTCCGGATATAAGATCATTTTATCAGTCCCAGTGATTACTCATACATGGTCAGCAAAACAAGTGTACTGATCCGTGCCTTGTGTATTATATAGTATATGCGAACATCATAATTGAAGATAGTAAACTATTCGTATTGTCGTTAATTTCTGCTATTTTATATAACTGTGTTATTTAACAGAACATCATTATATGTTGTCATACAGTACCAGTCAAAAGTTTGCACACACCTTCTAATAAATTTGTTTTTTTGGGGTTTTTTTTGTTTAGTGATTTATTGTTTAGATTCAAGAACAATCCTGGCGATTTCAAAACTTATGAACTAACACGTATGGAATTTTTCAATTACACAACAATAACAACAGTCAGTTGTTATTTTAAGATGTGAAGGTCAGCTGTTCTGGTATAGTTCTTGCAAGAACCGTATTTGTCAAGTGAAAACCTGCATTATGCAATGAGAATAATGTTGTATATATCTGTCTGTCTATCTACTGTAGCTGCAAAACCTATCAAGCACTATGTGGCTCTCATAAACACCATCAGGAAAGGAAGACTCAAACTTACCTCTGCTGTAGACGAGAAGTTGATTTAAAGTTACCAGCCTCAGAAATCACCAATTAATGGCATCTCAGATTAGAGATTATTTTACAGTGTAGAAAGAAACAAAAATCAGGAAAGACCATGGAATTAAAAAGGTGTGTCCAAACTTTTGACTGGTAGCGTAATCAACACTGTATTGTTCTGTATGATTCGCTAAGCGAGGCCAGGTGTGAGCCTCGTTACATATTTTGTGACACCATGTATACTTGAAGCCTCTTTAAAAAAAATTTTTTTATGGTGTGTTCAAATTGTGTGGGTTTAATGCCGGGGTTACAGATTTGACCCAAACATTACAAACGCAATGCGTCTTGCTGAGTCCAGTTGCATCGTTCCGTGGGTGACTTTTTAAGGGACTGTTGAAGAATGCAGATGCAGCAGAAGATAATACTAGCCGTCAGCTCTTTGAGCCGTGATGCTAAATCATGACCTGCTGGCTAGCTGTATTGAAGTGAGCGAACTGCTTTCAGTGCTCAGCAGTTTACGGTCACGGATGAGCAGGTATGGTTTAAGTTCCAGTTCAACAAGCAGAAAGCAAAAACGCTCACGAGAGAGTGGGAGAGAATGTTTCCAGTCCAAACAGAGCCACTGTAGAAAGTGCACACACTGCTAAGCATGGACGACTATTGTCATAACATTGGGGATTTTTTTATTTTTTAAGCCCAGGAAGTGAAGTTTCCAACTGTAAATGTTGCACCATGTGGACAGTGCAAAAAGTTCATAACGATTCCACACACTCACTCTGGTGCTCCTTGTTTTCGTACATCTGAACTTACTTTTTACCGATCTAAACGTTCAAGCGGTGAAGCCCTGAGGCTCTTGCACAGGTTTAATTCTGAGTGTGTTCACAGTGTATTCTCGCTAACTTTGGAGGCTGATGAGTCATAGCCCAGAAGCAGATGTTTGGAAGCTAGCAGCTCTTCACACTTCTGTGCTTGCAGTCTCGCACCCTGTCGAGCGTCTCTCCGCTGCAGAGCGCCGCACTGACACCGTGTCTCTTCCAGGGCAAACGAGAGCTACCTCGCTGTTAAATGTCTCAGAGTGGTGGCATTACGGCTCGGGGAATGCCTGGAGTCTCGACACAGTATTGCTGAAATGCAATATTTGAATGATTAAATCCTCCTGGTTGGCACTGGTGCGTCAATTTGGTTCTTTCAACCAAATGAAATTCCTTGTTTGTTAGAATATAGCCATGACTCCCATTTTTTTTTTCCCCCTCTTTTGTTTTTTCGCGGATGTGTTTGCCTTTTCCGAGCTTTGGGCGAAGTCCAAAATGACAGCACGCCACTGCCTCATTTCCTGCCTCATTAGTGCAGAGACAATGTCTGAGAGAGACAGAAAGAAAAAGAAAGAAAGCGACTGACACTGATCCTTACAAACTCCACTTTAGCCTAGACTGATGTATTATTCATCAGGGGCCAGTCATTTCTGTCTGTGTGCCCATCCTTCAGGGTACCCGAGTCAGAGTAGGAAACCGAGCCCTGTAAATGGCTCAGTGAAGGTTTGTTACTGTGGACAAATTTGAAGAAATAGTGTACACCTTGCACAAAAATAAAAATGAGCACGGTATATGGATGGGTACGAAAAATATCATAATGATTCTTGGCACAGGCTTTATTGTGTCTTGCTAAATGTTCATAATGCATGAAAATCGCCTTTGAAAGACCTTTTTTTTTTTTTTTCTTTTATAGTAGTTTGTACAAAAAGCTACAGGATTTAGAAGGAACTTTACAAAAAAGAAAACTTGTCATTTTTATAAAGATGTCAGAATGAATTGGTGCATAACCCCTTGTATTATGCAATATTCATTTAATATTATAACTCTATAGTTCTTCCAAATGCACTTCAGAGCTTTTTTTTTTTTAAACTCTGAATATACTATTTAGACCTCAATTAACAATTACAACCCAAAGTAGGAAATTGCTGAGAGAAAGTACAGACGAATGCTTGTGATCTTTTAAAATTATTATTATTTAATTAGAAAAATCGGTTTTATGAACTAAAAAAAAATTAACTTGGCTTTAATTATGCAATATTCCAGACTTTTAAAGCGAGTCAAAAATGATCCGAACTCCCGTTATATTAACATGTCTTATCAGAGCTTTCGGTTCAACCCTGCTGTCTCCCCAGTCTCTGCTGTGCAGTCGTGAACGTGTTACATGAGTTCATTTTTAACTGCGGTGCAATCAGAGGTGACTCTTCATCCTTGTCTGGCTGCGTTCCGGGGACAAAACAGGTGAATGTCGGATTAAACGCAGAGGACTGCTATCCAAGGGCATTGTGATATTGCATGACGATGCATGTCCTCATACTTCTGCACACACTGTCGGCACTGTTTGAGGTGTTCTAGCATCCTCTCTATAGTCCTAATCTTGCTGCATCAGATTTTCCCGCTGTTTGGATTTCTCACTTCTGATGAAGAAGTGAAGACAGCGATGCATTTGTGGCCAAAACATTTTTTTATGATGGAATATAAAAGCTTGTTGTCGGATGGACAAAGTGTATTGAAAAGCAAGGAGATTATGTTGCAAAATAATGTTTTATTTTTTTAAAAGTTAGGGATAATTTCTGACTCGTATTTGAGTTTGATTTAGCACTTGCTAAATATTCTGTGTTAAATTGCTCCCTCACTCAACCACTCATCATCTATACCGCTTAATGCTGTATTCAGGGTCACAAGGGGCCTGGAGCCTATCCCAGGAGACTCGGGGCACAAGATGGGGTACACCCTGGACAGGATGCCAATCCATTGCATTCACTCATAGATACAGTCAGTCACTCATTCACACACTACGAGCAATTTGGGAATGCCAATTAACCTAACCTACATGTCTTTGGACTGCTAGAGGAAACCAGGGTACCCGGAGGAAACCCACCAAGCACGGGGAGAACATGCAAACTCCACGCACACAGAGACGGGAATAGAACCCAGACCCTGGAGGTGCAAGGCGACAGTGCTAACCACTACACCATCGGACCCGCCGTGTTAAATTGCTAATAGTGGATAAATTGTAAAAAAAATGTTAACATTTTGAGATTAATGGATCTTGGTCCATTTTCATTCTTTCATTTTCTTTAACCTGGATTAACCCTCAGGCACTTTTTTGATGTGCTTGAGAACAAAATGAGATGTATGAGTAACTGTTGAGCTGATGACCACAAAAGCAGACATAACACACAAACAATGCAGGTGTTGAGTACAATCCTCACTGACACACACACACACACACACACACACACACACACACACACACACACACACACACACACACACACACAACCTGCAATGCGTTTTTTTTTTTTTACACGTTCAAACTTGTGCTTTACACACTTTCCCTGCGGCGAACTGAATAGGTGGCTAATTGCTTATAACACTACAGAATCGCCAGTGTAGTTAGAGGAGTTCACTTATCTCCTGTTCACGTTTCGGATGCTTCCTGATAGTGACTCGGGCATGAGGAAAAGCTAATCCTGTTTTACTGGACAAGAGGAAGTTCTGGGTTTTTTAACATGTTTAATCAGCTATTCAGAGGCATTTGGTCTCATCTCACACAGAGTGGGGGGGAAAAGAGATTGAACTAATCAGCAGATTCCACATGCCTGGTTTAACACAATAGGAGTAAGAGGCAAGAAGCCCGAACAAAGTAGACAACAGGAAGCGAGACAGAAGAGCCATTTGATAGTGAAAAAAGCACTCTCTCTGTTGCAGAGAGCTGGTCATTTTTATTTTTTTTTTAATGATGCTACTTCCAGCATTTTGGCTGCTCAAATGCCTCAAGCTACTTTGCACTGTGTGATATTCAGTATGTCTTTGCTGTCACAGGCTCACATATTAAAGCATAATCTTTGGTCAGTGGTCTTAGAACATACTGGTCCTTCTAAAAAAATTAGCATATTCTGATAAAGTTCATTATTTTCTGCAATGTACTGATAAACATTAGACTTTCATATATTTTATATTCATTACACACAACTGAAGTAGTTCAAGCCTTTTATTGTTTTAATATTGATGATTTTGGCATACAGCTCATGAAAACCCCAAATTCCTATCTCAAAAAAGTAGCATATTTCATCCGACCAATAAAAGAAAAGTGTTTTTAATACAAAAAAAGTCAACCTTCAAATAATTATGTTCAGTTATGCACTCAATACTTGGTCGAGAATCCTTTTGCAGAAATGACTGCTTCAATGTGGCGTGGCATGGAGGCAATCAGCCTGTGCTGAGGTGTTATGGAGGCCCAGAATGCTTTGATAGCGGCCTTAAGCTCATCCAGAGTGTTGGGTCTTGCGTCTCTCAACTTTCTCTTCACAATATCCCACAGATTCTCTATGGGGTTCAGGTCAGGAGAGTTGGCAGGCCAATTGAGCACAGTAATACCATGGTCAGTAAACCATTTACCAGTGGTTTTGGCACTGTGAGCAGGCGTGTGCAGGAAATGGGCTACAGGTGCCGCATTCCCCCGCATACGCGTTAGCACTGTGGCCTCGCACCTCCAGGGTCAAGGGTTTGATTTCCCGTCTGTGTGCCTGTGGTTTGATTCCTGATGAGTTTCCTCAAGGTTCCCTTCCACAGTCCAGATTAGGCTTTTGGGTGTTTCCAAGTCGTCCGTAGTGTGTGAGTATGTGTGGGGTGTGGCCTTAGATGGATTGGCACCCTGTCCAGAGTGTACTGCCTTGTGATCAGCGCCAGGCTTCCTGCTACCCAGTATAGAAGATGAATGGATGAATACCACAGTCCGCAGTGCAATACTGCATCCATCTTCTGCGTCTTGTCCGGGTATCGCCTCTTCTTCTACATTTAAGTTTGTCCAGTTGGTGCAATACCGCCACCTGCTAGACTAGAGTGCGGAGTAGAAGATTGGCAAGAAAAAAAGATAACTGCTTTATATTACGGGCAATTTGGGAACGCCAGTTACCCTAATCTGCAGGTCTTTGGACTGCTAGAGGAAAGCGGAGTACCCGGAGGAAACCCACCAAGCACCACCACCACTAATCTAAGAATATAAAGAAAAGCAGTTTGTTGAGTTTAAGCGACAGACGTGTAACGTCTCTGTAATGTCTCATAGCACTTAAGAAAAAGGAAAGAAATGGAGGATGAGTTCAGGAGTTTCCAAGATTCACCCTGTCTTACATCGGGTTCTTATGGGGATCATCTTGTAGAGTGTGACAAGTTATAATTGCAGCGTTAAACCATGCTTTACTTTTGTGCTACACATTTTTAAGAAATCATGCGAAGTTAAAAAAATAAATAAAATAAAAATGTGTTCATTTTGTATTAGGTTGGGAACATCTTGTCTTGTGAGCTCTTACCTAGTTTACTGTGGATTGTAATACAGGTCATATTTTTCATTTCTCTCCTGTCAGCTCATGTGGAGAATGAGGAGCAGTACACCCAAGCATTGGAGAAGTTTGGCGAGAACTGCGTGTACCGGGATGACCCTGACCTCGGCTCAGCCTTCCTCAAGTTCTCTGTATTTACCAAGGAGCTCACCGCCCTCTTCAAGAATCTGGTGAGAGCAGTCTGTGTGTTGTACGTGTCCTCCACTGTATAAAAAGGTCTCTCAGCAGGTGAAACTAGTCTTTTTTTTAAATAGAATTATAATAAAGCACGTAACAGATTAATAAACTTGTATCTAGACATTTGTATATACAAAAGTTCAAATGCAATAAAAACATATTTAAAAAAATATATATATATTAACTTTAAATTATGCAGATTAAATTAAAGGAATGGGAACAGATGTCTTACTGCGACAGGCTGCAGAGTGCCTGAAGATCCAATTTAAAAATGGATTGTTTGTGCAACATCCTCAGCAGCAACCTCATTTCCACTCCCAGCTGTTCCACCCACTCTCCATTCAGCACCACCAGTATACTAATCCCCGGCCTGAACATCTGTAATCATCTGCACTCGTTTCTTCCCGGTTCATGCCTCGACTTAGATGTTTAACTGATTACTTTACATTAGCTGATTAGCTTAAATGATACGCTGTCTGTCTTAGTAGTCCGGTACAGCGACTGGACTGAAAATGAGCAAAAAAAAAGTGGAAATGAGTGGGCTCAAGACTTTAGCACAGTATTGTAGCTCAAAGATATTCAAATAATCCTGCTGCTTTTTCAGAAATGAATGCTTTAAAATGAGCACTGTTTAAGCCAAGTCTGTTCTAGACATTGTATTAGAAATCGGTTATTAGTCCTGCATTTTCTTTTTTGCAGTATATTTTGTTCACGCCATGAAAAGCGAATGGATTAGCATGTCACCAGCACTTGGGAATCTCATCATCATTCTTGGCTTTATGGCAGGGGTGTTGAACACAATTGCTGTAGTATTTATTTATTTATTTTTTTTTTTCTGTTTAAGGGACAGTGTGTTATTTCATATATTCTTATAAATGCAGCTATACTCTATGGTCACCACTCAACCTGTTGGTTTTTATTCCTATTGATAGGAAATGTATTCCTAATGACGCAACATTCATTCATACCACATTTTCATTTCAGCAACACAGAATAAATCCCATGGGCTTCTTTTCATTAAGAACGAGCATTTTCTCAGTCTCCCTCTTCCACCGTTTCCTCTCTGTACACTGTGACTTCTTTTTCTAGCACTCTTCTAGTTTGCTATAGCGGATGATGCGTTTTTTCTTTTCTTTTTTTTTTTGCACTCAGAGTCAGTCATTTAACATCGGCTGCATTTCCAAAGCATTTTTAGACACATCACACGAGCCGCCCATCCGTTCGAACCACAGTCCACAAGAGTTCTGCGAGGCGTGTCAAATGTGTGCCCATGTGTCCTGTTGCGTTTGTTCGGCAGTCTGTCTCGAGCCCACAACATCACAGTGTGTTTGTTTGATAATTATACTTATGGGAATCCAGAATAGACATAACTGTTTTGTGAAGACAGAAGACGCGACATCGACTTCCTCATCACTAACGCTTCATGGAAATTCTTATAGGGTTGGATTAGTTTCAATTAGTTTCTTTATTTAAAAAAAAAAAATAGTGTGAGAATGCATGGGATATGGATCGACTGAATGGTCTGTTTGCACTTCAACAGCACATGCAGAAGTCTTAAATCATTTTCTGAGCTTGCACTGAGATTTGAGATCTGATTTGTACTGAGATTAGATTGCTTTGAAATGCTAATGAGAATCCTAATGTCAAGGTAAAGGGAAAGAGAAATGATGTTTAATGCGTGTTCTTGCTCCAGTTCCAGAACATGAATAACATCATCACGTTTCCACTGGACAGCCTCCTGAAGGGCGACCTGAAAGGGGTGAAGGGGGTAAGTGTTTGTTTCATTTTAGGATTATTTATGGTGTTGAGCTTTCTTACCCGTGCCATTACAACATGCTTGAATATACGGTGCAATGCAGTATAAAGATGTATAGCAGTAAACACGGTAGTAAACTGTAATAGAGGGTGAAATTAACGAACGTACCTCAGTAATCTTCAGTACACAGTTGAAAGTGCACATGTAATGTGCTTACAATAAACACTAAATGTTAAACGTAGGATGTTTTATGTAATTATACGGCGTGTTGGAGAACAAAGTCGTGCCGTGGAAACCAAAGACAGACTTCAAGTCTGTTATCCGGTTAAGGAATGCGTAAATTCTCATCCAAAGTATGGGTTTAAGACTCTCCAACACATTTCCCCCTGCATAAAGTCTAAATCAGTGCAGCTTTCTTTTCATGTGGCTAGCTGAGACTTTTCCAGGCTTAGCTCTTTAGCTTATTAAATGTCCAGCCAAAGATTTCATAAGAGCAATCTACACAATTAGCGAGAGTTAAAAAGTTAAAGACGTCGGATCGGGTCAGTCCGTGCGCGAGACAGCAGATGGATAGATGCGTGTGATTAGGGCGTATTAAAATCTCTCCTGACCTCCCGACCCTCCTCGGCATCGTGTGACCGCGATTCGTTAGCGCCAACATGAAGCATGCTTCCATTTTTTCCTAATGAGACCACTTCTCACTTCTCCAACTCATCTCCCGCCCTCTGAGTTTCCCATGATGAATCGCCCCAGAGCTGAGGAGAGTGAAACCCTTTCATGGAGATG
The DNA here is from genome assembly GCA_030347435.1 of Clarias fuscus. Lineage (NCBI taxonomy): Eukaryota > Metazoa > Chordata > Actinopteri > Siluriformes > Clariidae > Clarias > Clarias fuscus. Next base: position 12,809,939 of record CM059216.1, read on the forward strand.
CTCTTTCATGAATGTGTAACTTAAGTTGTTAGGCACTTCCTAGCGAGGCTTTAATTGGGATAAAGTTCAGACTTGATACAGCGGGACCTTTTTACTCAATGCTGCTTCTTCCTTTTTTTATTTAAATCCTTTCTATATTCTGCAGTTAATGGGGTGTCGGTTCCAAAGCAGTCATTTAAACACTGTTTTTTTTAGGAACTGGAGCCCCAGCAAACTGTATTACGTTTTTGTGAATAAACATGGGGGAAAAAAACATCAGTCAATCTACAGTATTGGTGAAAAGTTTGGATTTATCTTCACATTCTAGAACAATATTGTAGGTTTCAAAACTATGAAATCACACATACGGAATTGGATAATGAAGTAATGATAACTAGAACAAAAAGTTGAACAGTCAGTTGTTATTTTACAAAACAAAGGTCAGCTTTTCTGGAATAGTTCTTGCACAGCGGTAAAGTGCTCGCCCCATCATCCGGAGAGCTCTCTCGGAGGGGAAGGATGGGAGGCACTTGGCGCTCTTACGTCAATCACGGCCATACAGCCAATCAATGGCATCTGTGAGCTCACGCAAGTGGAAGGAGTGCTGTCCTCCGAGTGAGTTACATCCTTCCCAACAGTTTGTGAGCGAGCAGTTAGAAAGTATGCCGTTGGCTATAGTTACATGGTTCAGAGGAAACCAGCTTTAATGAAGACCATCCCAGGAAAGAAAGACCAAAATTTAGAGCTACAAGCATCAAAAATCACCAATTAACAGCACCTCAGATTAGAGCCGTTCTGAATGCTTGCAGCGAGAGTAATTAGCAGATCTCACATCTGGCTAATGTTTGTATCTATCTGGGTTTTGCAGATTATTTAGCCCATATGTACTGTATACAACAAAGCTATTAAAAGTGTTTTGTAATTAACCAGGTTTTATAAAGTGGTTCTATTTAACAAAACGTAAAAGTTTTTTTTAAAAATACAGTCAGGCTTTAAAAAAAAAAGTGTGAACACCCCGTGAAGCCGGATCAAAAAACGAACAGCCCGTGAAGCCGGGTCAAAAAGCGGACGGCCCGTGAAGCCAGTGTGTTCTAGATTTAATGTAGTTTTCCAGCCTGGCTTTACAGAGTTTATAGTTAAATGAGCTTTACAGAGTGTTTGTAATGCACCCAGGCTTTACATTTTAATATTCCCTGAAGGCATGCTGATTTTGCTCCCGCTCAGACGGAGACATGCGCTAATGGATTGAGATTATAGGTCTTGATGTGAGCCGTCACACGAGCCATTAACCCAGGTCTGTGCCTTTCACGCTTCAGTCACTGCAGCCAAAGGGGTAAACCAGAAGCTAAATGAGCATACATTGTAGATGTGGCTCCCAGTTAGAATGCAACTTTAACACAACCTTCTGTGAGGTGGTTGTGATTTTATTCGCTGATTGTGTACGTTATCATGTAAATAAAAACACTGAAATAAATTTTGGTGTGGTGATTATTACTACGGCACTGTTTCAAAAACCATGGTCAAAGAAAGGTGTTTTTTTTTTTTTTTTTGTGCAAGTCCCCCATAGCTGGTGTGGGGACCTCTGCTCTGACCTACTGTCTGCTTGAATAGCAGTGTGGCCTTTGCAAAGCTTATGTCATACCCAAAGTGCCAGATCCCATCATCCTACCGTCTGTCTCCGCAAAAAAACCTCTGTCACACACTTGGGTGTGTATATGTGGTTAATCCTGTGCTTGGCTGCCAGTCATGCAGACATTACTAGGAGACCATTTGAGTTTTTTCTTTTCTGGATGCTCTCAGATGGAGATCTACTGCTACAGGAAGCCTCTCTGTTGGGACTCACCCACTCGTGAAACTCGACCATCAGCAAGCCTCCCTGGTCTCGGAGATCTCGCAGAGCTGCAATAACACTGTGACTCTGAGCATGAGAATCTTATCAGTGTATGTGCGGTTTGCACAGATGATCTACAAAGCACATTAACTATACAACCTATATACAATTTTTTAGGCAGTTGGTTTCAATTTATGCCTCAGTAACTCATTCCAATGCAGAATTATTTTCCCCTCTATGATAACGAGCAGAAATGTTTTTTATGGTGCACATTCTTTCAGCAAAACGTCTTCCTATCTTATAGTGCATTAATAATTGATTCGGAGAGCAACATAGAACATCGTCTAGATGTTCAATATAGCTCAAGGTGTACATCAAGACATAAAGACATCCTTTATGTATTAGTATCTGGCTGTATACAGAGAGCAAGAATGGACTCTCTTTGGGAAAACACAGATTCAGGTATAATTTACGAATAAGCAATTTGTGATCATGTGACCCTTTTTGTGGTTATTCATGCACTTTTTCCATAGAGGGCATTCTAATGTTCTCTTACCATGCTACATACTGAAATGTATGAAATGCCTGTGCATTATTCGTTATATTGAACATCTGGATCATCCTGCTTTGATGGTTATATAATGTCACATTATTGTACATGATGTCCAGTCTGAAGCCCCGCCCTCCTGGATTCTTTGTGTAGTCCCTAACACCTTAACCACAACTGAGCAGCATGGTCGCATAGATTTTTATAGAGCAATAAAAAAAAAAATATATATATATTTTTTGGTAGGTAGAATCTGTTCCAACATGTGCACTGAGGAATATTATTAACGGTCCAGGGGCTTTCTTTATATCCTTGGACTAATGTGGTGCGTGTCCATTATATTGCGGAATATATCAAACACTAAGTCATATTTATTAGTCTACTAGTTCAGTGGCACCTATTTATTTTTATTTTTTTTCCAACATCACTTTATTTATTCTATAGCGTTTTCTCATTGGTACAGTGGACAGTATCTCCGTCTGTCGCATGTAAGACTGGGGTTCGATTTCCCCCGCAGGGAGCCAGTTACTGGAATTCTCTTTGGGATCAATAAAGTATCTGTCTATCTAACATCAGTATACGCGTTGTAAGTCTTTATACCAACATAAACATCTTTAAAAGTTCCATATATTATTATAACAAGTTAACCCCAGTCTCTGAGCTTCCCCAAAGTGTATCTGGTATTGCTCCAGCTTAAGTACCCTTCAGATAATGCATTTCAAACTCCCTTTAGTTCACTTCTCCTCCTCCAAATTCTCTGTTTTAGTGTCTATGTAAATGAGTTCCTGCTGAGCCACACCCCAGAATATAACAGCAGAGCCAGCAGAAGGGGAGGGTATCTTGTTATATGAGGTCACAATAGGGTGGATATCTAATTGGCTTATGTAAGCCCTGGTCAAAAGGACCAAAAAAAAAAAAACAGTGAAACCTAAATCTTAAAATGGCTAAACAGTGAATTTTGCACAATATGTCTACTTTAAGATTAATTCCACGTTTCTATTTTTTATGCTTTGCAGGATCTGAAAAAGCCGTTTGATAAGGCCTGGAAAGACTACGAGACCAAAGTGTAAGTTATTTCGTCTTCAAACTGAAAGTGTTTGTACTGCCTGTTTTCATGTAGAGGTTAATTATTGCAATGACCTTTCATGTTCCTAAAATAATTACCCAGACTTTCATTTGAACATCTTACAGGAAACCTAAGATTAACTAATGAACGAAGCACAACATGACCATTACAGTGTCAGTTTTTCTTCTGTGTGGGAGTCATTTTAATGATCTCTGAACCACGCTTAACATCCTTAAAGCCATCCTCCAGCACTTACATAATTAAATGTTAGTCTCATCGCCTCATCTCGTCTTATTGACGATCACTCTAACTGTGTTTTATTTTTACTTTTTTTTTTTTTCTTCCTTTGATGTATGAGATTTATTATAGCTTTTTATATATTTTCCAAGCAGCAAAGGACATTCTTTACTGAAAGGGTAATACTTTTTCCCTTTACCATCTAAGTCAAGTCAGGGTTGCTGTTTATGTGCCGTTCAGTTTGAGTTCATTATCATTTCCCGTCATCAGTCGCTTCATTTTGAGTTCTGAGAGTGCTTTGTGAGATTCGCCCTCCTGGTCCCATCGGCTTTCATCGTCCTTGGGGTTTCTCTAAAACTCCTTAATTTGATCATTATTGACTTTCTAGATCACAATTGGATGAAATAATGGAGTTTAAATGCTCCGTGGTGTGGCTGCCGATTCGCAAGCACGCCCACATTGGCATCAGTGCTACAGTTCGACTCAGCTTGGATCCCTTAGAGCCGTAGGAGAGCAGCTGCCCATCTGTATCTGTGCAGATGTCTTTTCAACACTCTTAAAGCTTTGGAGTAGTAGAGTATTGTGAACAGATGTCTGACTAACAAATACCAGAGTCCTAAGTGTGCCATGTGAGCACTGCGGCACAGATGAGGAAAGGTGGTTAAAGTAAGCAAGCCTCAACAACAAGCCGAAAAAATAAATAGACTTGCCATAACGAATAAATTGCTTAATTAAAGAAGACAAAAAAAGGGTTTATATGAGTGTCCTTGTCAGGACTTGATAATTGATTAGTGTATCGTTTTTTTTTTTCGTAATAACAATTTATTAGCCTAATTCAAGAGCAGGATATAAACTACGCTATGGCAGACGATACTGTATGTATCCTGTATCATGTCCTTTTCTAAATATCTTTTTTATTCATCTATTCCAAGTATTTTCTTTTTCTCACTCAAGAGTTCACTTTTCACTATTTCTTCCTAAATAGTTCAGTGTAACCAGTGGACCAACGGTCCTCAGTCACTGGGAGTTCTGATCTTTGTCCAGCACTGACTTAAAAAAATAAAATAAAAAAAAACACGTTAATGCTTAACACTTAACACTTTGCTTGTTGTTTGTGTAAGGCGAATCATTTATCAATGCATTGATTCCAAAGCCTTGGGGTCGACTCTGGCCTGGAATCAGGAACTTTTGGGGGGGGGGGGGGGGCCTAACACACATGTATAAAAAATTAAGACTGTCAGTAGCTAATTTTTATGAATTAATCTTTAAGACTGCTTTGAGAATTAGCACCCACAATTGGTTTCACAGATGATTGTAGCTCTTAACGGAAGAGTGTAAGGGTCACTAGTGGCTCTGTACTTCCTCAATGTGACACAGGGTGCATCTGATTTTCTGATTGAAGAAATTTACCTTTATTTATATGCCCACAGTGGGGGAATTTCTTCATTACAAGCCACATTGTTCGATTCATGACAGTCCTCATTCATAATTACAAGAGATTTTTAACTGACGCAAATGAGGACGCTTTTGTCATATTCGTGCGAGAAATCATTCATTTCACACAATGGATGCGATTTTAGCAAAAAATATGCTTGAGATTTTGCTCTGGAAGACGGTTCTATTTGTTGAGGCCCAAAAGAAGGAAAAAAGCCAGACACCTCAGTTTAACTGTTTTAGCAGCTATTGCTCACTCTGCTATTAAATCCCTGCGCTGCCGGTTCTGCCTAACGATGTCAGTGAACGCCCCATGCATGTGCAGAGGCAGAAACGCACACAAATTCCGATCTGACTGTTCTTATTCAAGTGGCATCACAGAATATCGGATATATATATATAGCTGATCTACAACCACATGCGAAAGTAACTTGGATGTGATCTGAAAAATATCAGAATGGCTCGATCAGACAGCTGTAAAAAAAAAAATCTGATCTTGGTCACATTAGGGTAAAAAAAAAAAAAAAAAAAATCTGAATTTGAGTCACTTTAGGCTGGTAATGTGAACAGACCCCAAAAGGCTGAGATATGAGAACGGAAACAGTTCTGAGATATGTTTTTGTTTTCACATGATTTCTGGTTCTCAAATTTGTCGATCAGATGCCTCCTGCGTCACATTGATGAATTAGCATTTATTAGCTAAGCATTTAGAATTAGGAGTAAACACGTACACATATTTGCATTAAATGTAGGTACTGGAAATGTTGAGAAAATGCTGAGGTAGCATTTAAGGATCTCGCCGATCTCACTGCTTTACCCGGTAACTGATTAAAATACTGGCACTGCTCAGGCTCAGTGAGGGGCTAAAGGCCTGAGTTTATGCCCCAACCAGTGCATTACACCCAAGCACCGGGTTTACAGGGCCCACCCTTAGTGCCAGTCCTCCTCAGCCAGTGTAAAAACCTAAGTTTACGGTTGGTGTGCTTTATATCATAGACCAACTAATTAAAAATCCAATTCGGTGCCTAGGTTTAGCAAATTTGATTCTTTTATTGATTTTTGTCACTTAGTTGTTGCGGCCTATTCGCTGTAATCCTTTTCCTGACTAATGAATTTTTCCCAGCTTCTGTAAACTTCGAACAGCTTCTAGTGCTCACTAGAAATCCTGTCTTATAAACCACTGCATCTGGTAGGAAATTGCTTTTCTGTTGGCAGTGCATCCAATAAACCAGAGGTTACAAAACAGTTGGCATTTCCAGCTGTTTTAAGAAGAGTGTGTGTGTGTGTGTGTGTGTGTGTGTGTGTGTGTGCGCATGTGTGGTCGGCTGTTTTCAACCTTAAAATCTGTCCGTATGCTGCTTACTTTGCTAAAGATGCCACTGTGCCAACACGTGCCATCACACCGCTCTTTATAAACAAACCGATTCCTCCTTTTTTTTCTCTCTCTTTTTTTTTTGTCATTCGCTCTTTCCATTCCCTGTATATATCTTGTTTTTTTTCGCAGTTTTTGGCTTCGGGTTTTTATAAAAAACCCGCTGGGCTTCAGACTGGCAGCCAGAGGATCCAGAGGTGGCCCTCTTAAATCTGATTCATGATGGGTATAAATAGACATTATGGCTTTCTATTTCTTTTCTGCCCATCAACAATGTCAATGTATGATGTAATATAGCATAATGAATGGAAAACTAAGCAAGGTAAATACATTTCTGGTTCATCTGCGATAAAAAATTTTCAGAGTTCATCTTTATCATCTAGCCTACAGTTCATTCTATGAGGGACAGTCATAAATTATCCGCACTCTGGCCGCAGAATTTATTTGAATTAACTTTCAGAAAAGACAGTGGCATAATTTCTTACCACAATCCACTTGCTTTTCAATTAACTTTGTCCATCTATCAATAAGCTTTCGTGTTCCCTCATTAAAAAAATGTTTTAGGCTGAGATGTGAGCCATGAATGTACCACTGTCTTTACTTCTTCATCAGAAGTGAATCTTCATCCTCATAGGGCTTCAGCACTTCAATAAGCGTCTCACTGTAACAAGCACTTTTGACTCTTGAACCTTTTTCTTGATAATATTCCAGTACTTGCCCTAGAGAATAGCAGCACGGTGGTGTAGTGGTTCGCACTGTCGCCTCGCATCTCCGGCCAGGTTAAATTCCCGTCTCTGTGTGCATGGAGTTTGCATGTTCTCCCCGTGCTTGGTGGGTTTCCTCCGGGTACTCCGGTTTCCTCCCACAGTCCAAAGACATGTAGGCTATAGGTTAACTGGCATTCCCAAATTGCCCATAGTGTGTGTATGTGTCTGCCCTGCGATGGACTGGCACCCGTCCAGGGGTGTACCCTGCCTCGTGCCCCAAGTCTCCTGGGATAGGCTCCAGGCCCCCGCGACCCTGAATACAGGATTAAGCGGTATAGGTGAGTGAGTGGGTTTAGGCCCTAGAGATTCCCTGAAAACGGGAAGCATCAAACTTCTAGCTGATTGTTGACTCTTAAACGTTTTCTTCGTCGGCGATTGCGGACGATTCCGTTGCATACTCTGCCGTTTACTCTCAGGCTTATAGTGATGAATCCATGTCTCATCACCAGTAACGCTTCTCTTTAAGAAATCTTCACCTTCCTAGGAGTAGCGGTTCAAACGCTTGTTTCGGCACCTCCGACCCTCACTCCATTTTTGCTGGTGTAACACGTTCACGCGGTAACTGGAGACACAGTGGCATTGAGCGGAAAGCGCTGATAAAACCAACAGAAGTTTTAATGTAACGGGAGTGCGGATCATTCTTGACTCACCCTTGTATGTTGGAAAATAAAGTAAACAGTGATCATATTGTAACCAACAAGACTTGAAGAATTCTAAATTCTGCTGCGTAGTACGTCTGTATTAACACTGAGGAATATGGTAAACTGCATCCAGACTGAAAAATGTAGTATAGATGAATGAATCCGGCATGGGACATTACAAGCAGCATGGTGACACACCAGTGTGCGTGTGTGAATATGTGTGCATGTTGCCCTGCGATAAACTTTACATCCTCACCTCACTCACAGTGCTCCTGGAATAGACTCCAGATCCAACGCCACCTGGACCCAGGATAGTGCTATTATAATACAAATCCCCTGTTTGAAGTAGAAAGCCCTACCCTCCATCATTGACGCTAACTCTGGAATCCTGTGACTGCTTGGCTTTCCTTTTCACAAAGGAAACGCTGCATCCATGAAATAGGATACATGTGCTGCTACTAGAGCATCTCTAAGGATTGCTCCGTTTCACATATGGTTTCTTATGAAGAAGGCAATACGAGTACGGGTTTTTAAGAAGAGATTTTGTGCTCCTCGCAGCACCAAGATCGAGAAGGAGAAAAAAGAGCACGCCAGACAGCACGGGATGATCCGGACGGAGATCAGCGGGGCCGAGATAGCCGAGGAGATGGAGAAAGAGAGACGCTTCTTTCAGCTTCAGATGTGCGAGGTCAGTGTGTGCAAGAACATTTCGAGATACTGAGCGAAAAGAGAAAGTGTACAGTATGTCCTTATTTTATGGTCTGCGTAACAGCTAAATGGAGTGTTAAATTCTGCATGATTGTAGAATTTCTTACTCAATTTTATTTCAAAACGGTAGCAGAAATGTCCCGCTCAGCTTCCCAAAAAGATGATGGTTGTGCTTCGTTTGTTCCGCGGTATCGCTGACTCTGACGGATTTCTGTTGCAGTATCTGCTCAAAGTGAATGAGATTAAGATCAAGAAGGGCGTGGATCTGCTGCAGAACCTCATCAAGTATTTCCACGCACAATGCAAGTAAGGCCATTGAGAAACGGCTTCAGTGAGAGGCCAACGCCAAGGTTTCTTTTGTAGTGGAAAAATAAATTCACCTTAGAAACCAGAGATACAAATAAACACAGAGCAACAGTTTAAAGCATGAAAATATGATAATTGTGTTATGGCGCTATGTGATTATCTTACAGTGATCACAAAAGGGCTGCAGTTTATTCTAGGTAACTACTCGTAGTTAGGAATTTACGTAAAGATAGTCAGTAATTTCAAAAAAGCAAATATTAAGGTGCTAAATAAATAATAACGATTTGTGATCATATATACATATATATATATATATATATATATATATATATATATATATATATATATATATATATAAAATATTAACAAACACCAATTATTCAAACGTGTGTATACATTATTATTATTATTATTATTATTTATTTTATTTTTAATCACATCATGCAGCTCCAGTTATTCATTGTGCAATCACACCACGTTCTGGGTATGAAAATTCATCATACTCTGAAGTGTAGTCGTTTTAAGCTGAGCTTCAGTGAGCAAGGACGTCTCTTGAAGCTTATTAGATTTTCTCTTTGATTTAATTAGGTCTGGGCAATTAGCAACTGTCCGTTCTGTGCATAATTTCCTCTGCCTTCCAAAACCAGGTGTAAATTAACTTGCACTATTAGGGAGCAATGAGGCCAGATGTGTGGTTCTCCTCCAGAATTCAAAACCACAACCATCTTGGACAACCAGATCTCATGTGCAAACTAAAAGTGTTGAGAACAGATCTAGAATCAGAGCCTATTCAGGAGTTTGTGCCTCTAAACTGTTCTCAGACTTGTTTCTGTTATCATATCTCGCACCTTGTCAGTGTAATTTCCTTACGTGTAGAGCTGCACAATTAAAACATCTGTGCAATTATTTCATCACAAAAGGCTGCAATTTATAACGGGTAATACGCTTGTAGTCAGGAATGAATGTAAAGTTCATTTACATTATAATAAAATATCTAATAATTTAAATATTTGTTTATTGTTTTTTTTATCATTTTGAGTTGATAAATATTGGCAAAAGACATCCTCGTAGTGAGATCACTTGTGCCAACAGTTAAATAGCGCAGTTGAATCACAATCAGCCCTAATTACAGTACACGGTGAAAGCCAAGTTTGGATCCAGATGTTCAATATGCTGTGCTGAAACAGACATAAGCCTAAACAATTCAGTTTGTAACCAGAAACCAGCTGGAATCTTATGGTTCAGGAAAAAAAAAAGCACAAGCGAAACAGTTTTTTTAAATTACAATTTTTTAATTAATTATTTTTAAAATCTAAGTGTAAAGGGGTTTCCTAGGATATGGCATGTGTGTATACTGTAGGTTAATAACCCATGATATCAGACATATTGCACGCTCAAATTGTGTCTGCAGGCTCCCTCTCACATACATACATCAGGCCCACAGGGAGAAAGGCGTGAAGTTAAAAGGGTTCTGGATCAATACTGTCTGGGAAAATGCATGCCAAAAATATTCCTGTTGTTTCTCCACTAGTGTGACAGAAGACAGATATTTTCCACATTAAGAGGTTGGAGTCGGCCTCGTCCTGTACATTTTGCCCAATTATTTTAGAAGGCAGGTGGAAAAAGGCTATTCACAGAAGAGACTTTTTAGACCATTAGAGTGTGTGTGTGTGTGTGTTCGTTCTTGCCTGCATGCAATAGTTGGCAGGATGATAGTGGAGGTTTAATGCTGTTCTGGTGTATTTTTACACCTGATCGGATGGCTTGTCTTTCAGTTTCTTTCAGGATGGCCTAAAGGCAGTTGACAACCTGAAACCGTCTATAGAGAAACTGGCCACTGACCTGCACACGGTGAGCGGATTAATAATATACCCGTGTCTTAATGCCTTCTAGCCAAAGTATATAATAATACATTAGTTTATTAATAGAGATGGGCGAAAAACAAATTGTGCCAATTCACATATCGCCACACTGACTCCAAAATAAATAAACAATAACAAATAGAATAAAATTATATATATAATAATTTAGGTAGGAATATCTATATTTTTTAGGTAGGAATATCTATATCTATAATCCTATAGGCGCTAAACCATTCACACATGGGCAGGCAGCACAGATTATTTGCTAAATTAGTTTAGAATTGTAACAAAACCAAGATTTATGAAGATTATTTATAAAATTGTGATACTTACAGAATCACAGGACAAATCGATCGTGAATATCACATCATCTGATCCTGAGTTATTATCATGAATAGCAGCGGTATGTTTCGGTCTCATTCCGTTTCAGATCAAGCAGGCTCAGGATGAGGAGCGCCGGCAGCTCACACAGTTACGAGACGTGCTGAAGACGGCGCTTCAGGTGGAGCAGAAAGAGGTAAGGCCAGCATCATCGTGCTCAATGTAAACGTAATGTCAACGTTTTATTCGGTCGAATCTTACTCACACTAATGTGATGGGACATTACGTTAGGCTCGAATGAAAATAACTATTTAAAAATAATAATAATAATTAAAAAAAAAGACATCGAGTAGTATCTGGTAGAGCTGTGTGATTAAATCCGTTTTGCAGTTTAATCCGGATTTTGTTGGTTTTTTCGACTCATTAACTGATTCATTCAATCAGTTTTTGATTCGGAATGAATTGACAAATTTTAAAATGAGTAAACTTATGTACCACAGCCTTCATCTTCTGCAAAGTACTTTAGAGAAATACTTTTGTTTTGTGAGATTATCATTTCTTCTTTTGAGTTTTTGGCCGGTTAATACAATACTGACACCTACTGGACTGGAGTGTGGAGCAGAAAATTGGATTTTTACAACGCTGGGGCAAGACATTAAAATAATCAATAACACGACTCGCACATCATTTTAGTGTTTATACAATATATAGTGTCTTATTTGGTAAATCAGACGACAAAATTTAAGCTAGTGATTTGAATCAAATCGAAATCTTATCTATTCTTGTGCTACTTTATATGTTTGCTCTTTACCTTAAACAAACCCCTTTAAATCACATCACGTAATCCTTAAACATTTAAAGATGATATGCTCTTAATTTAAATGTAAACAACCATCTTAACTATGCGAGTAAACACAGAGTAGCCGAGATATCCGGCATTTAGATGACTGTGCTCTGCCTTTGTGTTTGTCTTGTCTTGTGTGTGTGTGTGATTGCTATTGTGAAACATGCCGTGTGTCAGTTGTCTGATGGAAAGCTTTTTTCTCTTCTTTAATGCCTCCGGCCTTTGTCAACGAAGTCTAGGAGAGTAAGTGCCTGATTGATGTCCACTTTTTGTGAAAAAAGCTGCAGGGGATGGGAGGCTACTAAAGATCCTACCTCTTGTGTCTTTTATTTTGGTATTCATGTACGGAGATGCCAACATCCATTGCTTAACTGGATAGTGTTCGATTTCCTAAATGAAGCAGACAGCAGGGGACTGAAGGGGACAGGATGTGAGATGTCAAACACAGATTTGTAGAAAACCAAAAGGCAAAGACCAAGCAGTTCTTTCTCACCATGCAGGTCATAAAATATTATAAAGTACAGAGTAAAACGTCACTATTTTAGTGTATTTACAATAAAAAATGTATTGTGCTTGTCTTTCATGTCACATATAAAATCTTAACCTCTCGTCTTGGTTATTTATGAAATCCCACTTTCATAATTTTTGCTACAGTTCATTACAAATTCAGGACTTTTGACAAGTCTTGAGTAGTTATATGGTTAAATTGCGACCAGCATATTCTACCTTGCGGAAAACCCTGATTTTTAACCCACATAGTTATTCATGGCAAAAAATTGTAAAAGTGGGAAATATTAAAAAAAAAAAAAAACTTGGTCTTGTGATGAAATTTCCTGTGTAAGATGCTGTAAATCTGAGACATGTACAGAAGACTTCAAGCACACTACAGTGATGAGACGCTTAGTCGTAGTAAAACATATGAATGGTGCAAATTTTTTTAAAGAAGGTCATTGATTGATGAATAAATAAGGTGCACTGCAGTTGATTGTGTAAATTGACAGATGACTTGTCACCAACTTACAGAAAAGACACATCTTTCTGCACACACACCATCATTCACCTGCACCACTTGCACGTCACATGACCTTGGCTGGGAGTTACTCTCACATCCCCCGTACAGTCCTGACCTTGCTCCTGGTCATTTCCACATGAAGGAGTTCCCGGGAGTCCAGCGTTTCAGACTTGAAGCAGGTGGTCCGATCATGGCTCCAGCGCACCGAGAAAACTTTATTTTAATGACGTCCAAGCACTAGTGAAATGCATTAGTGTAGCAGGGGATAATATAGAGCAATAAAGGTAGTTCTTACTGTTATAACTGTATTCTGTTATTCGGCACAATCAAACGTTTCGGTTTGACAAGAACATCTCTAGTACAAGTTTAAAAAAATGTCATTCCTTCAGCATGGAAACATCCCGTCTACTGACATGCGCTAGGGGTTTAATAATAAAGGTGACGTGTTCTGTAGCTCTCTGCCTGCTAGGGTTTTTCTGGTAGCAATGTTGGCACTTCTGCATGAAGTTTGAAAATAGTCCCACTGTTTAATCCGAAGTCCCGTATGTCCATGGTATGTGTTTGAGTGCAGAAATCAGACTCGGTTTCACAAGCTGTTTCTTTTCATCATATTCCTGACCCGATCAATGGGTCAATACTTAAAACTTTTTGTGAATTGTCACAAAAGTATTTCAAATTCAAAACAAACATTTTCTTTAGGACATATTTCATTGCATTCAAAACATTTCTGAAATCTTAGCCTGGTACTGCACTCTCATGCCTTACTACTTTCCCCAAATTTGTAGACTTTGTGAATGCGGTCGCCTCTCAAGGGGTTCTGGGACATCCACTGTGTCAGTTTCCTCAAAGGAAGTGACCGCATAAGAGTGCAAGTTTTTCCCTTCCTTTGACCCTGGGAATAGCCACTTCCTGTCCCCTTTTTGTTTCTTTTACAGATAAATGTACATAAGCAATTACACGCATCTTTCTTCTGCCTTGTAGGATTCCCAGGTGCGACAGAGTACCACGTACAGTCTGCACCAGCCTCAGGGGAACAAGGAGCACGGCACAGAACGCAGTGGGAACCTGTACAAGAAAAGCGATGGGTGAGTGGATTAACTTCCCAAAACGGTCACGTCATGAATTCTCGTTTAACTGAACCGATGGACTGAAGGGCACCGGCAATGTAATGACTCTTCCTGTTTCCCGTCTTCAGTCTACGGAAAGTGTGGCAGAAGAGGAAGTGCTCAGTGAAGAACGGCTACCTCACCATCTCCCACGGGACGGTAAGCCAAAGCGTTTAATAATCTGCATGTTTACTCTCTTGCTTTTTTTTGCCTGCCTCTTTAATCACACGTTATCTTTGCATACCTCGTTTCCAAAAGCAGATTGTTTTCCTTCACTCGACTGTTCATGCTGGACACTGGCGTGCGTATTGCGTAATGCTCCAAGCTTGTTCTGTTTCTTTCTGCTTGGAATTTTCCCACTTTCCCATAAAATGGATGAGAGAGAAACAGAGCCGCACCTACTTTTTAGAGCATGCAGAAGAGCGGCTTTAATAACTTCAGAACAGCTGAGTTTTCAGGAGGAATGATGTGTTTTTCCTGTTACAGAAGGACAAGCCTGAGAAAATGATCTAGAAATTTACAGTGTATTGTATGCACGTTTCTCTTATTATTGTTCATTGTTTTTGCTAACAGTCTCACCCTCTCTCTCCCTCTCTCTCTCTCTCTCTCTCTCTCTCTCTCCCTCTCTCTCTCTCATTTGTGCTGTCAGCCAAACAGACCACCAGCCAAGCTCAATCTCCTAACCTGCCAGGTCAAGCACAACCCAGACGAGAAGAAAAGCTTTGACCTTATCTCACGTATGGCAATTCCCTTCAATAGCCAGAAACACACACACACACACACACACACACACACACTATCTGACATTTGTGGAAATAGACATCCTCCCTTTTTCTCCCTTTCAAAATAGCTCATCTTAGAGTATTTCAAAGGCTCAGAGTTGCATTAAACTCGGCTCCACAGAATCATTTTAAACCAATTTGAAGAAATATTGTCTATGTAAACGTAGCTAGTAAGGGCAAGGGGAAAAATCGATTCGGTTACAATTTGCGAATTCATGATCGCAATTCATGCATCGCCATAGTGACTCCAAAATACTTATATGTCCGGGTACGATTCCTGCCTCGGGTCTGTGTGCATGGAGTTTAAATGATCTCTGTGTGCTTAGTGGGTTTCATCCCACAGTCCAATAAACATGCAGATTAGGCAAATTCAAAAATTGTCTATAAGGTGTGAATGAGCAAGTGTATGTCTGT
Source organism: Clarias fuscus (assembly GCA_030347435.1). Taxonomy (NCBI): domain Eukaryota; kingdom Metazoa; phylum Chordata; class Actinopteri; order Siluriformes; family Clariidae; genus Clarias; species Clarias fuscus. The sequence continues at coordinate 12,825,168 of CM059216.1, forward strand.
TTGTGTGTGCCCTCTGTTTGTGTGTGCCCTTTTTTGATGTAACGAGTAATTTAACGCGTTAGTTCTGCCGTTTATGTACTCGGGTATTTAGTTACATTTTCAAAAATGTGATCCGTTATTCAGATAGCTGTGATTCCATTATTGTGTGTGTGAAAGTGGTCCTACAAGCCCCGCCCCCTCTGTTATTCCTGCTGTTATTCCCCTATCTCACCTATGCGGTTTGACTCGCGGTGAGAAGCGGTGTTGGGCACTGTGAGCCGCTGTGAGTGACCGCCCGACGTTCAGCAAAGTTCTGCAAGGTCTGCGAGGACCGACGCGTGGACAGATGGAAACGTAATCGCAGCGCCAAAACTCGCAGTGAATCATTATTAGTACCCGTATTAGTAGTTAACAGATTATGGGCCAAACTTGGCTGAGTGATGATGGTAGAATAATTATAAAGGTCTTGACTTAAACAACATGCATGAGGAAGCACAAAGGAGTTTTCATTTTCTGCAATGGAAAAGTACTCTAATTACATACGAAATTACTGTCATTAAAAAGTTAATTATCAGTTACATTATAGCGTTACTTTCTGATAAAAGTAACTAGTTAATTACTTTATAAAGCAACGTCCCCCAACACTGGTGATGATCCCATTCATCCACCACTAGCTACAATTACATGGACTTCAATCTGATCCAAATCATTCCCTTTAGAGAGTCCATCTTAACTGTTTGCATGGATGCTGATCTCATAAGTGTTTACATGTTCAAAGCCCTTAATCAAAATGTAAATTTGTTGCATGTACAAAGTGGTTCTGTCCAGTATTTGCTGGAAATATAACAGTAGAATAACTTTTCCCCCAAATGTTAGGTTTGGTTACAAGAACTCAGTCACATCTGTGATTGGTTAGATGTTCCTCCGCACATGAAATATGAGCCAATCAGTGGCCCTTCCTCCACTAGAGAGCCAGTGGATATACATGAGAGGTAAAGACAGGTGGTACAGAGTTGTTCTCAAAGAGTTCGAACACAATTGAAGGACACCGTCTATTGTTACCCCCATGTGTGGCAAACATGCATGGAAAGAAATGTTTGAATCAAGTGTGCACATGGCTAATGTTTATTTATTAATCAAATCCCCTCTCATTCCATTTGATTATGCATCTGATCGGTTCAGAATGATCCGATTGATGCTATTATTCCAATCATTAGTGGAATATTAGCGCCCCCCCCCACTCGTTTTTTTACAGTAAATACATCTGAACATGCATTAGTAAAAGTGTGTATTGCGTCAGGGAAAGTTATGATGATCAGCTATGACCATTTTAGCTGTAAGACATTATTATTACATTTATTTATTTATTGGCTTGCTGTTGAAATTCAAGACTTACTCTCAGGTTTCACTAATTTCCCAGTTTGTCCCAGTTCTGGTGACAAGATCTCTTTTATGCAGTTTCTTTCGATTTCTTTCACTCCTTCTATTTGCACAGTATGTTTTGTTGTAAAGAATAAAAAAAGATTTTCGCTGCTGGCACCATTGAAACCGATGTTTGGCATTGGTACGAGCCCGGCCATGTACATTGACCCTGTGGAGCTCCCGATGAATAGTTTTGGTGGAAACAGGAGAGTTGAGGTGCACATTGAATTCTGCAGTGAGTTGGACAGCTGTGGTTTTATGTTTTTTGGATACAAACACCCGGACATCTCTTTCAGACAGCTTCCTCTTGCGTCCGCAGTTACTCCTGTTGGATGTGGTTCGTGAGGGCATAAATCAATTATACTTTTCAGAATTTCTGTATTGTAATAATGAAATAATCTTTTTTAGATACTGGATTTTGTTTTATTTTCTTGAGTTGTAAGCCATAATTAGTCAAATTAAAACCGTTAAGGCTTGAAATATTTCACTTCACATGTAATGTATCTCAAATATATGAGAGTTAAAAAAAATTTTTAAATTAAAAATGAAAAAAATATTTTTTTCAGAAACACTGTGTATGTATATACAATATCAATGTACAAGTTTATACACTGTATGAATGGATGAATGTATGTGTAGCGCTGGTATATGTGAAATAAACAGAATAGTTTAACTTTTTATCCCTTTCCTCTGCCTCCCTCCTTACTGTCCTTCTATCTTGCAGATGATCGAACGTATCACTTTCAGGCAGAGGATGAGCCCGAGTGCCAAATGTAAGCATGCGTGCGTTTTGCCAAAGGGAAACCTTTCATTGTGCAGTTCCTTTTCCTGGCCTCCTAATTGCTTTTTTCTGAATTCATTACTCTGTCGTTCCATGCCACTCATGCTCTCTCTTCCTGTGTCTCTTCCTCTGCTTCGTCTTCCTTCAGCTGGATCTCAGTACTGCAGAACAGTAAAGAGGAAGCGCTTAACAACGCCTTTAAGGGAGACCAGCACGTGGGCGAGAACAACATCGTCCAGGAGCTGACCAAAGCCATCCTGGGCGAGGTCAAACACATGACCGGCAACGACGTCTGCTGTGACTGCGGGGCTCCCGGTGAGTGACTGGTAAACTGGTTGGAATTACCACAGGCAGGATGGGGGTGGGGTTCCGAGAGAAGATTCAGGACGTCAGTCTAAAAGGATTTGAGCAAGAACAAAAGACAAGTCTAGTAATAGAGTGGACGCTGAAATGATTCAGCCCGTTTAACGAGGGTGATGCAGACGTACTTGCGTCCAGGAAACTCCCACGATGCCTCCCGCTTCTTCAAATGCTTCAAATGTTTTCAGTAGAAATCAGGATGCGCACAACCTCTCTGAGTAACTAGAATATGATCTGTATATGACAGTGGTGTGGTTTACGTAATCAATCAGCGTGACTTGCACAAGTATTCACTCCCTTGAACTTTTCCACATTTTGAAAAGCTTATATACACGGCCAATACAGCCAATCAGGGGCGTCTGTGAGCTCACGGTAGGAGCGGAGTGTGATACGACGCTCCCAACGATGTGTGAGCGATTCGAAAAGATGCGGTCAGCTAGCGTCACATGGTTCGGAGGAAACACGTGATAGTCTTTGGCCCTCCCGGCTGAGTGGTAGTAGTGGCCTTAATGTGGGAGCCCCCTAGTGACGGGGAGGAATTGGATGCGACTAAATTAGGGAGAAAATCTGGGATAAATCCAAAAAATAAATACATTGTCATGTCTGTGCGTTTTATGCTGTGTGTAGCCAATTGTGTTAGTATCCTAGTACCTGGACTATGTTTGTTTACCTCACGACCGAGCTCTCGGAACGGAACCCGTTTGTATGTTGGGGACGTGCTGCATTTAATCAGGCATAACAAAGACAGTGAATAAAAAATGTATTTTATTTCATTATTTACAAAGTAGTATGTATGTGTCAGAACTGTGATTGTACCTAGAGGAGTCCGCCCAACACAACTCTGTGAGCATGTAAAGATCATTCTGGTCCATGACTTTTCTTCAGGGCCCACATGGCTGTCCACCAACCTGGGAATTCTGACCTGCATTGAATGCTCGGGGATCCACCGAGAGCTGGGAGTGCACTACTCCAGAATTCAATCACTCACGCTGGACGTCCTCAGCACATCCGAACTCTTGGTTGGTGCTTCATTTTTTTTTTTAACATTGTTTTAAGTCTGAAAGCATTGATTGATGTGGAATCATTACATCAAATGATTAAGACTTTTTTTTTTTTACTTAATTAAACTTAATTACTTAATTAACGTCTGAGCTTAATAAAAGCTTTTGATAAGTAGGTTTAAATAGAAAAACACGGCTGCTGTAGATTTTTGCTTACTTGGTATGTGTGTGTGTCCTGCAGCTGGCCAAGAACGTGGGGAATGCTGGCTTTAACGAGATCATGGAAGCGTCTCTGAGTGGAGAGGATGTGGTCAAACCAAATCCTACCAGCGACATGTAAGTGATGCTCTCATTTTCTTCCTGAGTGTGTTAACAGCTGGATAATATACCCATGGTGTTATACACACTTGGACATGTGATATAAATAGATTTTAATTTCACTCTGGTGTACTGACCAGATTATTACCATAAGCTACCGTGCATGGATTTCAATTTTATTTTCTAAAAGCAAACTGCAGAGTTGTGTTGGACTTATGTACTGTAGCTCTTCAGCTGGTATTTAAAGCATGAAGCAGTTAACGCTTAATGAATTATTAACGCACTCTCTCTTTAACTCCACAACCTAATGAGAAGCTGCATGTTTTAAGGCTACTGTCTGGCTCTGTGCGTTGTTTATATCAGCAGACCATGCAGCGGTGACGTACAGTGTCAGAGCTTTATAGCTTTGCAGTTTCATTCAGAAGCAGTTTTTCCTTTGCTGTAACCTCTCCTTCTGTCTGTCTCTCAGGCAGGCCAGGAAAGACTTCATCACAGCTAAATACACAGAAAAACGCTTCGCTCGAAAGAAAAGCCCAGACACGGCGTCTAGACTGCACACCCTGTGTGACGCGGTGAAGGCGCGCGACATCTTCTCTCTCATCCAGATCTACGCTGAGGGAGTGGACCTAATGGAGCCCATTCCTCTGGCCAACGGGCATGTAAGTCCTGTCTGTGCTTTAGGATTAAAGATATGTGAAATGATTGGAGGCGAGGGAGTATCGAGATATCACACTTTAGTTTGGCGGGAGAATTGCAATACGGACACACGTCCAAGATTAGAATTCGGACCAGATCATTGGATCGTATTTGATTTGCTTTCAGCTTGGTCCAAAATGTATCTGGGCATAGTATAGTAATACTAGTATGCATTAAATGAGTAAGGAATCACTCGTACATCAGCTCAGCGATGCATAGGATTGACTAGACTTGGTGTGATTGACAGAGAAGGGATTGTGTGCCATCCCTCCTACACTTTTCATAAGACTGGGCACAGCTTCTAATCCCATGCTCTTTCCCGATTTGTATTTCTTTCCACATTGTAAAAAGATGCTGAAGGCAACTAAGTGTTTGAACAGTTGATATTGAGATCTGCCTCCTATGTATGCTCTGTAAAGTCTTCAGATCGGCTCTAATCTAGAAAAATTAATCCAGACTTTTGACTGGTGCTATGATTTGCTGCTTGGGAGCTGAAGTGTGGCCAATTTCTACGTTTATCACACATGTTGATGTAAAATAGACTTTCCCTCTTTCGCTCTCTCTCAATCACTCTCACTTGACTACATTGCGATAGAGCTTTGTGTTTAAATGATTAATAGGGGGAACATTTCAGTAGTCACTCAGTAAGAGATCATTAGGCGTTGTATCCTTGTCTTCGGCAGATGGGAGTGATGCGGGCTTGTCTTACATGAAAAATATCTCGGATGTTGTGGAAAATAAGAACTCTGCAGGATATTAATGTGAAATGTTTTTCTGATTGTATTTTTTTTCCTCCCCTCACAGGAACAAGGGGAGACGGCCCTGCATCTGGCAGTGAGGCTGGTAGACAGAACCTCGCTCCATATCGTAGACTTCCTCACTCAAAACAGGTGAGCGCTGGGACCCATTTTAGTTTTATCCCATTTGGCCGACCTAAAGAGTTCCCATCTTAAAGATATCTATCGTAAGTGGTGGTGTTAAGGCGAAGCTTGTTGACTGAAGCTTGTTGTTTGCTCCCAAGTGCGAATCTGGATAAGCAGACGGCAAAGGGAAGCACGGCGCTGCACTACTGCTGCCTCACGGACAACAGCGAGTGTCTCAAACTGCTCCTACGAGGCAAAGCCTCCATAGATATCGGTAAGACATGAAGACCCGTCCCTGGAGTTAGCGCTACCTGCTTTTTCTTCTTAATAAAAATGGTTCTAGTGTTAGTGTTAAGGTTATTTTGTTTTATTTAGCTTCATTCTTCTGCCTGGGCTGTTTTGAAAGCTGGATGTGGTGATAAGACACAGGATTTGTGTTTGGCATTTTCCCCAGTGTTGTTTGTGGGAATTGAGTTAATTAGTGCTCTTCTAGTGAGCGGCACAAACAAAAGAGCTAAGCCAGGGCCTGTGTGTGTGTGTGTGTGTGCGTGCGTGCATGTGTGTGCACGCTCTCTTTTTAGGGACCAAATTAGTCCTCATTGTTTTATCATGAAGACAAGTGTCCAAAAGTGGACATCATAAATGTTGATGTTAGTAAGCACAAAGATTTTATGTTTCATTTATTTTACGATTTACTTTGATTAAATGAACAATAATACTGTCGTAGTGATTAGTGATAGAAGTGTTTGAGTTGTTGTTCTTTCTGATTCTGGGCGAGCGATTGAGCGTGCATGTGTGACTGTGAGCAGGTGATTGTGAGAGTGAGCGTGTGAGAGCGTGATTGTGTATGAACATGTGTGAGCAGGTGATTGTGCGAGCATTAGTGTGTGTGAGAGCGTGATTGAGTGTACGAGCGAGCGCATGTGAACGAGCGTGTGCGAGAGTGTGATCGTGTGAGTGATCAGTAAAATCAGTGAACAGTAAAACCGCGTACACTGTTTGCAGCGAACGAGGCGGGTGAAACCCCACTGGACATTGCCAAGAGACTCAAACATCTGCAGTGTGAAGAGCTGGTGAGACTCGCTCGCTATGTTTAACACCACATATGACTTAATGGTGTAATGTATCATATGAACAGTGCAGAGTTAACACCCACGTGTGTGTGTGTGTGTGTTCTGTGTGCAGCTAACCCAGGCTCTCGCTGGCAAGTTTAATGCACACGTGCACGTTGAGTACGAGTGGCGGCTACAGCACGAGGACCTGGATGAGAGCGATGAGGATTTGGATGAGAAGGTACCCCTGCGTTCCTCTAGCACAGGAGTGTAACATGTCGCTGCCTTGAATTCCTTTCAGTGGAAAACAAATATATTGCACTTACCTTAGTCCAGATTCTCAGAGCCTTGTGTGATCTAGCTTCATCAGTCAAATAAGAAAATGATTGGAGTCCTAGTAATTAAATAAAAAATAAGAGAACGAGGAGTTTGCATGCAGTGCATTCCATATTAAATGCATTTTATTTTTTTCATTTTTCTCATTTCCAGTCCAGTCCCCTGCGGCGAGAGGAGAGGCCGGTCAGTTGCTACACGCCTGGTAGCTCAGGCATGCAGCCCAGTACTTCCAATTTATCCAAGGACAAACAACAACAACAACAGCGCAGTTATGTTCCAAACCTGGTCAACAACGAGACGTATGGTACCATCGTCAACACCAGCCCTTCCACTGGGGTCCTCTCCACCGCAGCTCCTCCACTGCCTCCCAGAAATATTGGTACTTTCTACTGAGCTTCTACTTCTTAAATATGCATTTTAATAAACAGCTGTCTGGCTTCTGTTACACACTGCCTGGCCAAAACAAAGTCAAAGACTGGAGATCACTGAAATGATTGGTGAAGTTGCATGGATAGGGGGAAAAAAAAAATCAACAGTAAAAACCATAGCTATGTTCAAGTAAGAGTACAGTACAGTGTGATGAAAACTTACAGGTTTGTGGCTATAAGAAGTTAGTGAGACTTGGATATCTTAGAGAGCATAAAGATTGGACTTGAGCAATGGAAAAAGGTCTTGTGGTCTGATGAGTCCAGATCGAGCCTTTCCCAGAGTGATGTGCGCGTGTGAAGCATTGTAGGCAGTGTCATGATCTGGGGTTGCTTCAGTTGTTCAGGTCTAGGCTCAGTAACGTCATGTAGCAATAAAATGAAGTCAGTTGACGACCTGAATCACCCGGTTATCACATCTATGGAGGAATCCTTCCCCGATGACGCAGGCATATTCCAGGACATTCAATTGTGAAAGAGTAGTACCGGGGGCATGAGGAATCATTTTCAAACATGAACCGGACACCACATTGTGTGCTGTAATCAAAGCTAAAGGTGATTTGAATACAATCGTGCTACTTTTTTTGGACAGTTTATTAATTAGCCATTAATCTTATATACTGAGATGAATCTGATGTCCTCATACATCATGTATAATTTCACACATTTTAGTCCAAATCAAACTCAACTCTATACGTTTTTGGTTCCAAGGCATGCAAAACATAGGTCAGCCATAATGTTCCAAAACACATGTTCACATGTCGGTGTATCAGAAAGTTAAATCAGCTCTAATAATGGTCCGGCGACAGAGCTCAGAACTGGCTCTTATCCCAAACTCCATATCAGATTGGAGCGACTTGCCTGTCTGAATCAATTAAGTGAAATATGTATATCATTTAAGCTTCTCTACTTGATGTACAGTTATAATAAAATGTGGCTGAAAGGTTAAAAGCTACGGCTGGATATTAGCAGAGAAAGATCTGAATGACTCAGCACAAGCTCTAAGTACCCGGTATCCTCTTTAGCAGCGTCGCACATTATCAGGGCCTGTATATTAATATTTCTCATTTAATCTTGACTGCTGATCTATTGTAGGCTTAGGGTTTGCCTTCTATCTTAGTGCATGCGCTTATCTAATTTCATTGGCATACTCCATTAATATTAATATTGAAAACTCGAGTTCGAAATGAGTTTGTGGTTTTCAGTCCTTGAGAGGCACCCGGATTGTTGCAGCATCATAAACTATATGCTGCATATGATTGCGTAATATAGTAACCAGCATAGACTTTATTTAGGTTTGTCTCTTGTTGTTGAGTCTCCTGACATGACTCAGTTGTGGCACACTGCAGCATTGTGCCGCGCTCTCCCAGACTCTAATGTGATCACGATCTGGAGCCGAGCCACAGCCCAGAAAAAGAATCGTCCCGGAACTTTGTCCTCCTCCCGAGAAAACAAGCAGCCTCTTCTGTGGTTTGGGGAAGCTGGGCGAACTTTCTGTAGGTTCAATGTTCCTCTTGTTCTCCTTCTGATCTCAATAGGGCAGCTGACTGGTCACAGTGGAGGTCTCCAAGGTTCTCCAGCATGGAAGCCTGGCTCCATAGATCTCTCCGGCAGGCAGAGATCCTCCTCGGATCCCCCAAACATGCATCCTCCTGTTCCGCCCATGCGAGTCACTTCATCCTCCTGTGAGTCTGTGCTGCGTGGAGTAACGCAAGATTACTCCATGTGGAGACACGTGTTGTTGCAGCAGATGTTGCTTTCTGTCCACTAGTGCTGAATGATGAATTCTGGTCCGCTAATGCTATGCTCTCTGCAGTCATAGCGCCGGCCGCTCCCCCGCCTCCTGTATCTAAACCAGCCGGTGTGATGGAGGCCATGAGTATGCAGAACAAACCTGGGCAAGCGCCTCAGGGCCAGAGTATTAACAGAGCCACCGCTACAAGGTCAGAATTGTATTACACTCAACCACACTTGTACACACACACGTACACACACACACGTACACACACACACACACACACACACACACACACACACAAGCTGATAGACTATTAACCTCAGATGGCCCCAAAGGAAACAGAAAATGGAGTGGTGTTACTATAGGTCTGGGTATACAGTATACTATAGGCTCATCTGTTGTTAGTTTGTAAGCCATCTTGGATCTGGGACACAAAAAGAAAAATATCCAGTTTCATATACTTTAATTATATATATTTTTATAAACCTGCACTACACAAGGACTGACTATAAACCGTTTGCGAACGCTTTATTTTATCAACAGTAAAGAATTCTCATCAGCTCTTAGTGATAAAATAGAGCTGAACAAGTACCACAGAGTTGTATAATACCACCAGGATCTCACTGTAAATGTCTTTGTACCCCACAGCAATGATCTCATTAGTGAGCACGATGGTCACTTTGCACATATATAATGTAAAAATCGTGAAAAAGGCCTATAGGGAGTGTGCTGCGGCTTTGTTCAGGTCATTAATTCCTGTTCAAGGTCTTTTTCTATGCAGGTAGATACAGAGAGGTAGAAGGGTAAGGCACATCGTGTGTAAAGTATTAGGGATTGGGGGCGGGATCGAGACGATTATGTATCGCGATTATTTTGTGTGGCAATACAAGAGCAGTGGAGATTACGTTTGTGTTTATAAATAAATCATATACTGTATATATAAAAAAAATTATAAATACACTCACCTAAAGGATTATTAGGAACACCTGTTCAATTTCTCATTAATGCAATTATCTAATCAACCAATCACATGGCAGTTGCTTCAATGCATTTAAGGGTGTGGTCCTGGTCAAGACAATCTCCTGAACTCCAAACTGAATGTCAGAATGGGAAAGAAAGGTGATTTAAGCAATTTTGAGCGTGGCATGGTTGTTGGTGCCAGACGGGCCGGTCTGAGTATTTCACAATCTGCTCAGTTACTGGGATTTTCACGCACAACCATTTATAGGGTTTACAAAGAATGGTGTGAAAAGGGAAAAACATCCAGTATGCGGCAGTCATGTGGGCGAAAATGCCTTGTTGATGCTAGAGGTCAGAGAAGAATGGGCCGACTGATTCAAGCTGATAGAAGAGCAACTTTGACTGAAATAACAACTAAGGTATGCAGCAAAGCATTTGTGAAGCCACAACACGCACAACCTTGAGGCGGATGGGCTAAAACAGCAGAAGACCCCACCGGGTACCACTCACCTCCACTACAAATAGGAAAAAGGGACTACAATTTGCAGGAGCTCACCAAAATTGGACAGTTGAAGACTGGAAAAATGAGTCTCGATTTCTGTTGCGACATTCAAATGGTAGAGTCAGAATTTGCCGTAAACAGAATGAGAACATGGATCCATCATGCCTTGTTACCACTGTGCAGGCTGGTGGTGGTGGTGGTGGTGGTGGTGGTGTAATGGTGTGGGGGATCTTTTCTTGGCACACTTTAGGCCCCTTAGTGCCAATTGGGCATCGTTTAAATGCCACGGCCTACCTGAGCATTGTTTCTGACCATGTCCATCCTCTGATGGCTACTTCCAGCAGGATAATGCACCATGTCACAAAGCTTGAATCATTTCAAACTGGTTTCTTGAACATGACAATGAGTTCACTGTACTAAAACGGACCCCACAGTACTCAACCTTTCTAAAGATGGCGCTGTGTTTTGGTGACGTCATGTTTCATTCAATATATACTTAGTTTTCATTCAATATATTCAGACTTTTCTGAATATATGGATTGAAAACTGATGTATCGAATGAAGTCATTCAATATATATATATTTTCAATCAATATATTGAGTGAAACATGACATCACCGAAACACAGCGCCATCTTTAGAAAGGATGAGTACTATATATATATATATATATATATATATATATATATATATATATATATATATATATATATATATATATATATATATAAAATATATATTTTTTTAATTTATAATCCCCCAGCAGGTGGTGCACTCTAAACCATTCATGTTTGTGTGTGTGAATGTAAGAGAATGCAGTAGATCAGTGGATACCTGAAATAAAGTAAGGGGAATATTTACAAATTTGTTCTTTGCAGCTCGGATAAAAGCTACAGCAAGGGGCTGCCGGCACGCTCGGACACCGCGGAGAGACCAGGTAGATGTCAAAGAAACGGCTTGATCTGTGAGTTGATTGAATATGAAATTAGATTGGCCGTGTAGACTTTGAATCAAGGGTGTGGTACTCTTTGAATCAACCTGCTTCAGGTTTTACAGTATTTGACGTGCTTTGTTTTCCACCGTGATGTCATTTCCTGTTTTTTGATGAACAGCAAAGGAAGTTCCCGGATGCTCTCAGAGCACGAGTGGTCCGTCTCAGGGTCCTGGCCACATACCCAGGAAAACATACCCTGTAAGTTCCATCGTATCAGGAGGAAATGCCTGAGGCTGATATGATTAAACTGTAAACATTGTGTGCAATGCAGAAGAGATCACGTTTGTGTTTATTTCAACACATTGTGTGTGCGTATCAGAAGCAGAGGCCGAAAAGGGTGAAGGCCATCTATAACTGCGTTGCTGATAACCCTGATGAGCTGACGTTCACAGAGGGCGAGGTGATCGTTGTAGATGGAGAAGAGGACCAGGAGTGGTGGGTAAGTCTACTGTACGTGTGCGTGTGTGCGCGCGCGCACGCTGCAATATGTGTGAGGAAGAGCTGGCCTTTATAAGTCAGTAGGAGGGATGAAGGAGGTCAGGATTTGGAACAGCGAAAGCGAGAAAATGGAGGCAGATAGAGACTTTATCAACATCCAGTTGCCGTGGTGGCCTGGACACATACTATGACCTCATTCGTTCCTTCTGGTTGTGGGAATGCAGGCCAGCTGCTGTTTGCTTTTCTTCATATCTTTGTTCAACTGGCTGCGTTTAATCTTCAGAACTCCACAGAGCCTCAACAACGCGGCATCATCATCATCATCATCATCATTGATATATTTACAACATTTCAGTTGTGTACAGATGTGCTTGGGGAATATATTTCCACGCTGCACTCCTGTTTTTGTTTATCAGCAGTCAGCCTGCACACATGTTTGGTACAGGAAGTGAACAAGAGGTCATTTGTTTCCAGTGGAAATGCCACAGAGCTCTTGACTACACTGTCTTTGGATAAGCCATGTTCTGTGTTGAAGCATTACACTCGGGGAACGTTCTGTGGAGCTTCCTCAAATAGAGTCACTTCAACAGGGTCTTTACGTCCGAACAAAAGACAGAATTTGGCTGAAATTGTGTTTCATAAATTAAATGATTCACGTCAGAAATGTTTATGCCGTAAACCGTGGCCAGCATAAAATAGCTGTTGTTAAGATAGAATAGAGAACAGAATATTCCCTGCTACACTAACACACTTATCCCAGTGTTTCATTAGTGCTTGGATACCATCAAGGTAGAAAGTTTCCTTATTACGTTGGAGCCATGAGTCAGGGGTAGCTCAGTGGTTAAAGCTTTGGATTATGGCACGGAAGGTACCAGGTTCAAACCCTGTGACCACCATGTTGCCATTGTTGGGCCCTTGAACAAGGCCCTTAACTCCCTCAACTGCTCAGATGTATAATGAGATTTTAAAATGTGTAAGTGTAAAAATGTAATGTAAAATCTGTTTTGGCAGATAGAGAAGACACTGCAGTCCTGTATGAATCTGTTCTTTTGCAAGTGAAACATGCTTTGTATCTGATGCCAGGGATGCATAAAAATGTACAACACGTGTGTTGCCGATTCTGTACTGAAATATATGTACTTATATTTTCATAGTCTGTTAAAGTAACATTATATCTACAAAGTTAACATACAGTACTGTATAATCACACAAACATGAAAAAAGCACTCTATACTCCCCGCAAGATTGTACATGCAGCATGGATTTCTGGGAGTTCTGCAAAATTTGAGAAAGACACGGAAACTTTTGTTTGTCCATGCGCAGTGAGCGTATGTAGGATGGACTCACAGGTAAGATGAATTTATACAAACCTGGCTGAAGACGTGATTATTGTTATTGCGACTAATTGGTCAAACTGAGCCATGTGATTATTGTTGCTGCGTCTGATTGGTGAGATAGTCAAGCGCTGGATCAACCCGCTGCATGTGTAGAATAAATGGTAGAAAAGTAACGAGTCGAGTGTAGCTGAATGTAACGGAGTAAGAGTAGCGTTTCTTCTTCAGAGTAAAATGTATGGTGCAGTAATAGAAGTCCCTTTTTTTTTTTTTTTTTTTTTTTTCCCCCCAAAAGTTGCTCAAGTAAATGTAATGGAGTAAATGTAACTTTTTACTACCCACCTCTGCAAATGCTGTAATTTACTGTAAACTGCTTGCTTCACTTCTGAAACCCTGGCCTCCAAGGAACTCCTTTAATTGGAAGTCACTTGTAGTAAAGTCAGTACAGGGGATTTGGCAACTGTAAATTGTAAAATAAATAATAAAAGAATGTGACAAGCCGTCCTTGACGTCACCCATAAGTGTCCCATATGTGGGATTCTGCTCGTCATGATCTTGGCAGGAGCACCCTTTAAACTACAGTGAATCCATAAATCGGCAAATGGGAGGAACCAATGGAGCCTGGCTGTTGCTTGAAAGCTACAGTACCTGCCTACTTCAGTTACCTCCCTTTGCCTGAGCTAAAATGCTATGGTGGCTAATGTTCATTTTTATGCTAATGCATAATACCAATCCATCCCCAACCTATCACCCTGATTCAATGCCTTAATTTCTTGTGGTGAGTTAAACTGCAAAAATCCCGCTGGCTGGCTAACTAAAGTGCTGTAGCACTGGTGTCTTGCAGACGTTTGCGATTTTTGACACCTGCAATGCAGTTTTGGCAAATTGGCCACACTTCTAATTATGCAAAAATGATTTCAACTTAATATAATTTTAACTACAGTTAGACCAAAACAGTTTTTTGTACCAGGCTGTAAAAGTGTTTATTTCTGCTGTAAATTGGCATTTTAACATGGGAATTGACTTACTTTTGGAGTTGGTCCCCTAGTGGACTTTCAAGGAAATGCATGCTTCGGCACTTCCATGTTTGCTTAATTTTTTCAGAACCGGAGGTTGTGTCTTGCCGATAACTCCGATGCCGTGTTCCTTGGAGCATTCGTGTACGATTTTGTGTACAGTTCCCTCAGACAGATGCGTCTCTTCCACAAGTTGGCAACAAGTTATCCGTTGATAACTTATCCGTTTTTAAGGATCAGGCGTTTCACTGGATGTCTAGTCTAATGTCTAGTTTGCATCATTCAAATGCATAAAAAAAAATGTAGAGACAAATCACAAGAGAACTCCAAAAAAAAAAAAAGTCACTGAGATCACATGTTTTGTTTCTTTGTGGATGTTAACTGAAGCTCTTGACCTGCCACTTTTACATGACTGGCTGAATAGATAACTGCATGAATAAGCAGGAAGTTATAGATAATGACTGATCTTCTTGTTGCTTTTTTCCTTTTTTTTTTTTTATCTCTTTCAGCTGGGCCATATAGATGGAGAGCCAATGAGACGAGGTGCCTTCCCAGTTACGTTCGTACACTTCATGGCAGATTGACGGTCAAAGGTTTCCGATGCCGACCCAGGCTGATCTGATCTCCCCCTGGCATGTCCCCACCTCCACGTACTTGGGCTTTACTAATAATTATCATCATCTGCTTCACCTTCATCCTGAAGCTTGTACCTGTCCTGACTCCAGACATATCTGCTTGCATCAGAGAGCGCTGCTCAACTCACACAACGGAGATTACTCCCTGAATGTCTTAGCACCTAGTCGCTCCTGTATGTTTGAAGACTTTATTGCTACGTCTCACTTTTGTTTGTTGACCAGGAAAAAACAAAAAGAAGAATTAAAATAGTCAGTTGCTTCGACACGGTAGATGCACTTTTCTGTAACAAAAGCTTTACGGCTCTCAACACTGAACCGTTCGGCTCCTTCTTGTTCAGCTTGTAGTTTTGGTAGTTTGGGAGGACTGGTTTCTTCATGAGCTGCCATGTTTATCTGAGAACATGAGTGGAAACGCATCACGTCACATCACATCTCTTGCCAGACGGAAGGAGAAATGGAGGTGGTTTACTTTTAAAGCACTGCACCGGAGCAGAAAAAAAGGACGTTTGCTGTTGCTTCCCCTCGGGATCCTTTACTTCCACTGTCCCCGTTTCCACACCCGCTGCCCCACATCAAAACTTATAAATAGATCCTCGGCTGCTTAAACCTGGGAGCGCTCCTGCCTTGCCCTGTACTACACTACATATCTGTAAGAAAAGAGATTTACAGCATGCATTTTGGAATGAGAGAAGCAGCCAGAGTAATATAATGTACGTTTGTGTGTACGAGTGTGATAGTAGATCCTATATGATATTGGACTGCAAGAAAGAAGCGAATACTGATGCTTAACAAGAGCAGAGCTGAAGATGATGACGGCTTGCAGAGATCTGGGAGTGAAATGAAGGGAATTTTCTGAGGGCATGAGCCTTTTGCTATACCCCCGAACGGCCGTCATCTTTTTTTTCACAAGTTAATGCATTGCTTAGATCACTTATCTAGTAATAGTCTCTTAATGAATGAGTTTATACTAGCTTTGTTAATATGACCAATGCTCATATTTATGCCCTGTAGTTCTCGTTGAGATTTTAATACATTTTTAGAGCTGGGTAATTAATGTCTGCCCAGATTTTAGCGATGTGTAGAACCAACCCTCCTCCTAATGTACCCTTTAACAGAGGGAAAAACCAAAACCATTCCTCAGTAACCACGCATCTCCGATCTCCCCACCGTTCCGTTTCCCGAAAGCGGAGACCGCACTAATATGTAATACTGTACAGCAATACATTTTACGTGATGAAGTTTTCATTTGGTTGCAGAGCAACTCTATAGAATGTTCTATGACGTTTGATTAAAATCGACTTAGTCCCTGTTGAGCTTGAAACACAGTGACCTGTAACTTTAGCAACGAGAAGAGACTTGTAATTAACTTCCAGAATCTTCCTCTGCCTTTTAATTCACTGGAAACGAATAGGACCCGTCTTATGCGGCGCTGTAAATAACTGAAGAGTTTATATGTGTATATTTAATTGTAAACCTAAAACTGAACCAATGGAGCAACGAGGTCGTGTTTCAGTTCCTAGCCGGGCGTACGGACATCCAGGCATTTCGAAACACTTCACTCTTGTTTCCTGTCATCCTGTTGATTCTAATATTGTATAAATAAATGGGAAAACTGGAAGTTAAATCAAACCCGAGGTTAAGTAGTTTTTGTTTCTGATGTTTGAATTGTTAAAATAAAAAAGAGGAAACTATACTGCTCAGAATATATCAACTGAACTCTTAGTTCCCTCATATAAATATACATTCGAGTCAAACCGGGAGTGTCAAAAGTGTACATGAGCGGTATGTTTTAATAGGGTCTAATTTTTGGTTTGTCCTTAAACAACACAATCGGAAATGTACCATGAGAGCCCATGTCTAACAGTACAACAAGATCCCCACCTAGTGGAGTACAACAGGAGACACCAGATCACTGTTAAACCAAGTTAATTCAGAGGAGTGTTGTTGCTAATTAATGCAAATCCATTCTTATTTATACAACTTCTGTTGTAGTCCAGGTGTGGAGGCTAATTTTTAAAAACCTGTTTGCACTCGCATGGTTAATTAAGCCTTTTCAAATTTTGTTGTAAGTGTTGTAGATTTACAATTCAGCGCTCGCTTCCACTGACGCCGCAATGACAAATTCTCATATGAGCCTCTTGAAGCTGAGCTCCGCAACAGACGTGAAGCATGTTTGTACGTGTCGGGTGTCTTTTGTGAGGATCAAATGATCACCTCTTGGCTGGCAGGACACCTGTTCATCTTCAACTGATAGCAGAGAGAATTAAAGTTACAGCCGGAAGGAAAGCGGAGACGATTCCAGTGCTTTAAATTATAAACGCTAACCTGTCAGCAGGTCTAAAATTCTTAGTGTTCTCGATGTCGGCTAACTACCAAGCAATGCTGTTTCAGCAAGCACTATTGGACTCGAGAACGATTGTTATTCACTGCTCATCTACTGTATATTTACATTTGAAAGATGTAGCTGTAAATCATTTTAGTGTCATTACAAAATCTATGTCGAATTTTTAACTACATGGTCATATCCGTGACACACAACCGCACAGGAGTGTGGATTCGGTGGATAAAACCTCCGAATTCTCAGTTTATTAAAGATCATATATGTTATTTATATAATTCAACATGGATTGTTCATTCAATTACTATACCACTTATCCTGTTACAGGGTCACAGGAGACTTCAGGCACAGGGAGGTGCCAATCAATTGCACAAACACACACACACACACACACACACATCTGTGGGGTTGAACGTGGGAGGAACACCAACAAGCACAGGGAGAAAACTCCAGGGCCGGTATTCACAAAGCTTCTTAAGCCTAAAAGTTGCTCCTAGTGACGAAATTCTAAGAAAAATCTTAGAACTAGGGCATTTTCTTAGAATTTCTCCTTAAATCTAGGATTAAATCTTAGTAAAGATAAAAATGATTCACAAAACATCTTAGCTCTAAAAACAGCTCCTAAGGTAAAATTTGTTAAGAGTAGAGAGGAGGACTTTTAAGAGGCTTAAGAGTTTCTCTAGCAGAGGACAAAATAGCGGAAACAAGAAATATTCTCCAAACACTGAACGTAAAGCTAAAAGTAAACACTGCTTTTCTGTCCAATTTGGTTTTCTTGTTGTTTTACTTCCTTCCATCTCTCTTGGATTGTTGGCTACATACCATCCAAAAGTGCAAATTAAATAGACTGTCCCGCAATCATGTAAACTGGTAAAAGCTGAGGCTTTTTTTTGCTCCCATCTAAAATGGATTACAAGTAATAAAATCAGTACGGTAAATTAATGTGAGAACTTCAATATAGTAACTACTGTGTGGAAATTGGTTGCTTCAAAAGTAGACACATTTTCAACATTTAGCTGTTTAATTATTATAAAGACATTTAGCCTAGAAATTTTGCATAAAGTAGCCTGTACTCATGATTATACAATTTCTTCATATACAAACATTATGATTTCACTGTTGGTTCTATTATCATGTATTCTGTTTTCACAAAGAGCACATTTCAAAACCTTTGCAGAGGTCAGAGGTTATTTTTTATTAACCAATCACAGTCCTTGAATTGCTGCATCATCCCTAGCAACGGGGTCAACCACACCTCCTCGCTAAGATAAAAGTTGTTCTACTTTCCTTACTCAGAGTTGCTCTAAAAAGTTTCCTAAACCACTTTTAGTCTAGGACTCCCAGCTAGGACTTTTTAAGCTAGGATAGGAGCTCTTTGAGAGAATTCTAAGAAGTTTTGGGAATACGGGCCCAGGCATACAGACCCGAGGCATTAATTGAATCCACCCTGGAGATGCGAGGCCACAGCGCTTACAATTACGCCACCTTTGTACATGGACAAAAACATTGAAATTGTCTCAAAATGTTAGTTTTTGAAACTTTTCAAAACCATGCAACTCTAAAACCTAAATGTTGAACATGGCGTGCATGTATTTATAAGGTTAATTAGCGCAGAATTAAGAAATAAAGAAAGTTATTTAAAACAATGGTGTTTAGAAGAAATATATAATTTCTCACAAATTTCTTCAAATTCAGCTTCCTGAAGCCTCATGGAGAAAAAAGTAAATTCTTCATAATAGCCTTTCTAGTAGTTACACTTAGAGGCCAGAGAGAGTTTTATTTTATGCTTAAAATGTTGACTGTAGAAGAGGACTTCAGCCTGATTAAAAATAATATTTTTTGTGAATTTTGCACCAAAATGGATTTACTTTTGCAGCAGGCCAAAATCAAGTGGTAATAGTTGGTTTAATGGGAGCCACGATTCCTCCAGCAGCTGGAAGACCAGTTGTTGTCTTGACAGGTGAAATAAAAAATTCGTTAGGCATATTTTCATGTTGTACGGTGTTACTATATGGCAACGTACTCTTAAAATATACCATGAAACTTCCAATTGGAAGGTCACGGGTTCAGACCACCAAGCACCACTCTCAGGCCCAGCTCAGACGTATAATGAGATGGATGTAAGTTGCTCAGGATAAAGGCAAATTCCATCAATGTAAATTGTATAGCTTTTAATGCTGTTGCTTTTTAAACACTTTTTTACATAATACTTTAACTTCTATGATAAGAATCACATCTACAGTACTGGTGAGACTGACCATACTAAGCTTATATCAAAAACAAAAATGAAATTCAAAATCAGAGAAAAAAGTTTATTGTACCATTTTGACCTTATAGTACCATATGAACTGATCCAGTCCCATCAGGACCAGGGTGTGTGTGAGGACAGGAAAGGGTGGTCTGTTACAAACAGCACTAAACATCAGACCTCCCCAACCTTCCACCGACAGAGCTACAGTTGGCTATAGAATTTACAGCATGTTGGATGAATAAGTCCTTGTGCTCCTTCGTACTCGTTGTAATTACTGTACCACTGATTAATCCCATGGATTAATTAATTAATTATTAATTAATTAATTAATCCCATGTTCCTGGACCACAGCAGAAACGGTATGCTGAGCTCAGTGTGCATTTACATTCAATAAGATTAAATTAGGCTCAAGACTTGCCTGGCCTTTGGATGATGGAGGTTGTAATATCAGAAGCAGAAGAGATAACGTACGTGACTGATGTAAACACTACTCCCTGCTTAGGCTCTCTTATATACTGATCATTATTTGAATCCTAAACTTAACTGCGACGAGTGGAGGCGCAGAAATGGGGAAAAGACACTGTAAACAACATCCAGGGATCATGCCTTTATGCCACGTTGACCCTCCGTTATAGGCCTGGCCTTCAGAGGAGCGACGAGCCTCAGGATTTGTCTGAAGCCAGAACACAGTCAAAGGAAGCCGAGAGCACTTTACAGACAGCTTGAGCTTGTTCCTGCAGTGGACAGAATACAGTGTTAGACAGCACTGGAGGTTTAGTACATAATACAGGGCGTCCCAAATCCCAGGATCCATAGGTATTTAATTTTTATCAGGATTGATATGAGCTTCGAAAGCTGGCTTTGAGATTAACAATGTAAGAAAAATACACAAACACATCTTGCTCCTGAAATGTACAGCATTTCCTTGTTTGCTTATGGATCCAGACTTTCTTTCACCCCATTGAAATAAGATTAGTGGCAATAGCAAAAAAACAAAATGATTCTTAGGGAGGTGGTTTTCAGGAAATGTTCGTCCAACATATTGGCTTCAACAGAACATGTGTTGTGTGAGCAGGGTGAATTTGTAGTATGTATTTGATAATTTGCCCTGACCAAAACAGAAGAACTAACTCTTCTCAGCCAGAATCCCACTTTTACACCCAATCTGGTGCCTCCATACTTTTTTCCTTTAAATATGATTTATTATAAAAATTTAATTCCATGTATAAATTTTAAATCAATTTAAGACATATTGGTACAGGCATGGATGTTGGATAAGGGCTGTAACTAAAAACTATTGTGAATATTAAAATGAAGGATCTATTGATTATTGAAAGAATAATCAGCTATTCGGACTGAAGGTACTGAATGGCTCTTATTTAGCCATACGTTTTTACATTTAGTTTGAGGATAATAATGATGATGATAAACGTTCCTTCTGAAATAAAAGACAAAAATTCCGGAAATTCTTTTTCCTTGTCAAAATTTAAATCCAGGCAGAAGAAAAGTATCATTAATAAAATACAACTATAATTTAAAGATGTGTAAAAGATGGAGGGTGTCAATTACGGGACTTAAGATTAAATATCAAGATTAAACACACTCAATTTGACAGAATCAAAACTGTAACAGGCTAAGGGACAAATAACATTTGTTTGCCAAAATTGTGTTAATATACAATTGTATATATACAGTCTATATACAATTACTGGCGAGCTAGTTAACTACCATACAGACACAGGATCATGCAGAGAGCCAGTTTGCCTCTTGTTCGATACTCAGGTGTTCTCATGCCAGGTAACATTAGCAGTATTGCAGTTCACAATGATTTCTGCCAGGTTAAGTGTACAATGTGACTCAAAGTGGAAAAAAAAAATCAATCATGATGTTACTGACTAATCAACAACTGATTCATTGGCAATTAACTTGGCCCTCGATTTCAGTTGATGTATTTGAGCACATTTACAGTCTCGGAATGTCCTGGTCATATTCAGTAGGGGTGCAACAAAAAGTTAAACCACACCAACTGCAGAGTAGACGCAGTAAGAAGTTATAAAGGTATGAAAAACAGTTCAATATTAAGAAGGCAGGTTATTTAGTGATGTGGTGCATCAGCTTACCGCATTGCTGCACTGGTAGATCCAGATGCTGCACTCCTGTTGCTTGGCATCGGTGGTGCTGAGAGCCAGCAGGTTCCTCCCAGCTCCAAGACCGTCATCATAGCACAGCATGCGCACTATCCGGTAGAGAGGATGCCGATGCAACACATCCTAATGGGAAGGCGAAAATCAGCATGGGTGTTTTAGAGAAAAGTGGAAGGGTATGCTATGTTCAAACAGATCATTTTCCTCATTTTGATGGTTCCTAAATTATATGTGAAAATCTGATACTATGCATTGTTAATGTCTTAGAAGATAAATATATAGGGCCTTTTACTGTAGCATAAAATACATTAGTATAGAGGTACATTCAAATACAAGCACAGTGTGTGTGGACTGTCAATATATTCCCTTTATCATGGCATTGCTTTATGCAAAGTGTCATGAAGAGACTTACACACTGGTCCAAAGACGCCACTTTGACTCCATACTTGGACACACCTAGGATCATCTCCTCTTCTCCAGGCACAAACGGCAGCTTTCCATCTTGCTTTAGAAACAATACAGAGGTTGCCACGAATTAAATAGAGCAAGTAAATAGGATGATGGTGAAGAAGTTAAAATTGGTAACCTGACTTAAAATAATAATAGTGCATTATTCTTCCAAAAAAAAAGATTTTCTAGGGCTGTATAGATCATTATACCAATAATCCTTTAGCAGATCATACATGTGATCACCTGAGCTGTATCAATATAGCTGATCAGGTCTAATGGCTCCTGGAGGGTTTTGCTCATCTCAAAGTCCAGCTTCTCCACAGCTCCCAAATATTTAACTCTGAACTCGGTGCATGTCTCGGATGCACTGTTACCTACACATTCAAAATGAAGATTGTTATTTATTATGTATTACATTCTGTATATACGTGAAACCTGCATTGTCTATATAAATGCATGATGGCTAACCTGAGCTCTTGGTGGAGTCTGTATCAAGGCTGGCGACTGTACTGGACCTGGACAGGCCTCCCAGACTGGAGTCTACAGACTATGTAAGGAGAGAACAGGCGTTAACGTCACGGCTCGGGTCGAAGTGTACAGTTCGGCTGAGAGGTGGTGTCAGGCTGCAGCAACCGCTCACCTTGCTCTTGGTGCTGATCTCACTGCTTTGGGAACTGCTACTGCTGTGGCGCTTCTTGACCTTGCGAAACATTCTTCACCACGACACCACATTCTTCACCATGACGCCAGCGCTCCAGGGCTCCTCACATCGGTCCTCTAAACGCAATGCAGTCGGCACTTAGGGAAGGAGCAAAGAGCAGTGAGGTGGGCAGATCATTAATCAGTCTGCCTTTGTACGTAAACAGTGGAGAGTGCTGCTTTTTTCTGCTCTAGTAGAAGCACTCAGCTGACCTTAACCTACTTTTACATGAGTGGTGCTGTTCAGGAATTTTATTAGCTACTTTATTGGCCAAGAAATCATGCAGTAAAAGTTATCAGTGTATTGCTTTACTCACAACAGAACAACTAGATCCATTTCTGAGTGTTGGGAACATGTTGTAAACTTATCCGATCAACAAAATGAAGAATGACTACAGGGCAGTTAACAAAAATGAAGACATTTTTCTTTTTTTCTTTTTTTAAAGAGAAATGTTTATGTACAAAACATCCTCTACATGATTGCCATTTCTTTGTAAACACACATGGAGTCATCTCTCCCACTCACAATGAACTCATGTTAACACATCTGGTGTTGATTTCCTTGATGTATGGAGACTTTATGGGACACCCTGTATAATCTTTTCTACTCTACACATACAAGACCAATAATGTTAACAGGGACACAATCTTTTTTACAATATTACACAATATTAATATGATGCTGCCTAAATATCTAGATTGTATATGGGATAATGGCGCTGAACCATAATGCTGATCTATTAACTTCAATTATGATTGCGTCCTATGCTACACTGGTAGACCTGACTCACAACAACATGAAGAGAGCCAAAGACTCAGCTGTATGGAGGTATTTCGTGCTCACTACGCCACCAAGTTCAAAGGCTACTTGCAATACCTGCAAAGGAAATGTTGTGGGGGTGGTGCACAATACGGCACAACAAACGTAATCGAGCACCTCCAAAAGTATCATGTTAAAGAGCACATAGAGCTTCTGAAGTTGAACACAACTAAAAAAGGAGACAAAATGACCAAGCAAGGTAATTTTGTCGGATACAATGCAAAGGTTTGAGCAACTTTCAACGTGAAAGCAACAAACATATCAGAGAAGGTACAGTTTATCATATCAGTATCGGTATCAGGACATAAAAAGTCTGATCAGTGCATCCCTAAATTTTTATTGTGTCAAACACATGTACCAACACCGCACACTGTACCATGCCAGTTTCTTTTGCCAAAAACAGTCCACCACCACTCCACACAATTGTTCTGAGTTCTCCTCACCTAAGAAACACTAATTTCTGCTAAAGATGGTTCCACATGGAGTACATACGTATATAAGGACGGCTATAGATGTTCTTCCTCAGATAAATGTAAAACTATAATAACTTCAGGCGTTCATACTCATAAGTTGCTTGTTGAATTTCTTCCTGTCACTGTTTCTTCCTTGATGATGTCCTCCTATGTTTATTTCAGTGTTTCCTCACTAACATTGTATTTTAATTAGAAGCGGTGTTCAACCTTTTGACTGATAGTGTATATATTTGTGTAAAGCTGCTATGTGACGTTGTCCATTTTTAAAAGTGCTATAGAAATAGAATTGAACTGAATTGCAATACCGTCATGTCTGCATCAGTTCTATAGTGGTCCCTTTCCACATAACAAGGAGCTGGCTACAGTCAGGAATTTATCATCTACAACGCGTATACTTTACATGCTGTATCGTACGGTTCATCAGACACAATGGTATGTGTGCATTGGTATCAAATAGTGCAATTCTTCACATATTTACAGTGTGTGGCATTTCTGTCCCTATTCCCCCTGTGTGTGTATGGTTTTTCCTCAGGGTTCTCAGTTGTCCACCCACCTCCAGCAAGTGTTTACTGATTATGAATGCATGTGTGCATGGGGCCCTGCAATGGACCAAATTCCCATTTACGGAGTGATTTCCCTCCTTGCATCCAGTGCTCTCAGTATAGGTTCCAGATGTACTGTGATGAAGTTACTGCAGAGGAACATATTAAATGTCGGTAACGTGAATCCTATCACAGTGGCTTAGTGTGGCCTTGTAACTCCAAGGACCGGGTTCACTTCCCACCTCAGAGTCTGTGTGCATGGAGTTTGCATTTCCTCCCTGTGCTTGGTGGGTTTCCGCCGGGTACTCCAGTGTCCTCCCACAGTCCAAAGATATGCAGATTAGCCTAAATGGTGTTTCCAGATTGCTCATAGTGTGTTTGAGTACGTGTATGCAAGTGTGCCCTGTGACAGACTGGCACCACGTCCAGGGTCTTGTGCCCCAAGTCTCCTGGGACTCTGTATAGAGGATAAAGCAGTATAGAAGATGAGTGAATGAGTGAATCCTGGGGCTCCTCACACCTCTAGTCCAAAGATAGGGCTGGGGGTTCAAATCTTGCTTACGGTCTACAACCATGGAGTGTGCTCCCTATGCTTTGTGAGTTCACTCCAGGTAATCTGGTTTCTTGAAATGTGTTTGTGTTTTCAAACATAGTGTATGGCTAGGTCCCTCAGTGTGTGTGCATACATGTTGCTTACAACTTGCCTTGTGTCCCGAGTTCCTCCTGCAATCCGACACAGGATAAGTGATCCGCACAATGAATGAGTGAATGCCATTTGGTTAGTTAGATTTCTTTACTCATCAGTAATCCGAATATAAGATAGAAAAGCATCACCATCGTATTTAAATGCCGTGTAGTAAGTGCACAAGTATCTAATGTTTCTGTGCAGCACTGAAAGCCAGTTGTCCATCTACATACACCAGTCAATCCCACAATTCCACACTGCAGCTCGGTGCTGTGATTGTTCCCGATCTTCACAATTTATCTACACGCAGTTTGCGAATAAAGTGAGAAATATTGATTATTATTATTATTATTATTATTATTATTATTATGTGAAATATTTGCCCGAGACGGGGAAAAAACCATAACCTCAACAACGGTACACGCTCGTGAGCCCACACCCTCGCGAGCGTCTGGCAAACTTCGAGCCACTTGTCCGCCTCTAACCGGCTTTCGTTCTCGGCGCGTGCTCGAGAGCCCTCGCGTGATCAATAGCGCGAGCCAGCATTTAAAAATCCCCCATTGTTAATTTCTCATTAATGAGGTCACCGTGGAAGTAACGGAAGCGCGTTGCTAGGAGAAGCCCCTCGCCCCACCCACACCCCACTGTCTACTTTCACTATTCTCGCTAACTTTTTTCTTTTCAGCACTCGTGCGGACCGGGAGCGGGTGTAATTCCGGCGGCGCGGGTCTCACCTCTGTTCTGGACTTGTAGTGGGCCGGTAGGGAAGCGGACCGACACCGAGGACCATCAAAGCACCGCGGCTCCGGCTCGTACTGTTTTGGCGAGCCTGGCGTTGACACTTCACTTCCTCTGCGGCTCCACCCAGCTGCTCTTAAAGGGACCGCAGTACCGCGCGCTCGCGCTCTCTCTCTCCAGCTCAGTTACATAAACAAGGGCGTGATGGTTTGTGGTCAAACATGTAGACATGAAACCCTCAACGCTTCAAACTTCCGTGCAACTTACCAATGAGAAGAATTACCAAGCATGTCAATAAAATAATATTTAAAAACATGTAGCAAGATCAAAAGGAAGAAATAACTGTTTTAATTGGGTTAATCATATTTACATTATTTTTCTAATTACTTCAACTTCCAAACTGAAGGGTGTCTTATGAATTCTATTATACCAATATCACCATTCCATACATACAAAGACACACACAGACAGAGACACTATATGGCAGTGACTGTTCTTGCAAGAACAGTATTGTTATTTGCAAAACACATGAAGCACCATGATGAAACCACCTCCCAGGAAAGCAAGACCAAAACTTACTTAGAAGTTCATTTAGCGTTCCAAGCCTCAAAAATCACCAGGTAACAAAAACCTCAGATTAGAGCTGTTATAGAGGCTTTACATAACATAAGTAGCAGAAATATCTCAATATCAACTGTTCAAAGGAAATTCACGCGTATTTTGGATGTCTTCAGCATTGTATTACAATCTAGTTGGAAATAAAAACCAGGAAACACCATGAAATGAGAAGCTGTGTCCAAACCTTTGACTGGTAGAATATATATTTCTGTAAGGCCGTTATGTGACTAGGTGGTAGAGAGATATAATTGAACTAAATTGTAATACTGTCAGGTCAGCAACAGTCCCAGTCAGGAATTTTTCAAAGCATACAGGTATACTTTATATGCCATATCGTCCAGTTCATTAGACACAATGGTATGTGGATCTTGGTATCAGATACTGTAGTGTAGGGCTTCACCGCTTTACAGTTTGATCCTGGGAGGCACTCTGTGGCAGAGGTATCGAATTAAAATTTAAAAAGGTCTAGTCACTAAAAGTTTCCTCCGGACAATATTTCTAGTCTACCTTACTGAAACGTTGCACTCATTACAATCAGTTTTTTTAAGGTCATGAATGGACCAAATATGTGGCATGACTGATTTTCTGAAGCCAGGGTGTCCACCTCTGCACAAAAATGACTAAAACTAGGGAATTCTCAAGTGAATTGTGAACTTCTATGACAAATTTCTGTATATGATCTTCAAACATAGTGTATGGCTAGGTGCGTCAGTGTGTGTGCATACACGTTGCTTACAACTTGCCCTGTGCCCCGAGTTCCTCCTGCAGTCCGACACAGGATAAGTGATGCGCACAATGAACGAGTGAATGGATCTTCAGGAAACAAGCCACCAGGGATGGATTGAGAGAGTGGCATCAGAGCACTGCAGATGTCTCTGTGCCGATAGAATGAAGGTGACCAGTCTGGTGACATGGTGTGAAAATAACTTTTCCCTCAACACAGACAAGACAAAAGATATTACAGTGGACATGAGAAAGGAGAAAGGACCAAAGACTCATCGACCATTGTTCATCAGGGAGCTTGAAATATCTAGGCGTCTACATCAGTGACTACCTCACTTAGACACTCAACACCACAAAGCTGGTTAAGAGGGCTCAGCTGTACTTTCTTAAGAGGCTGCCTCCTAAGGTACTTGCCAATTTCTACAGCTGCACTATTGAGAACAACTTGACCAACTGCATCACTGTGTGGTACGGCAGCACTACTTTTATGGACCGCAAACGCCTGCAGAGAATGGTGAAAACTGCTGAGATGTTCATAAGAACTGCACATTTACTAGTGCAAAGTCTGTAGGAGAACTTCCTCCATCGTCAAGGACCCCACCCATCATAAGCACAGAATTTTCACACCTCTTCTCTCAGGCCTTCTCTTCAATGTGAAATGCAGAACTTCTAGGTTAAAGAACTTTTTCTTTCCCACTTACACAGCCGATGTTGCATAATATTTTTGCACAGCATTCTTCTACTCTGCACAATCTTTGCACACTTCTGGGACATATTTGAGACATTCGTATTCTACTCTGCATACATATGTTTCTAATTTATCTATTCTTTTGTTTATATATTTAATAAACAAAATGCTTTTTTCTACACCTATATTTTTTTGTAGCATTAATTTTTACAGCATTAGTTTCTTTACTGTGCATATGACAAGACACTTGAAACGTGACTCTATGCACAGCTGGATCCAGCAAGTTTTAAAAAATAAGACTTCATACCAACTACTGAGTCTTGTACAGCAATTTAATTACATAAAATAAGTAATTATTTATTATTATTATTATTATTGTCATTATTTTAACAATTTGAGAATGTCACTAAAACATTGCATTTCACTTATTTGGTGTACACAAGAAGCTGGCATCTGACATCAGTTACATGAGAGGAAATACATTCTATATCTGTATTATTCTCTCTCTCGGTGGGTTAACATTGTTGCCTCAAACCTCTAGGGAAGGGAGTTAAAATCTCGCCTTCAGACTTGTGTGTATGAGTTTGCTTAATTTCCCCAAGTTTAATAGTTTTCCTTCGGGTACTCCAGTTTCCTCCTGGGGTTGGGTTTTTAACCCAACTGGGGAACCCTGCCATGTGTTATAAATTCTTTATATATTCACACCCAGACTTCACACCCAGTGTCCTGTTTATTCATTTATTTATTGATTTAA
This sequence comes from Clarias fuscus, assembly GCA_030347435.1. NCBI lineage: Eukaryota > Metazoa > Chordata > Actinopteri > Siluriformes > Clariidae > Clarias > Clarias fuscus. The sequence goes on from CM059216.1 coordinate 12,853,940, forward strand.
GTTGTTTGTTTTGTGTATTTAATGCTATCATTATATTAGATTTGCATTGGTGAACTTTAAAATTCAGCATGTAAAACATTAGTCAGCCTATGAGAAAGGAAAAGAAAAACGTTGCTGAAATGCTGTTAATGTTCCGCACTACGCACGAGCTCCGCTAGGGGGAGCCGGTGAGGAATTCCTGCTCTGAGCCGCCGGCGGACTGAATCAGCGAAGAAGACTGTTTAAACATATGTAGTGTATAAGATACTTTCACTTAACACAATGTCGAAAATAAAACTTATTACCTGGCCGCAGGTAGTTCTGTTCGGAGACTCGATTACACAGGTAGGTCAGGAGCAGAGTCACACACTGGCAGGTGTCTGTAATTCCTCCATTAAGAGACATTTCATGTCTTTCAGTTTGCTTTCCAAGTGAAGGGATGGGGCTCTGAGTTGGCACACAAGCTGGCGAGGTGAGTGAGTAAGCATTTTATAGCATTAAAGTCTTCATGTTCTCTTTATAAATACACTGCTTAGGGGGTGTAAGGCTTGCTGTCACTTACACAAGGTGATAGTAATAAAATGGACTTGGTTCTTGATAAGTCCATTTATTTCTATATATATTTCTGCATATGTGTTTTTTGCTGTATGGAGAATCATTACACATGTCTCTCTTGTTTGAATTTTCCACAGACTGAGGAAGATAAAGCTGTGATTATTCAAGCATTGAAATTCATAAAAAAAAAATATTTTTTTTGATACCATGAGGTGGTATTAAAATTTTTTTGAGATTACTGTAGTTTTGTAACACGGTTGTAACTGAAAGATGACGCACAAGGCACTGGGAGCATCGACCCTCATAAGTCAGTGTGCCAAAAGACATCGTCCTGCGAACATCAGGAGCTATTCTCTATTCTGACCCCATGCCTTACCACGTCTGCGATTTCATCATGAACAGCAAGTTAGAGCAAAGAGCCAATGTGTAACTCTGAGCGAAACAGAGATGTTTTTTTTTTTGGATTTTTCCCCGATTTTCTCCCTAATTTAGTCGTGTCCAATTCCTCCCCGTCACTAGGGGGCTCCCACATTAAGGCTACTACTACCACTCAGCCGGGAGGGCCGAAGACTATCACGTGTTTCCTCCGAACCACGTGACGCCAGCCGACCGCATCTTTTCGAACTGCTCGCTCGCGCACTGTTGGGGGCGGCGTAACACACTCGGAGGACAGCGCTATCCACGCCCTCCGCTGCGCGAGCTCACAGAAGCTCACATAGAGCCGTGATTAATGTGGGAGCTCGGCCAATCAGCTCTCTCTAGACCTCCGGCTGCGAGAGGTTACAGCACCACCCGGGATTCGAACTAGTGATCTCCGGATGATAGGGCGAGCGCTTTAACCACTGCGCCACTCGGAGGCCCTGCCACAGAGATGTTTGACATGATTCGGCAAGTTTACACTGATGCTGAAATGAGTTGTTCGAGCTGTCGGTTGCCATCAATGGCGAATACTACTGCCAGGTTTATAATCTCAAAACTTTTTGATAACATTATTTAATACCATAATTTAGTATTTTTTGAGCCTTTTAGAGGTGGACTTGCTGGTGTGTTTTAGCTGTTCTTGGCCGGCTGCATAACCCAGGTGTGCTTGAGATTAAGTTCAAACTGATGGCCAGATGTGCTCATTCAGGATTTTCTGGTAGAGTGCAGAATTCATGGTTCCATCAATTCTGGCAAGTTGTCCAGGTCCTGAAGCTGCAAAGCTGCGCCTGATCGTCATACTACCAGCACTATGTTGTTGACCGTTGTTTTGATGTTCTTTTTATGAAATGCTACTAGTGCTACGCCAGATGTAACGGGACACACACATTCAAAAAAGTTACTTATTAACTTTTGTCCCATCACGCCACAGAATATTCTCTGACTCAAAAGTCTTGGGGATACTCAAGATGTTATTTTATTAAATGAGAGTCAAGTCTTTGTGTTCTTTTGGTCAGCAGTGGCTTTGGCCTTGGAACTTTCCGATGGATGCCATTTTTGCCCAGTCTCTCTCATTGTTGAATCATGAACACTGACCTTAACTAACTGTGCAGTTCTTTAGATGTTTTTCTGTGTTATTTTACAAGTTCCAGCATGAGTTGTCGTTGTGCACGTGGAGTTATTTTGTTAGGCCGTTCCTGGAAAGGTTCACCACTGTTCCAAGTTTTCTCCATTTGTGGATAGTGGCTCTCACTGTGGTTCACTGGAGTCCCAAAGCCTTAAAAAGAGCTTTGTAATCCTTTCCAAATACATGCCAATTACTGCGTTTCCCTTCTGTTCTTGTGTTTCTTTAGATCTTGTTGCTTTTTTGAAATCTTTTAGTGCTTCATTTTGTCAGACAGGTTCTATTTAAGTGATTTCTTGATTCAACTGGGTGATTTCTGGATCTAGCAAGTGAAATTGAATTCAGTTTTCAAAATCACTGTTCATTCATGATTTATCAAGAATACATTTTTCACATTACATTTTTCACATTTTCACACAGTAGGGCCAGGTAGGTTTGGACAGCGTTTTTCCATTAATAAATAAAATCATCTTGTAAAAACTGCATTTTATGTTTACTTAGGGTATCTTTGTGTAATAATAAAATTTGTTTGATGATGATTTTTTTTAAATAATAGGGCAAATACTCATGACACTGTATATTTTAAGAAGCTTTGATCTGTGTCCTGTAGTTCCGATAATATTGTATCTATTATAACTTTCAACAGAAAGTGTGATGTGGTGAACAGAGGTTTGTCTGGATACAACACTCGATGGGCTAAACTGGTTCTTCCACGGATCGTCCCAAATCACGGTGCTTCTCATCCTCCTATCACAGCAGTGACTGTTTTCTTTGGTGCCAATGACTCTTCCCTGGAAGGCAAGCCAAGTTTAGCCATATTTACTTTCTCTCATGTAGAAGATGCAGAGGCTTTTCTCAAAAAATGTTGTATGAATACTAATTTTCCACTTTCTCTTAGATAAGAACCCACAGCAGCATGTTCCCTGTGAGGAATACTCAGAGAATCTGAAGGACATAGTTAAATATCTGGCCTCAGCTGGCGTGCCAAACGACAAGATCATATTCATCACTCCTCCACCGATTCAAGAGGCGCTCTGGGAAAAAGAGTGCCAACTGAAAGGTTGTTCATCATTTATATAAATGTTTTTGTTTGTTTGTATTTTAAGATGAACCGTATTAAATTTTTTTCCATATTCACATTCTCAAGGATGCTCTCTGAACCGTCTAAACTCGGTGACCGGTCAGTACGCTCAGGTGTGTGTCCAGACAGCACGAGAGTGCGGAGTGGATGTGATCGACCTCTGGTCCCTCATGCAGAAAGATGGAGAGGTGCTACATACAAACTCTCACACACACACACACACACACACACACACACACAATTCCTTTATTCCTACTCGGGTATTGGTAGTCACACGGTATATGTATTCATCTTTGTTCTATAACTATATATTTGCACCATATTTTATCCAAATTATGCAACACTACCCTAAACAAGCCAACCTTTCAGATACTGAGTACTAATTTGACCAATTTCAGTTTCATTCCTTTTCTTTCAGGACTTCTCAGCGTATCTGTCGGACGGCTTGCACCTCTCCGAGAAGGGAAACCAGTTCGTAGCTGAGCATGTGTGGAGACTGTTGGAGAGCAAAGTGTATGATTTACCCTTCATCCTGCCTTACTGGGCTGATGTAGACTGTAAGAACCCTGCGAACAGCCTGCTGTGTGATTAGAGTCAGCAACCACACCGAACATACAAGATGAACCGCGAATGGGTCTGTTTCTAATGTTTTTTTTCTGGTCGATTTGAGCAGAGGCTTTGGGGTTTAAGGCAGGCGTGAGAGAAAAGAAAACCAGGTGCTTTATCACTGGCTGGAGCACTGGGGCGAATCGGATGAAGGCTGATTCACATAACAGTGTGTTTACATCATGTTGGAATTACAAGATAGCAGGTTCTGCTAGCAGTTTTTTAAATCCCCCTGGACTTTAGAATGGTCGATACTAGAGAATGGAATGATAGACATGTATAGAAGTAAATAATGATTTGTAACTCTAATGGCTTAAATTGTACAAGTAAGCAGCATGTACTGTAAAAACTGGGTATAATTCCAATATTATGTAAATAAATATACATTATATCTGTATTAAAAGTCTTCATACATAGAACACCCAGGTTGCTCCCACTCATGATAAACTCATGGTAATACATATAGTAATATCCATTTAAAACATGTTTCTTTAACTCCTTTCTGTGCTCTATGTTTTACTGGTACATTACAGCTTTCATGTGCCCCCACAGTTAAAAAAAAAACACACACAAAAAAAACAGGCTCAGATCTGGTTATCTCAGAAATCACTGCGAATGTTCAAAGAACCTGGAACCTTGTGCCAGTGTTTCCTGTTAAACTCTGCCAGAACCATACAAACTTCCCAGCTATGAAAATATGCTGTTCTTTGATCAAAGCCATTCTTAAAGGGCTATTTAAAAAAAAAAAAAACAACAACACACACTTATCCATTCAACCATCGGTTTTCGTCCCTGATCGGCCGTAACGTCAACACCCCCGCCAGGTGAACTGAACATTTGAAAATTGTTCACTAAATAAACACCAGTTCTTTGGTGACAGGATCCTGGCCGGCCAAGGCTCTCCAAGGTAGACCAGCAGGTAAATAATCCAAAACCAGTGCCCTGGTCTCCAAAGTCCCCAGATCCCAATCCGAATGAGACCCCACCCCTCAACCCACAGCGTTCAAAAACTGCTGCCATCTTCCTGGTTCCAGACACCACTTCACACCCCAGAAGCTCTGCAGAGCCACGTCTTAAGGGGACAGACCCAACCAGGGGAACCCAACACCTACGTGGTTTTAATGTTATGTTGTTTCCATATATTTGTTATGACTGATTGGTGTAAACTTTTCTACAACCCAACTGTCATACTCAGGGCACAATGGGTGTACTCATCACAGAGCACAAGCACACACTCTAGTTCCAGGTACTCCAGCATGCATCGCACGTCTTTAGAATGTGGGAGGAAACTCGATCACCTGGAGGGTCCCAATGAGACAACAGTTCTAACCACCAAGCCACAATGCCGGCTGAAAAAAACAAACATGTAAAACAATTGTGAAAAAAAAGTCCAATTGTTCATTTCCTGTGTATGAAGACTTTTGGAACAACCCGTTATGTTATGGCGTTATGTTTTATCTCACTCAACTCTTTATTTTACAAGTTCTGTGCACGGGTCAGTTTTATTCTCTTGTAATATTAAATCAACTGTACTGTCAATACCATAGCAGACAAGTGCTGCGCCGTGAAAAGGAGGGCAGCGGTAATGTGTACACCAATGAGTCGTCATTGATCTGTATCGACGTTCCGATTAGCCTGATTGCAGTCTCTTCATTACTGATGAAAAAGCAATTATTGCAGTGTTTTAATCAGATCTAAAACACTCACCGGGTACTAATCACCTACACGGAAGAAAACGAGTGTGCAGGACTGCGAGGGCTCGGGATTAGCATTAGTGATTAAGATGTTTAATCTGTAATGACAGCTGGGTTCATGTACTCAATTACTGGTTTGTATCTTTGAGGGGAAGCGTTTGGGTTCTAGCCAGTGTGTTTGCTGTTAAGTCATGTTCAGTACAACAGCATGTGCAGTGGTAGAGTTTATTCTTGTGGGTTCATACAGTGTAAGTAAATAAAGACGTAAACATCTAGAAGACAAATATTATTGTACTAGCACTAAGTACAACCAAAACCATTTCAAACAATACAACATTGAAACTTTCTGGTCATTATATAGTATTTTAAACACCATAAAATTCCACAGGTTTATGGCACACACATGATATTAAATATTATGACCAAACCACTACCAACACTACTTAAGTAAGAATTAGATTGGAATAATCCAGAAAAAAAAAACATTTTATACACAACAGAATTAATATAAAATACAGTATTGACGGCAAAGAAAGAAGCACCATCCAGATACACAACTGAAAAATACACACACGCACATCACACTCGCACATGTTTTAAATTTAATGCAACTGTTTCAACAATAAAAACTACATTTTTAAAGATTCACATACATAGTTCTTAAACCATTATTATCCGATTTCTAAAACGGTCCAGACACGGAGACCTAAACAGCACCTCAAGTATACAGTGCCTGATAATAAAACACATTTCAACACCGCGACTTCTGATATGTTGCTGAGGGCTCACAAATGTGTCTTGAAATCAGAATTCAGTGTATTTCTATTTCATTAATGCTTCCAGTTCAAACTTCCAGGCAGTTTACAAAAACAGAAAATCTTAAGTGTAGTAAGTCGAAGTGCCACAGCAGAGCAGCGACGGGAACGTCAGGATGGAAAGAGGAACGCAGCGTCCCTGTTTCATCGCATTTCAGTCTAATCACATGTTTGACGTGTCATGAGCAGTAGTTAGTAAAACAAATACAGCCACAATAAACCGGCGACTTTCCTGCAGAAATGCAACATCTGAAACACGATTTCATCCAGAAGTGGAATTAACATGGACACGGAGCCGAGGCGAGGTCTAGATTTCTGTGGGTCATTAATCTTTAAGGGAAATTGATTTACTGTGCGTGTCTGTAAATCTGACCTTAACTCAAACTGAACAATATGAAGGAAATCACTAACAATATGAAGGAAAGAGTTCTTGGTCACGTTTTGAAGTTAAGGTTCCACTTATCCACACACACGCATTTCAGGGGACTAGTAAAACCATTACAGATTTCTCTTTCCAGAAAATTCTACTGTTGTACAAGGCACTTTAAAAATATCTTCATATCCTTAATCATTCTTTTATATCATATATTTAAAAGTGCATTGTATCTAGATGTGTAATAATCAGTGAACTGCATTTCTTCTAACAAGATGCAGGCTTTTAAGATGCAGGCTTCTATCCTGCAGCCTCAAGCATTTATACATAAATTTTCTGCTCTTATTTTTTTAAAAATACTTTCATAAATGTACACAAATATTTAAACAACTAACCAATAATACTTAGCAGTCTGCACAGCACAAGTGCACTACAGTATATGGATTGCTGGATTGTCTCCACACACGTATTCTTTACAAAGGCTCATTTGTTTGTTGTGACACTGACATGCGTACTTGCAGAGGCAGAAAGTGTGTGTGGAAGTGTGAAGTGGACGGCGCGTGCGCGTCTCAGCACTCCGTCTCTTTACTCTCGACCCGCGCTTGTCTCTGCAGTCGTCTGTTCTGACGGTTTAGTGGTGAATGTTCGGTGAGGTCCTCGAACGACTTGGCTGCCGCAGCGCTCGGGGGGAAGGCTGTCCCTGGTGGAGAGTCGCCGCTGGAGTCTTCCTCGATGGTGGCCATACGTGGAGGATCCGCTCGGGACTCGGAAGAGGAGGTTGTAGGCGGAGAGGTACTGCTGCCGCCACCGGGGTGTCCCTGCATGGGTCGCGCTGCTGAAACACAGGAAGGAGGAGGAGGAGGTGGAGGAAAGGGGGCTTTGATGATGCGCATGGGAGCCCCTTCCAGACTGCTCAGGATCTCCATATTCTGAGAGAAGAAGAGAAGTCTTAGTGTCATGAACAAAAAAAAAAAAAAAAAAAGAGAGGCACTGCACCCCGATTATGAAGGTTAGTTTAACAGATGTAATCAAACATAAAACTCATTGTTCCTGCTGTTTTAGGAAAATATGCAGTATAATACTGAAAACGAAGATTTTGACTATAACAACAGGAAATGTCTTAACATGATGAACATGCCAGATTCCCTTAGCTCCACTGACGCAGCCTCTTACACACCCGTGAGCTGCTCGGTCAATCACATTGTCTCAGTGTCCAAGGGCACCGGGCATTCTTGGGGTTTGTGCCATTTGTCTCAAAAACACTCATGCATTCGTAACACTTCCACACTCCAGAAACTTTAACATCGACACCGACTGCACAACAATAAACACTTCAACCGTGCTCAGCATTCGACACACCTCGGAAAACAACTGGCTAACAAATGCACGACTCGACACACTACATTCTACACAGGCAAAGACCGTGTGACACACTCACCTCAGGCTTTACTACACACTTCCACCATCATCTGCTGCAGTTCCATATGAGGCTCAGAGCAAACAGTGGAGCCACAGGTCACATCTTCAGCCACTCTCACACTCACACACTCAAATCATGTGCTTAGCCCCACTGAAAAGGCCGTGCTAACTGTATCTTACTCACACACTCGGTTATGCTGGCTGTCTTTTTGACCTTTTGCTTTTTATAGGTATTTACAGTAAATGATTCTCGTCGCTGGAATAATGGTGCATGGAGGAGGAAAAGTGTGGTACTTACGCTGGGGTATATGAGAGACTTCGAGTTCTCCTCATACTGTCTGTCCAGCTTCTTGTCCTGCACACAAACACAATGAAAAATATAGTTACAAGCAACGATGAGCGGGCCCAAGCACCACTACTTAAGAACTACTTAAGACAGCCTGACTAGCACTAACACTCATGCAACCATCAGAATCTCCATGATCATGCCCACACCCCCCATTTTTATGCCTGACGTGATCATTACCTGGAACTGCTTGGGCGAATCTGCATGCATTTAGTCATAGTACTGCTGCCACACAATAAGCTGATTATGTAATTGCATGAATGATACAGATGTTCCTAATAAATAACTACAACAATTTATGTATTAACAAGTGACACACAACTTCTTTTCAATTTATAAATCACTGTCAAACTACTGATTATTAGAGGAATAAAACACTTTAGCATAGTGCCTCAGGACAGAAATTTCGCATCGGGCCAGAACACGTGCCATATGGCCCACATGTGCGCTTTTACAATCTGTTGCCATAATGGGTGAAGCAGACAGTTAATAGCATTACGTTTTCCCTTCACTGGCACTAAGGGGCCAAAACAGGTTCCAGCATGACATTACACAAAGTGAGGTCATTGAAGCCTCAAGCGGTCCAAACAGTCAATCCCTGCTACCTGATATCCGACACCCAAATGAATTTGGTTCCTCTCAAGGTTTCTTCCAATTGTCATCTCAGGGAGGTTTTCCTTACCACCGTCACCCTTGGCTTGCTCATCAGGGACAAACTCAAACTCATTTCCATTTTTTTTTTAAATTCTTTAAAGCTGCTTTATTAAAAGTGCTTTATAAATAAAACTTAATTGAAAAAAAATGTGGGAAAGAGTGATGCTCATAAAACATCTATGGCTCTGATTGGTCATGTGTACACAATCCTTGGGCCATATACATGTAGCACATCACAAAATTATTTCTCTATAAACAGAACAGTCTTATTTCTTAATAAAATTAAAAAGAAGGAACTCTTACCACACAGTGCACCAGAATGCTCAGAGGGATCCAGAAGAGGAGGGAAAAGACCACCACAGAGCCCACTATATTGTCAGCCAGGAACTTCCCTGAAGACAGAAGACGGTTTCAGAGTTTCAGAATTATTGACACCTGTAGTAAAGGTCTTTTCAGACACTGAAGTCCTGACAAGATCCAAGCCCTAACTGTAGTAAAGATATTTAAAAAGCCCTAATATTTCAATTACTACCTGTCCTGCATGTAGTATTTTGTGTAACCCTCATTTCCCACATAAACAAAACAAGTCTTCTCCTATAACTTTTGGCGAAAGGTTTCTTTTGGCACACCTGATTAGTTTATTGGCATCAATGCAGCATCTAATTGCACACCGACTCTGTGCTCCCAAATACGTATCTGCTGATCTCCAACTGATGCTTAGGGGTTTTTTTGTTTTGCCTTTCTCACTTCCTCCTCACTGTGCATGTGGGAAACATACACTTCTGTCCTTTTCCAGGAAGGTTCATCACAGCTTTGGTTCTTAATTAATGCCTTAGCACTGGATATAACTGATTCCAGATACATCATTACTAGCCTTTGCCTGTTTAAATGTTCTATCCTCCAGTCATCTCCACACCGATGAATAAAGAAACATGTCCTCATTATTAACTCATATTTACATTCGAGTGAAACAGGAAGTCAGGGTCGATCACTACAGAGCTCCTACTCACTCTAGTGAACTTTTCTAGTGAAAATATTAACAGGATCAAAGCAAAGCAATCAAAGCAAATCCTGACACGGCAATTCCTCCGAAATCAGCACTTACCAAAAGTGTTGATGTCCAGCTTGTCGATAAAGTCCCACAACCTCTCGACAACATCTTGGACCTGCTTCATGCATTTACCCTAAAAACGTACAAAGATTCATTATAACATTTTGTGGCAACAAATAAACAAAACTGCTTTTGGTCTGAAATGCATCACCGCAAAAGGTGAGTAAGAAGAGAAAGAAGGTGCTCACATGGCCATCGCAGAAGCCCACGGTGCAGGGTTTCCCCTTCCGCAGGTACAGATATTCTCCATTGTCAAATTTAAAAGGAGTGCACACTCCATTTTTCTTACAACACACTTTACAAGAGCTGTCCGTATCTGCAAGAAATCACAGCAGGGCCTTAATCATTTGTCAACCTTCAGGATTTTTTAAAAATTCTTTTTTGTTTATGTACCTTATACACAGCACTTACAGTGTGAAAACGGATTTTGAAAGCTACTAGTTTGAACAAGCCACACTTTAATTAAAAGAGTACCTGATATTTTAATCTATTTTAGTCCAATCACTTTTCACTGATGGATGATTGAAATCACTGGGTGATTGAAGACCCAGACTCAACAGTGAATTAAGCACAAAAATATGCCAAAACATTTACTGTATACAGATTTGGATATATAGAACAAGGGCTTAAGGATCTGTTCACGTGCCATCGGGTGACGAATACTCCCCACTCCTGGAGAGATAAGCGTCGTTTGGCAATGGCAGTTGATTACAAGGGCCAGCTCGATTGTGACTGAGAATTTGAGGGTGAAGGACCTCGCTCAGTGGCAGCTCGGTGGCGATGCAGCTTGAACTGGGGATCTTCTGATCAACAGTCCAGCACTTGAACCAATGAGCCTCCATGTCACCATAAATAACAAGGAGGAACTTAAAGAATACATGGCGCACCAATTTCTAAATTGCACAAGAAAAAAATAGTAATAAAGTCAAGTAAAGCCTTTATTTTGTCACATATACATTACAGCACAGTGAAATTCCTTCTTCACATATCCCAGCGTAACTGGGGTCAGAGCGCAGGGACAGCCATGGTACAGCAGTTAGGTACAGTTAGGGTTAAGGGCCTTGCTCAAGGGCCCAACAATGGCAACCTGGCTGAGCTGGGAATCGAACTGCTGATCTTCCGATCAGTAACTCAGTGCCTTAGCCCACTGAGGCACCACTGCCCAGCACAAGGTGATGGGCCAATGCCCAATTAGTGCCATTTTATACCCCCAAAAAATGGGATCCCCAGTATTACAAAGACAATAACCTTCAAATAGTGGGCTAACCCAAATTTTTAACACACACACACACACACACACAGACACACACACAGACACACACACAGACACACACACAGACACACACACAGACACACACACAGACACACACACAGACACACACAGACACACTAGATTTCACCAACACTTCCAGTACTCCGGTGCCACAGAAACTCCTTTCCTACTCCTACACGTGTTCACATATCAGACGAGACCAGTGTGAAATCTGCACTCACCATTGCAGGCGCAGGAGCGAAGCTTGGGTGTGGCCTCACAAAATGGAATACACTCGCCTCCGCGGCACCGGCCTCGGTCCACACACTCCGTGATATCAGGCAGATTTCCCGGAGATGGACACTCACTGCTGTTGCCTACAGTAAAAAAAATCCTGAAAATGAGTGGTGTCCATCCAACATGAGAGTAAACAGAAAAAAATATAATAATTAAACATATGACCTCTTCGTTTTCATCTCACTGTTTTGACCGTCAACAACCACTACGAAAATTACTGTACACACATCAAACAGGTCACTCAGGTCAAAATAATGTCCTTCAACCTCCCCCTTTTTAAGTCAACCACATTGTGTAGGGGTGAGGGTGAAGCCTCAGAGGCTTGCTGCTCCTCTTTACTGTTCCAAGTGAACAGAACATTTTTTTTCTTTTCTTTTTTTGTAAGTGCATTATGTAACAGTATGTATTTACTGACATTTTGTCTACCAGTAGATAATAATGAGATTCTGATTCACCTGTACATGATGAGCTAGCTTTACATGTGGCGTTGATGGACTCCTGACAGATCTTATTAGCTTCTTGGAACCGGCAATTGGAGCAGCATGGACTGTTCCTGTCACTAAAATACAGGAAGAAAAACAACAAAGTTAAAAAAAAACAAAAAAAACACAGACTATCATACTTCACCATTTTGAAACTAAACCAAACCAAACCAACCAAGTCTGAATGCAAATATTTTTCAGTCTTGCTTTTGATATAAAAGTTGTTGCACAAACTGGAGAGGAAACTAGGGAATAATATACAATGACGTACATATTGATCATTTTTTAAAATGAAATTAACAGGCCAGATGCCGATCCAAAACTGAGCAATGTGATACTAAACTGTGTCTTATTACTTATTAAGATACTGTGATCTTCACATGTTAATGTTGGTCTTTCGGCTGTTCCAGTCAGCACAAAAGACCGTTGGTTCTGCATACCAGGTTTAATGTTTGATGCCCATCCTGACACAACCATCCCAGTTTATCCACGCTTGGGACTAGCACTAACCTGCATTCAGGGACTGGGTGCAGTAGAGAAACCTACCACTGAGCCTTCAATGCCTGTTATAACGTGAAAACTTCCAGTTCTTCAATTGCTAATGCTGTTTTTAAATAAGTCTAGCAAAGACATTTAGGGACACCAGTATTTTTGGACGTTTTTGGCAAGTGTTTGACTCTCATTTTCAGTTCAGTCCATGTTCCTGACCAGATTCAGATAAATGTTCAGCCACATAGATCATAGTGACCTATGAATTTCTCAAGCATAAAAAAAACATGAACCAGTGAGAAACAGGTGCAGATGATGACAGATGTTCAGGCCCGTGATGACTATACTGGTGATGCTGAATGCTGAGCGATTGGAACAGACGAGACAGGAAATGAGGTTGCTGGTGAGGTTGCTGGTGAGGTTGCTGGTGAGGTTGCTATGTAAACAACCGATTTTTAACTTGTATCTTTAGGCACTTCGCATCCTTTCACAGTAAAACATTTGTTCCAAGTTCTTTATTTAATCTGAAGAAACGGGGGAGTGGCTCAAGACTGGACAACTATTAAGCGTAAACATGTAATGGTGTTAAAAACTCCAGCCCAGAAAAGATAACCACATTGCGCATGAACATGCATTTATAAAACTCCTAACACGGTAAACCATGCTCCCAAATCTGTTGTTTTTAAACATCTTGATCCAGGCCTTTCAGATGTTAATAAGGTGGATGTCCTTCTTTGTATGCGTGTAGATTTTGTTAAAAAACAAAGGACAAAAAAAAGTACTACCAAAGCTACTTGACTATGTGAAGAAACACAACAGGGTGTTGCAGGATATTTCAGTCTTTAGATTCATAACCTGCTATTTGGACTAGATGCATCAGCTCTGGCATTGTGAGAAGTTCACACAGTGCTCTGGGAAAAAAACAGCTAGCACTCGGTACTAGACAGTGCCCAACTGTTTTACTTAGTGTGACAAAAAGTGATATTGGTAATCCCTAATTAGGTAAAATCAAATTTTCATAAAATTCAACACTATAGTTTTCCTCGCAGTTTGTCAGAAAACCAATACATTATGATGTCATGCATTATGAATTTTTTTTATTTTTTAGTTGGATCACTCAACCCCACAATGATCCATCGAATTTTAAAAGATTTTCACATATCCAATGAGGCATCATGAAATAACTGTAACTGTAATCTGTAAGTTATGCATCTGTTTTTTTTTTTTTTTTTTTTAAATATACATAGCATACCTGCAATGCATGCCCTTTTTCAGCTTGCAGGTGGGCGTGCAGCAGGGGTCATCATTCAAATGGAGGAGTCCGGGGTCACACTGTTCTCCTTCTTCCACCCGGGAGTTGCCACACAAATTGCTGGTGCGCACCTTGAAGCACTGTGGAGCTTTGACCTTCAGAGTTCTGCTCACTGAGGCTTTACTGCAGTTGGAAAACCGCTGGAATAAACCAAGACGCAAGGACAGAGCATGTAAATTATGATATGCTAGAACTGTATTAAACTTACTTAATACGTATTTATTTAAATAAATTTAGGGCTTTCTTGAATCATTCTTGACTCGGTTCTTTGAATCTCGTTCATCTAAATGAACAAATCTTTTTTTGAGTTAGTTCATTTCGTTTTTTTTTTTTTAATCAGAAAAAAAAAAAAAAAAAAAAGTTACATTTTCAATAAACAGACACAAATTTTGGCTAAAGTTCCATTAATGAAAATATTACAATGCAGCTAAGGACATTCACCTCACATATCTTCTAGTCTGAGTCGTTCGTTCTTTTGAGCTCTATTGCACTATATAGCGTCTATGGGAGTCACATGACAAAAGAACAAACGACTCGGGACATGGAAGACTCATTGAGGAGAACTGTTCAATTCTGTTTCCTGCGTACTGCACTGCATAGCGTCTATGGGAGTCATGTGACAAAAGAACGACTGATTCGGAACAAAGACACTCAATTCTGTTTCCTGTACATAACCTACGGAGGTTTTGCGATGATTTGCGCATGCGGAGAAAATGAACAAATCATTCTCCAAGACTACTCGTTCTTCTGAGTCACGTTAAAGATTCAAAAAGAACAAAGCACAGATCCATACTAAACCCTAAATGATAAGTGTGTGTGTATAGTAGCATTAAATGTGATTAACTCTGTGAAGTAGCTGTCGGAAGACACTGTAGAGTGTAGACTGATACCTTGTTGTTTGGATGGTCTCCGCTCACAGCGATGGGGTACATTACGAACTTGCCTCCTTGCTCGTCACTTGGGGCACAATAGGCAATGTTGTCTGGGTCGTGCTCTGCTCCGAAATTGTGTCCAAGCTCGTGAGTGGTCACCAAGTCTGCTTCCTGCATGTTGAGCGAATGGGGAAAAACAAAAAATATATATTTATTTAGTTTTAAAAATCAGCTTCCAATGAAACAAGCACGTCATCAAATCCTACAGACAAACCTTGGTAAGAATAGTCTTTCCATAGTTCTTCGTGCTGGTTAAGCCAGTGTTCAGATAGCTGGCTTTCTTCACTGAAGGGACTGGATAGTAAGCTGTACAAGCAGAAAAAAAAAAGCCTCAGCTGTTAACCTCTGCCTGCTTTTGAGAAGGTGTATTCTAGATTGTGAATCTAAGACACAGCCGTACGTTTTGAGCATAGTCCTCCCAAGGCCTGGTCTCTGGAGGATGCTACATATGCAAGGCCAAGAGTGCCTTCATCAAAGTCCTGATAGGTGAAGAGGTGCGCCAGGCACACGGACGAGGCGTTATCCGCTATGTCTGAACTGAATTGCTGAAAACACAGTAAATAAATAATAATAAAGAAAGAAAATCAGCATGTGTTACATAAAACTTTTTGACACAGATATGATGAAGGCCAATTATTTAGATTTTTTATCAGTACAGATCAAAAAGTATAATTTTATTTTTTTTATGTAGTCAATGCAACTTTTTTTCATTAACAAAAATCCCTTTGATCATTTTGACAATAGAATAACAGATGTGAGATCATCTTATAATGCAGCATTAGAGAAGCGGACATGTGAGTTTGGCAAGCGTCCTGTAAAATAAAGCATTTATCCCATATTTAAAGCAAAAGTGTTTAACAGCTCTTCACAATAACACTATAACAAATGTACCATACTTTCACCAAAACAAACTAAAAAAAAAAAAAGTTTAGCACTCACTTCTAGAAGCTTCTTGACATCCCACACTTGGTTGTCTTTTGGTCGTGGGCTGCCTTCCATATTATAGTGAAGCTGTCCTGGAGCCACTTGAGTTGGAAACTTGTTTATGATGATCTGTTACATGGGACATAATTAAAGCTTTAGCACGAGCTCTTAAATCGCACCACAGACACAAACTGCATACCAACGACAGCGCTGATGGATGGTCCGTAGCACAAACATCCATCCCCTCTGTGTGACTCTCACTACACACAGTGACAAACCCAACCACATAATGATCATGAACACTTCCTAAAGAGGACATTGTGTTCTTTGAGTGAAGGTCATATGAGGACTGACTCAGTGGAGAATGACATTTCACCGTTCAGGAGAAATGGACAATGCTCACTGGTCAGCTACAGTAAGACGTGGAAAAAGGGCTTCCAGAGGTAAAAGCTGTGAGTAAACCGAGACAATCTGGTATTAAAGGTTTCTCTTGAACTGTGTGGTTCTGACCTGATGAATCTGTACACCGTAGCCTTTAAACTCGTCATCCCACGAAGTGTTCCTGTAAATGTCATCTACTCGGTCAATCAGCTCGATCTGGGGAGAAAACAAAACAAAAAAAAAACAATATAGTATATAGGTAGCAGACTGCACAACATCTTTACATGGTGGAATCGAATTGAAATGTAAAATTACAGCCTTTCTTGAACTGAAGTATGTGCCTGTTTTGTCTATATGGTACATCTATCATTGTTGCTCTATCTGTAACATACTGTTGTTTTTGTGGCTCCTAATTTACCTGATGTGATTTCTGTGCATGTTAGAGAGAGAAAACCCCAACTTTTATTGTATTTCACAAAATAAAAACATACACCCCACCCCCAACAAAGAACAGCAAGAATAACCCCCAGCCATGAGGCAAAACAGAAAGAAAAGAAGTAAAGTCAGACAATCTGAAAACCATCATAAACCCACAAGGAATGCACAGAAATAAAACTACTACCTACTACAAAACATAAAAATAGCCGTCATAACCACAACAGGAGCAGAGCTGGGGGGAACAAATTACTGTCTAAAAGAGAAGTCTAAAAAAAAAAAAATTGTAAAACATTTTGATGTACCAGATTTTCTCTAGAATGCAAAGAAGACAGCATCTTGTTCAGCCATCTCTGAAAAGAGGGAGGAAGTAATGACTTCCACTCTATCAAAATGATCCTTTTAGCCACCGTCACTGCAAACATGAGAGACGGCTGCATATGGTGAAGTAATTTATTGGTTGCATCAGAGTAACCAAGCAAGGCAAGCATACAGACAGGAGGTTGCATCAGAGTAACCAAGCAAGGCAAGCATTCTTGGCACTTGCATCTGTCATGGATGAGATGTTGGGGAAGAATTTATTAAGCTTAGTTTCAGAAGAGTGCAATCTGTGTACAACTTAAAACGGTACGAGCTGAAATCGAGCATCGACTGGGCATGCCGGAATCCTGTGAAAGCCCTCAACCCATTCTTTATCAGAAATCACAAAGCTATCCTTTTCCAAACTTCATTTTTTACCCATTTGCCAGTGACAGTGCATCTCAAAACATTTTAATAATAAATTCTTTTTTTGCAATTTAATTTTAAAAAATGAATCTCTCATCTATTCTAGTGCAATATTTAAACCTTTTTTATTTAATTTCTATGAGTACACCTTTCAGTTCATGAAAATCAGAATCAAAATATTAGAATATTTCCTTATCTCAAACAAAAAAAGATTTACAAATCATCAGCTGTTACACAAGCTTGTAAGGCAATGGCAGCTCGAGTGCATACCGTCATTAAAGCAAACATTGAAGTCATTAAAGTATGCTGAAATGTAATTTCACCCAAGTTATTGCTGATAATATATCGCAAACATAAAGACAAACATGAGTCGTAAACAAAAGACATGGAAAGCTCTTAGTCAGGGTAAGGTGATTTAAGGTAGCCTAAAGTTGGAGCACATCTGATTAATTCAAACATTTAAAATCTAAAAGTTTTTGGCCTTTAAGCAGCATGACATTTATAGGCACTCATAACCATGCTTTGCTAAAACCTCAGCAGATGAAAATTAATCTAATGGAATGAGTGTTTTCTGTAAGTGGATATAAACGTTATAATTTACCAGATAGTTCAGTGTGGTGCTCTCTTCTTCACGGCCCATGTGTTTGTAGAAGCGGTAGTCTGCCACCAGGAGCAGCGTGCAGGTGTTTTTCTTGGGGTTGTGTGCCTGCCTCCGCACTCTCTGGCTTGCTTCTGTAGAAATTCGTCAGAAAGCATGATCACGAATAAACAGTGATTTGTTCGAGAGGTCAGACAGGCTGGATAGATATTGCTTCAAACAACAAACTGGTCTGCACACATGTTTTGCCTGATGTATTGCATATTCTTGCAAGTTTTTTTTTTTTATATTGCGTTTGAAATGATTCGCCAACCACAACTGAAGGCTTATTCTGTTCTGGACGGCCTGGCTCTTGTCCATTTCAAGGACCTGTGTATCCTTTTTATTAGTACCACTCACTAATGAAAAATGTAATACGCCATTTAAAAGTGAAATATTTCTCCTCCCGGAGAGTCCATGTGACCTGCTGTCGCGTTCTCTGTTCTCTCATCTCATCTTTGAATACTCCTACAGAGCTGCAAATGACCGTCAGCAAGTACAGCATGACATGAAACTGTTGGTGGTGGAAAAGCGTAATGGCTGGTAAAATTTCCTGTGAGGGGCTTCCATTTCACTCAAACGTATCAGCGCAGATTAGAGAGTAAATACTGATTTGGTTGCTTACAAGATGCGGACAGTTCTAACAGACAGAATGTAAAGTAAAATCATAATTTAAGGTATATTTAATGATCAGTTCAGGGTTATGACTTGTTTGAGGATTTGCTGCTGCAGCTTTGTGGAGGGAGAAGTGTTTTTAGACATAGCTGGAAACCGTATGCTGAGCGTGCTGGTGGTGACAGCTCAGGAAGTTTTCGAATGGAAATTCACATTTCCCCAAACAACTATAAGTTTAACAAGAGGATCCTGAGCACCCTATAGTGCTTGGACCCTAACAAGTGGCACAGCTAACTGCTCATTCACACCGCTCACACTGCAATACATTGCGTTTCCAATACTGACAGTTTAAAACAGCAAAAATTATACAGTTTCATTCATTGGAGTGTTTTCAAATATAACTAGGGGAATAAAATGCACAATGTTGATACATGCTTTAACATATTTATTTATTAGATAAACTTGTTTTGCACTTCTTCATTCAAGAGCATCTTTACTTTATTCATAGTGAAAATTATACTCTTAGACCTTTTGATACACTTCATGTCTCCTGTTGCACACAGTTTCTCCTACTAAAGCTACTCTGCTTTTCAAAGGGAAGTTGTCTACCATATATGGTCATTTGAGGGTGTTGCCTGTGTATGCAAATGAGTGTGGCAGTGCACGGGCACATGGATTTACAATATGTGCGTTTTTTTTTTTTTTTTTGTGGCCACTGCGTACAGCTGGACATGTGATAAAAACAGATCTTCTTACATCTTGTTCTACACATGATTTCATAATTGAGACCTAGACCGAAGTCTGAAATGAGCCAGACATGACGAAATAACTTAAACTCCATGTGCAATTAATAAAGGATGACAGCAGCTTCTGTATCTGTCATAACAGATAAAAACAGTGGCCACAGTTTGGGCGGTGTACGGTAGATTGCAACTGAGATGTGTGAAACAGATGCAATCAGGTGAAACTCCACCACACTAACTCACTTTCACTTTAATCCAATGCTTTGTATAGACTTTGACCTGTTCTGTTAGAAACCTGCATGACAAGTAACACTGCCAAGCCTGCAATGTTTTTTTTTTTTTAAATCAAGATAAAACTTCTTGAAAAGCTCATCTAAATCACTGCTGATTCAATTCCATAATCATTTGTTCCTTACAGGATCTCACAGAAGCTGATGCTCACCTCCATCCTTGTATGCTTCAGCTGTTCTGGCCTCATCGGGAAGCAACTGCTGAGCCTCAGCGTTGACGTAGCCACATACCTTGGGCGAGGCCAGTCGGCTAATGTTCTTGATGTCTTCAGAGCGATACACCAGAAGACGGCTGTCTGGCGCTTTCTCTGTGAACCTCCATAAAGGCTAATGGAGGTGTAGGGGAGAGAGAGAGAGAGAGCTGCTTCAGAAGTGCTAGGCAAACAAGGGAACCTACATGTGAACCTAAAAAAAAAAAAACCTCAGGTAAATCTTAATTTGATATGGAAGTTCAGACAGGTACCTTGACACCCTCGAGAGCCATAAGAAACTAAAAATAGCCTAAATTAACTGCGTGTTCCTCCCAGTCGGGGTGGGGGGTGGGGTAAATTTCATCTACGCTTCAAGGCAGGAAAAAACTAAACACATCGACACATCGTGCCAAGATTCCTGCTGTGCTTTTTGTAATTACCTCCACATTGTATTCGGCTTCTTCGGTGAGAATGTGCGCTGAAAATTCATCCCCGTCCATGTGGGCCTGCACCCGCGAGTGCTCCTCCCCTGAGAACATGAGAGTGAAGGTTCTCCAGTTCTTTTCACTTTATTCTCTTCTGCTATCGCTTTCTTGTTTATCGTTCAGTTCTATGTCAAATTCGTTCATTCTTAAGACCCAAAGTCTCTTGATTATGATGATTAATATCATTATAAAACGTAACATTTTATTTTACTTATTACATTTTGACTCCAGAATTAACACTCATTCAGTGATCAATTTCTCTATCTATCTATCTATCTATCTATCTATCTATCTATCTATCTGTCTCTCTCTTACTTATTCCGTCTCTCTTGTTGTCTTCCGTCTTTATTTTTCTCTCATTCCTTCAGTCTCTCTCCCTCCCTCCTCTGTTTCTCTCTCTCTGTTGCTCTTTACATCTACCGCTCTCAAGATTCGAAGGTCTATCTGTCTTTCTGTCCCTCTCTGTCTATGTCTCTCTGTCTGTCTCCCTCTCACCATTTACATTTAGGCAATTGGCAGATTCCCTTAACCAGAGAGACTTACATTTTTTAAATCTCATTATACATGTGAGCAGTTAAGGGCCTTTCTCAAGGGCCCAACAAGTGGCAACTTGGTGGTTGTGGGGTTTGAACTTGGGATCTTCCCAAAACATAGTCCAATACCGTAACCACTCAGCTACCACTATATCCGTCTCTCATAGTCCATCTCCCTCCCTCCCTCCCTCCGTCTCCCTCCGTCCGTTTGTCTGTCTCTCTCTCTCTCTGCGCATCTCTTGGTCTCTGCCCTAACTGGAAATCTTACCTACTACATGTCCTCTGAAGTAGTTTTGCAAGTCGACATTATAATCCTCCTCCGTTCCTTTATTGTCTACAAACACAGCTTTGAAATTGTCAGTGAAAAGCTCAGTGTTGGTGGTCAGGTACAACTTGAAATGCCTTTAGAAAGAATGAAAAACAGAGAAAGGAAGAGAACAAAAGACAAAATGAGAAATGTTAGGTATAGTCTCACATCTTCAGCTTTCACTGGAAACTTTTTAGAAAGTACCAGGTGGAGAATCACAGTAATACCACAGTTTTACACCATGTTGCAGGTACCAATCTGATTGTTCAGTAAAATATTTGCAGCTATGGTGTATGTAACCTGCGAGACAATTGTGCTGTACTCAGATTCTAGTTTTCAGAATGGTGCTTGTCTGACTTAAGTGATGACTTTCACAATTCAGAGATCATTGCATTAGACTGCTTCAACACAGACGGACAAATCACTAGTCTGTGTGCCTGAGCAATTATTTCTTTCATTCACAATTGTCCAGCGATCAAGCCAGTTCAGTATGCTGTTAATATAAGGGATGTTACCATTCGTAACGTTCTGAATTAATGCAGATAGCGCAGTTAAGTTCAAGAAAAAAAAAAAAAAAAACACTGAGCTTTGACTTGTCTAGTGGGCTGATCTTCTACCACCGAAAAAAATATAACATTTGTGAGCATATGTTTTCATGAGATTCATTCAGTTGACTTTGTTTGTTTTTCCCCAGCTTTTCTCCCTAATTTAGTCATATCCAATTCCTCCGCATCACTGGGGTCTCCCACTTCTACAACCAATCAGTCAGAGAGGCCCCAAGGCTCCAAACTGTGTGACGCCACCCGAACGCATCTTTTCGACTGCTCACACACTTGGAGGATAGCGCTATCCGCTCCTTCCACTTGCGTAAGCTCACTGATGCCCATGATTGCCGTGACTGATGCGAGAGCACTAAGTGCCTCCAATCCCACCCCACTGAGAGAACTCGGCCAATCGGCTCTCGCAAGGCCCTCGCCTGCTAGAGGCTGCGGCATCATTCGGGAATCGAACAAAGGGTTTGTTTGTAAGACTTTACCTCTTCAGTGCTGTAAAGCTGACAAGACGTTCGATGTGTGATGGCGAGTCCACATCTCGTTTCCGCAGGGAGTGCTGCTGGAGACTGGAAGCAGGAAGCACCTCGAAGTCCGCCAGCACTGAGCTGAGGCTCTCTGGATCAGAGTGCACAGGGAGAGTCATGTTCATCGCTTCCAATCATATAATCAGATAAAATATAACAAAAGCAGAACTCTGAAGTAGAATCCAAGTTAAACATGTACAGATGTAGTTAAAAAGCCAAGTAACTGTACATTAGTAATGGGAATCACCAGAAACCGGCCGATACGATATCATCGTGATACCTAGCTGACGATTTGATGTGTATTGCAATTCTGTAAATATTACAATTTTATATTTATTTTTGACCTTGCTAGAAAAGGATGATATGGCCTAGAGATGGACTATGCTATAGGCCAATATAATATTTAAATTTAAATATTTATATGTCAGTTATTATTTTAATTTAAATATTTCTATATCAGTTTAAAATACAATGTGTGTGTACAAAATGTGCTTTAGATGTTAATTTGGATTGATGAATTGTTATCAATGATAATCACACCACTAGCAATTACAATGTAAATGATTACCCTAAAGCACACAGGTATACAAGAGACTGATTTATGGTGATAATATGGATCTGATAACACCAAAATGAGGCTTGGTTCCCTGTTGACTCTTTATTTTCATCTATTTCTAATTCTGTAAAGCTGCTTTGACACTGATCATTGTTTAAAGTGCTATATGAATAAAACTGAACTAAACGACCGGAAGAAAATAATTTGCTCCTACCATACAGGACTCTGTGCAGCCTGTCAATATGTGAATAGTTTCAGCACGACACCAGTAGGATTTTAAAGGAACATGAAGACATTCTGCAACATTCAGTTGAATTTAATTAATTTAAAACATTTTTTTTTTCTAATAAGCAGAAATTGTTGATATTGGAAAACTGTTGCCCCATCATTAATTATTTCCTCCATTGTTAAATTACAGATAGAATGTTAATGCCATATGTTTTTCTCCTCATACTGAATTATCAGGCAACCCAACCAGCTGTAAATAATGTCCACCAACCCTTTATATTCCAGGAGCACTACTAGTATAAATCACTGACATTAATCATTATAAAATTATAACGGAGAAACTGATCAGCTGCTGTCAATTGCATAGGATGTGCTGTACGGATGAAAACAGCAAACGACCAAGCGACACAAACAGCCAATTGTTTGGGCACATCATGTCAGACTGTAATTTGAATGCAGTTGTATTAGTACAGTGCTACACAGCTTTGGACATCCCCTTCTTTTCAGGAAAAACAAGAACAAGGAAGTGACTGTATGCTGTTTCATCTGTGAAGGACATTATATGATTTATCTGAAACAACAACTAAATCCAGAAAGAAAAAAAACCCAAACGGAAAATCCTTATTATTAACATCACTTGGAAAATTTCACACACACACAAAAAAAAACTTATATTATGATCAAATGGCAAGATTATTCGTGTAATTTAAATTCATTATTAGTAGGGATGTCCATATTAGTCTGATACAATGCATAGTTGTTTGCTCTATTGCATCTATTTTTGCATAGTTTATGTTATGAAGCACCACAAAGGGCTTACGAAGCAACGTCCTAGCCAATAAAACGATTTTTACTATTAATTATAATGACCAGATATTAAAAAATAAAAACGTATATGGCATTCCCAATAAGCACAGTTGCATGCAATAAAAATAATATAGTGTTACCCTAAAAACAAAACAGAAGCTTACGTGGTGAAAAGGTCTGTGAAAAAACACCACAGAAGGATTGATTAGGATTCTACTCCTGATTCGAAGAGTTCCTCTACATGACAAGCAGTTTCAGGGTAGTTTGCAATAACAGATTTATTTGATGATATGCTTCAGATGTGAGGCATTTTTAAATTCTGTTCACGTGGTCATCTGGGACAATGCAAAGAACTGCCATCAGCAGCTAGCCAAAAGGAAGTACTTGCACTCTGACGTGGTATCCTTAATCATGAGTCAAGGATGTGTGTGAGAGGAAGTGTCTTGTGAGGTGGTTACAAATCATGACCTCAGTCTCACAGCGTTCTTTCTGGCATTGAAATTGAAAATGAATTAACCACTGACATTCAGTTGATGTCAACTTCATCATTCTCTTGTGATGATTTTAAAAATATTTCTCGTCTAAGATTTGGGGAACTGAAGCTCAGCTAATAGTTTAGTAGCAATTATAAAATGTGTTTGTGTCACTGCATGGAAATGTGGCATTTTAGTACTGTAATGTTTTATGGTGAAATTACAATGAAAAATGTGAAGTTGTTTATGACAACTTGCAGCTTTTAACAATCCTGTATGTTAGATTTGACAGGATATGTTGGTAGTCTTTCGACTGCTCCCGTCGAGGGATCGCCACAGCAAACCAGCAATTTCAACGCCGGAAGCCCTTCCTGACACAATCTTCCCGTTTTATCCGGATTTGGGACCGACACTGCATCCAGTGACTGTGGTTTGGGCATTGGGTGAGAGAGACCTACCACTGAGCCACACATGCACACAGATTTGACAGAATATACTGAGGAAATATAAAACTTGTGATTAACTATATGGGCTATTCCATGCAAAGGTCAGCGGTGGGAAAAGGAGGCATAATTCATAGGATTCCTGCCAGATCGTAACGCTACACTAAAAATACTGTAAACATATCTGCCTATACAGGCAATTTATACTACATAAATTAAACAAAGTCTGAAGCTGAGCATCGAAAAGCACAAAGAGGTACAAAAATAACAAAAAACTGAAAACAACAAAAGAAAGAGAGACACAAGTACCTACACTTTGTGTTCATTCAGGTCTCTTTCACAGTACAAATGTAACGCGTTCAGTCTGAAGACCCCGTAAAGCTCAGAGCATTTTAGCCATTATTTGTTTTGCTGTTTATTATTATTTTTTAAACAAACATATATGGGCTAAGGATTGTGCAGTACAGAGTGGCATTTCCTTATTTCAGCACAAAATAGGTAATATGACAAACTGAATTTTAGTTCATTTTAACTCACAACCCAAACATGACTGAGCAACAAAAATAATTTTATTTAGCACAAATACACATCAAGATGCGTTTTATTTCAAATTTTCAAATAGTCCACACATTTTTAAAACCATCTCCTCAGCTTAGTATAATGTCATATGATTTTGGACGTACATTTTTGAAAAGCATGTGACTTGAGGCTGAGCTCTGATTGGATTTTGTCAAATTATCCTTCAGGCGCAGCGCTGTGCGCCCCGAACCCTCCCACTTTTGTTCTTAGCAAATCAATATTGTTTTTAAATATTTGGGCTCATTTGATTGGACTATTCTCAACGAGCCTTCTTATGGCAAGCGGAGCTGCGGACTGGATGCGATGTGAGTTATGTCTTTATTTTATGCTAGTAGTAATGATGCATAATCACCTGATAAATGGCTATTTACAGGCGAGTATTAAAAGTTTCATTTAAATGTTTTCTTTTTTTTGCACCAGCCGCCACTGCTCAGTTATAAATCACGATTCATTCGTGTGGTGATGTGTATTGCCTAACTGTCTCCAAAATCGTTTTTTTTTTAAAACTACTCCTACATTTTTAATAGAGATGAACCAGTTGATCATGCCAGTGAGCAGAATTGGCTGTGATATGTGATCGCTCGATCAGCATCAGATATAAAACATTTCTGTACCGAGCGCAGAAGCTTCCGCATGGTGCAAAAAGAAGCTTAATTTTTCTCCAAACTCTGAGCAAATTAGTCTAAAACCCATTCATTACACATACTTAAATCAGTCAAAAACCACGAGCTCGTAATCACTCAACCAGCATGCTTGCTCATTATCAAGTCGAGGTTTGATACTTTGAAGGTATCTGATGCAGTAGAACGTCAACGTTTCTGTATAATCCTTTACATTTCACATTTTTACCCCGTGTAGTAGGACTGAATTATGTCTCATGTTAAACTCTTGTATTTTGAGTTATTTTGTATTGTTTAAATGCTGCACTTGGGTTTTAAATGAGGAAATAATGTTATAACAAATTGGCTACATTCGATTAATGATTATGGGTTTTAAATTGTAACAGAATCGGGGGTAATGTAATAGCGAATCGGGATATTTATAAAATCGTGATACTTATAGAATCTGATCGGCACCGAGGTATCGTGATGAATATTCACGGGAGGTGGCTGGTGATTAGCATCCCTACTGGTTACATTATACGCTTAAAGCTAAAGGGAATAAACAGTAAGTATAATACAGAGTTGGCGTACAAACCAGGGAGGAACTGTAAAGAAAGCCAGTGTTAGACATGAAGTGACAGAGTGTGTGTGTGTGTGTGTTCATTCCTATGAGGGAAAAGCGAGCTGAAGCTAAAACGTCTCTTAGGCTAAAGCTAACGCTACTCACCAAGCTCTTCCTCCTCTTCGTGATTCCTCGGCGCTCTCTGTTTCTCCGCCGCTCGGGGATTCAGTGCACACTTTACCCAGAGAGGGGCTAACGCGAGGCTCAGAACCACCACAAACTTCATCCTAGCGGCGTCGCATCCCAGGAAACAGAGCTCTCCCTTTCCTTCTCTCGTGTTGTTTTAGCAGCGTTTTTAAACCGCACCCATAATGACACTAACCGTCTACACGTCTCCTAGTGCTTACTAAACAGTAAGAAAATGAAACATACAGACAAATGTACTAAAATAACACTGCGTTCGCTAGAAACCGTATCGACTGAACTTCCCCCGCGGTGTACTTCCGGATCAGAAATGTTATCCAGGATATGAGTCCGCCTTACTTCGCGTAGGTGTTTTTTGTTGTTTTTTTTAATCCCCACCCGTATCTTAACTTTCAACGCTCCTACCGGTTATTGAGTCGCTCTCAAAAGCAGGTAGGTGATTGGCTGACGGTTTGCGGACTGACCAATCATAAAGTAGGAAAGGCAGGCTATGTCGGGAAAGCGGTGGAATAAAACACCGCCTTCTAAAATGAATTAGGGTTATCTTATCGATTTGTTTTACCATACGTTTAAATATAGGATACATATAAATATGGCGTACATATGTGTTTTTTAAATAATGGGCACGACACCATGTTAACTTTAAGTCATTCCGAATATTAGTTTCTGCAAATTTATGCAAAATCTTTGCAAACTGTGCTTTGATTGAAAAGTGTTCGGCGTGCCACTTTACGTCTATTTGCACAATCCCTTGCATTTTTGTGTTTTTTTTCCTTTAATCTCAATCAGGCTGCAAAGTTTTTATTCATATATTATCGCGATCTCTAGTCACGTGTTTAAAATGTATCCATTATTATTATTATTTTTACTTATGGGGCGTTAATTTGAACATTCTGCCACTAAAATGAAAATTGGGAGAAAATGTAAGCAAAAGCAGACTTGAAAACACTGCCCCCTGTGACCGGTTTTGAACATTACAGCCACAGGAGCCTATTAAACCCTTATATAGAGAGAGACTCTTTTCTGTCCCCTGAGCTGTTTTAGGAGCCTCTTGTAAAATATTCCAATGGGTTGTGCAGTTTGAGATATGGTCTAATCACCACATTTTTATCAGCTTGATACAGTTTGGCTGTTTTTTGTTGATCTCCCATATAAACAAGGTGTTTCCATCTGCTGAATTCGTTCTCACTTGATCTTTCTAGTATTTTCTTACTTTCTATTCATTTCTAGTATTACTCTAGAGTTAGTTTGTGTGAAAAATATCCCAGGAGATGTATAGAAATGTACAAACCATGACATCTGGCAGCAACAATCATATCAAGTTGAAATCACATCAAGATGGAGATCACATTTTTCCATCATTTTGTTGTTAGATGTGAACATTATCCGAAGCTGCCGCCATATGGTTGGCTGATTAGGTAATTGGATGAATGAATTGGATGCTCAGTGACTGTAATTTTACCTGATTACATAGCCATTAATTGGATGTACAAATAGCTAATAAACTGGCAATCTGACATACAATTGTAGAATTTGTCAGAGTGAATAACAGACATTTCACGAGAGAAACTGCAATTCCATTTTTATGTAGTATTTTACACACATGCAATTATACAAGTTTACCATCCTGTGGAAGAGGATGTGTATTTTATGTCCTGATATTCAGAAAATAAAACTTACATTTTGTTCTATGATGTATCAAAAACAAACAAAGTACACATTAAAGGTCATGAAACAGCAGTTTCTAGAGCAAGATTACAACATTGCCAAAGACCTCCAAATGACAATGGTCATACATTCTCTCCTTATAAAGCAAGTGTACAGGTGGAAAAGATCTGGAATAGGCAGCGCGGGAGAGTTACGAACATAGAAATCTCACAAACAAACAGTAGCTATAAAAAGAGCTATAGGCATGCAGTAAAAAGATAATAACTGTAAAACTGTACAAAATAAACGCTGTCCAAACTGTCAGAGAGACATCACATTGCTGAACAAACTAAACCAATTTACTTCCTATATCTGTGCAAGACCCAAACATTGTTGCCTGTCTGAGGAAAACTTGCTTCTAGAATATTCATCGATATTAAGGAGCTGAAAAGAAAAGGTGAATGTTTAATCTCCTAAATATGGTCATAAGGCTAAAGTTCCTCAGTGTAGTCAGTGAACTCAATTAAAATCCAATTTAAATCTTTTTAAAAATTAAATTATAAAATCAATTACATAATTCGGCCTGCTTGAATTTAAAAAGTTGCTCATAATAATAGAAAAAAAAAAGACTATTCGAAGTACATTTATTAAATCTGTTTCAGTACCTGTTTACTATTCTATATTTTTTTTCCTGTAACCTTACAACAAGAAATACTAGTCTAAACATTAATTTGACTCTATTCCGTAAATTCCCACTAGCTCAGATTGTATTTTTTTTCAACGTGTATCAATTCATCATCTACGCTCAAATCTGTAACAAAACACACACGTTTGCATGAGTCAGCCACATGTAAAATCTGATCACAGAACAACAGGGGGCCAAAATATACAGGCAAATGCATATATTGTATATGTATACATATTAAAAAACAACAACCAGTGATTAACTGCTTCATTCAGGCCGACCTGAGAGTAAATAATAGGAAACAAAGCTACAGGTGTGAGGGCATAAGTGAGGTACTCCGAACTTAAGGCTAAAACTGTCTTAATGCTGATAGCTACTGAAGAACTGTTTTTTT
Source organism: Clarias fuscus (assembly GCA_030347435.1). Lineage (NCBI taxonomy): Eukaryota > Metazoa > Chordata > Actinopteri > Siluriformes > Clariidae > Clarias > Clarias fuscus. Next base: position 12,883,405 of record CM059216.1, read on the forward strand.
TTTTAATCAAATAACAATATGGAACAGGTTTGAACATAAACTACTGAATGAATGTAAGATGAAGTTGTATTACACCACTAGTATGGCACCTTTACTGGGTGAACACAGGGAAAGATCTAAACGGCTCTAGCAAGCTACATACCATCCGGCTGCATCACATTCTCTTTGATGTGATGAGTCCAGACACCAAAAAAAAGACGAAGAAGAAGAAAAAAAAAAAGATATAACTACATATGGCCCCATTTAAGTGCATATCATGACAAAAATGATTATAACAAGCTTCTATTAGGTACAGGCTTCTAAAGCTTTTGATAGCAAGGAGAGCCAGACACTTGCCTGTCTGCAATACATCTTCGTGCTGTTTTGCCTTCAAGTTGGTCAAACTTGCATAGATTAAAAAGCTAGACTTAAATTAGGACAAAACAGTCATGAAATCAGCTAATAATCCCTGCCAGAATTACACTGACTACAATATTTTTTATTGAAATTTCCATGCACATGCAAGTTTTCAACCTCCTGAGCCGTGATATACTGTTGTTGTACTGTACAGCATAAGCACCGTTTAGTCTTGCGCTGCTCTTTTGTGGGTATGTCTTTAAAGATGTGTTCGGCTTATATTTTACCTCAGAGAATTGCAATTGTAATCATTATAATGGCTGACTTATTAAACAGAACAGTGAGTAAGTTTTTTTTTTTTTTTAGTAAAAAATTCATATAACAGCAAATTAAAACACCTTAATGTGTGAGACTGGATGTCTTTTTAATATTTTAAAAATTAATTAATTTTTTTTACGAAAGGCATATGTAGTCATGTTTAGAGATAACTATTAGGGACTGGAATCCACAGGGATCATCTAATACGATGTCATCACGATACCACGGTGCAGACTCGCCATTCTGCAAGCATGACAATTTGAATAAATATCCTGATTCGATATTAAACATTTTTCAGATTTTGTTAGAATTCTAAAATAAATTTAGCAAATAATTTGCTCAAAGATGCTGTGCTGCCTGGCCAATGTGTGAAAGCTTAGACCCCCTACCTCAAATGCAAACATTTAATTTTAGTGTGGTAATACGAGAATTGGTTGGTAGTTGATGCCTGGATGGGAGCTTCGTTGGGGGGGGGTGAGGTGGGGAATTCTTTTTATTCTGCAAAGAAGAGACATTTGGTGTCATTTTTTAATCACAGTCCTTGTAGGACAACGGTTTGAAAGATGGCAACTCCTGAAAACCAATTTAGGGTAAAATCTGATGAGAAAGTTGCTGAGGTATTAATTGATTAGTACGTTTGTACAGTTGATATTAGTAACGAAACTGAGCACTACAAATGGCAAGCTAATTTTGTGGTTAATTTGGTTTGTCTTTGTATCAGTGAATTTTTTCTTTTTTTTTTACACACTTAATATTCAGCAATATGTCTGGTATTGTGCAACCTTGCAGATCAGAAAATTCGAACTTGTGTCTGCATCAAATTTATTTAGGATCCTTAACGGTGCCGAAAAGCATTTTATGTTTTATGTCAGGTGCATGTACAAATCCTAAGCCGAATACATCTTTAAAAGTTGGCCAGAAGGTTTAAATGTTGTTTATTTAAAATATTTTTGGTGGGCCATTTTCCGAATGTTTTGATCAATTTGGTAAAGTGCTTTGTGATTAATTCCACATGCTTTGAAAACAAAAAATATCTGATCCAATGAGTCATAAGAAGAAATAAATCTATGCTAGCATGAAATTTAAGAAATGTTATGCAACAAACATAACAGACAAGTTCTTGCTTATAGCAGCCATGATGATGAGAGTTTGCTGAGTTAACCCTTGCATTACTAGGAACAAAAACATGATTAAAAAAAAAAGAAGTTATAATTAAACACTACACTGTACATTTGTTTAAACTAACACAGTAGGCTGAAAAGTAACCAAAAAGCCCCTTGTGTGTCCAATTAGAGTGAAAAACCAGTAAAGTGTTGAGTTACCCAGTGCTACTATACACACAGAGCTACAGGAAGTGCAGTGTGAGTATGTATTTCATTAAAATGAGCCCTCCACAAGCAGATCCACTATTTATCCCGAAGCCCCCAGCTAGAACAGGTATCAAGCTAAACAAATCAAGTTCCCTAAGAATCAGAACACCCCGAGAGTGCACGACTGACGACACCACCGCTCCTATGTACTGTTACATCCAGTAACTTCTTGCCTGGTGTCGTCTGCCAGCGTGCCCACTTATCTGCTACCAGTCTCCTGGAACCGAGCCAAGTTGTGGCGTGAGATGGATCGCAGTGCGGCTTCAAATGCGCTCCAAGAGCTCCAAGCCGGAGTGTGTGTGGGGGAAGAGGAAAAAAGAAAAGAAAAGGAGATGGAAGTTGTGGCATCCGTTAGGTTGGTAAGGGGTCGTCGTCCCCTTTGCTGCACTTACACTTGCAGCACAGTAGGAATGGAGTGGCCAGCAGCAGGAATGGAGAGGCTACCAGCAAAAGCAGGCCGAAACCAGCAAAGATACCGATGACCTGGAGACACAAACACATATATACAGGTCAGTATATTGTCATGTCAAAAAAAACAAAGGTTCAGATAAAAACTCCAATAAATAGGTGACAAACTTAAATTCTGCCCAAGAAACATCATTTTCATAAGTTGATGAATGACCAGAAACGCTATTCATAAAGAAATTTCCAATGCTAATTATTATCTATTAGCATTGCAAATTTCACACATTTTTGTAACAGACAGTTGAACACATGTATTTAATGCATGATTAATTGATAATCATTTATAATTAATAAGACAAGACAATCCGAAATAGTTCTAGCGGCACAATATACGTTAGATATTCAAGACAAATAAAAGAACCCTAAATAGTTATAGCCCTGCTCTTGTGTCCCTGTCCTCAGGCAAAAACTAATACAATGTCCAATACTGTACACGCTGTCTGAACAACGCAAGTGCGACAACTTGGTGCAAGTTAATACACATGTAAGTCATGAAATATTGTTCAAAGCATACACTGTCATTATTTTTATTGGTTATTCTTCATGCCGATTAATAATCTCTTATTACCTATTTGCATCATCTCTTTTTTGTCCTTTATTTTTATTCCAAAACAGTAAAAGTTTGGACACAGTTTTGGATTTATTTTCTACATTCTAGAACGATACTGGATTACCCCCTCCCCCCCCATAGTTAAAAATAAATAAATAAATAAATAAAAGCCCTAGGTAATTAGGTAACACCACCACCAATAGTCATTAGTTATTTTAAGATATGACGGTCAGCTGTTCTGGAACAGTTTTTGCAAAAACAGTATTATCAAGTACATTTGCAAAACCCATCAAGCATCTCTCATGAAGACCATCCCAGGAAAGCAAGACAAAAGCTTACCTCTGTTGCAGAGGAGAAGTTCATTTAGAGTTACCAGCCTCAAAAATCACCCATTAAAAGCACCTCAGATTAGTGCTGTTATGAAGGTTTTACAGAGCATAAGTAGCAGACATTTCATTGTTGTAGAAATGTAGAAAGAAATGAAAATCGGTAAAGACCATGGAATTAGAAGCTGTCTCCAAACTTTTTTTTTTTCCCCCGATTTTCTCCCTAATTTAGTCGTGTCCAATTCCTCCCCGTCACTAGGGGGCTCCCACATTAAGGCTACTACTACCACTCAGCCGGGAGGGCCGAAGACTATCACGTGTTTCCTCCGAACCACGTGACGCCAGCCGACCGCATCTTTTCGAACTGCTCGCTCGCGCACCGTTGGGGGCGGCGTAACACACTCGGATGACAGCGCTATCCACTCCCTCCGTTGCGCGAGCTCACAGACGCCCCTGATTGGCTGTAGAGCCGTGATTAATGTGGGAGCACTAATACCTCTCATCCCTCCCCTCTGAGAGAGCTCGGCCAATCGGCTCTCTCTAGACCTCCGGCTGCGAGAGGCTGTCTCCAAACTTTTAACGGTAGTGTAGGTCTGTACACTGGGTCACCCAACCACTGAACCACAGTAAAGCCTAAAACCAGAAATGTTTTTAAAGGCAGATTAAACCAGCATCAAGGTTTAACCAGGGTTTTATGCATTTGAGATATAATTCCATGCTCATGTACAGTGTGCAGATCTCAGGTAGCAGCCTTCTTCTATGGATCTGTGTACATTTCAAGATATTACTGGTCTAGTATGCAAATGGTAAGCGGTAGTACCAGGACTACTATAAATTGTTCTATTTAATATTTTGATATCATTTTTTACTACAAATTAATCGGGGCTGAATGAAACAAGGCAGCACCCTATATGCAGCTCATAGGCCTTGAGGGTGACACACGTGCTCTAGAACTTAAACCACATGAATTTTTTTTGGGTTAACTGTGCAAAATGCCATGGAAAATGGTGCCACAAATTGAGCGACCACAAAGAACAAATCCCTGCCTCTGTCACCTAGTGCCGCTCTAGTGCTGCATACAGTATGACTCATTCTGAATTCACAGCAACTTAACTTTGGCATAACGGACCAAAAATGTTCTCATGAGACCAGGATTCATAAACACAAACATAGCACAGGAAAAAGTATAATCTTGGTATTTCCTTTAATATACAACTTTACCTCCACCTCCTCTTAGCTTGGTTACAAATTCCCACTAATAAACAAAAGGGTGTGTTCATGGTTCAAGCAAGGGAAATACAGAGCTGAAGAAAGTGCAGTTGCAGTGCTGCAGAGAACAGCGTGGAAGTGTCCGTGTGGTCCAACGCTGTCTGGCTCGCTCATTCCAAACTCCCTGTTGAGCAACAGATGGCTTTGTGCAAAGTGACTTCAGCCCTTTGCTTTAATCTGGACTCGTGGCAGCATTCAACAGTCCATGTAGTTCAAGTTTATTTATACTGTAGTCTTTGAGACATTTCAGCATTTATTTAATAAGTAAGGTAGCCTCACATTTAAAGAGTATGCAAAATAATACTAATAGACAATTTTTTTTTCTCATGTAATAAAACTTAAAGGGATAGCTCATGCCTTTTCAAGTCTGTCTTAAATCAAAATTTAGGTGCATATAAGTATACCATAGGTCATAGTTGTTATAATATTTTCCTGTCTGCACTCTTTTTAGAAACCTTTTTTTTCCAGCCTTCCTTTGTTTAGTTCTCTCATTATATTTTCTCCTAAGGTCGTTAAAAATGCAAATAAGCATTATCTGACAACCACTAGAAAGGCTAAGTTTAGCCAATATAAGAGAATGTCTAAAGATAACAGGTTTAGACTATTTTCAAAACCAGTGTTCTTGACTGTGTGCACATTTCCATGGCTGTAACCTTTAAAATTTTATACATTGTCTTGACATCCCAAAATTATGCAAGAAGTCTAGACAATATACAGAATATACAGGGTGACCGAAAGGTCAGCATTTTCCCTTGCATAAAATGTGATATTTTTATTATTCCAAACCCAAGATGGCTTTGAAATCAACAACAGAAGATTGCACTGACCCAAACCTAACACCAATTGACGGTTTCCTTTGGGGTCACCTGAGGTCAGAAGTCGATGAGAATCAGCCAAAAACAAATCGCGGCACTAAAGGATTAAATCATCTCTGCATGGATCATCAGTTCTGATATATTAAGAAACTTTTTTTTTGTTTTGTATTCAGCTTATATATACCCAAATGCATGCTAAGTCAGAGGTCGTCAATTTGAGCATTTGCTTCAAGTCTTGTTTTTAAATAAAGACTTTTGTGGTCACCCTATACCCAGTTTGTGCAGTTATTGGAATATAAGAATTGCAGTATAAAAAGTTGTTTTTGTTATTTCTTTCCCAACACTTTGTCTGAGGAAAAGTGACTGAGTCAGCTGACATTTACTGACACTTGCAAACCGTTTCAGCAAAATGCTCCAAACCTCATCAGAGCATAGACGCTTTTACTCTGTGAAATCCTCACACTGGCCTGTGTTTTTAACCTCTGGTCACTCTGGTCTTTCTGTGGTCAGTGTTTCTGTAATAAGTTACCAGTTACCATGGTTTCAGTGGAGGCATGTGGGTAATGAGTAAGGAGAACACAAACATGCTTGTCCCTGCTACCACTTATTATATTTTAAAGCGCTCACTGCTCTCGTTTCTCTATAAAGAGACCTTTCTGAGCAGAAAAGGTTTAAATAGATATCAATACATTTTACTGCACTGGCCCTCACAAATGGTTCCTTTTTCATCTGGGCATTATAATTGGTCTTTTGAATTTGAGACATTTTAGAATAATCTGCAATTCAGGAGAAAATGTAATATTGAAAGTTGTACAACAACCTGGGATTTAAACACAAATAATAGATTATACTCTTTTCAGGTGCACACTACAAACCAATATCCAGGACTCTGTGGATGAATGGGTTTTTTTTTCGGTCGTGTCCGAGTGCACGTGTACACTCCTGAGTCATACTGCACTGGCTCATAAAACTAAATGAGCAATGAAAAGGAAAAGGAGAAGGGAGGAGGTGGAAGGGGGGAAAAAACAACAGCAGCAGCAACAAAAAAAAAAAAAACATAGGTGCCCACCTGCGTTCTGTGCCAAATCACAGAGGCTCTGGAGTGGCCCAGCTTGTTGCGGCACGGTCCTTTATCGTAATGGATCAGGAGGAAGTCGTCCTGTCAAACACAGGAGAGGGCGCTGTTTATCTCGGCAGGTGTGTGCGACAGTCGCACAAAAGGATAGGCTGCGGCCGCAGCATGGTACAAGTGACAGACACATGGCCGGCAAGCAGCAAAAGAAACACGCTGGGTTATATTTGTTCTGGGAAGCAGGTGCGAGGGGATGCGGAAAGAAAACTTATAAGAGAGGGTGCACTTACATCCAGGGACTCCAGGCAGTACCAGCAGAAAGCATGCTTGCAGTTCTTGCACATCATCTGTGCACAACCTTCGTCTCGCTCGATGTATACTTTACATTTGGGACAGCGCTTGATAGGAGCGTCATCTTCATCGCTCTTAAAGAAAGAACTGTGACAGAAAGAGACATGATCTATAAGGAAAAGACTGAAACAATACATAGTAACAAACTTTAATGATTATGGTTTTGAGCTTAAATAGTAATCCTTTTTACCTAAACACTTTGACTCTGTTCAAAGTGTACAGCGCAGTGTACCCGAGCAGTTAAAACATTTTTTTGCAAAGATTACAGTTTATACAGTAGACATTTCCATTTTTCTTAGAACTCAACCTGCTAAAAATCTAGTAGAGATGGGGGAATAAAGAATAAAATAAATAAATAAAAATCAATTCAGTGGTGTATCGTGATTCTTTTGTGTGGCAATTCATGTATTGCAGCACAAAATTGTGGTCTACTACACAACAAACTACAAAAACATATGATCTTTAATACAACATTTTGGTTTATTTTATATTTCTTTTCATTTCACATTTCGGAGATCAAACCTTTTTTGTGCTTCCTCGAACCAATTTATCATGCATTTCTTTATTCCAACACTGCACATTTACAATACAAGTAAATCTGAGTATTTAAAAATTGTTATTAATGGTGATTAATCACAGACTATGACTGATTAAGTAGATTAAAATGTTTTACAACACTAATATTAGACAAACTAATATTAGCACTAACATTAGACATGACAAACTGGTTAGAGGAAATGGATTATGCAGTTTTCTCAAACATTAACATTTAACAAACATTAAATGAAATTCTCTCGAATAGGACTGGCACTGCATGCAGTATGGGGTGCGCCAACCCACCAAAGACAGAGCACCCGTATCCTCAGATCTGAAAATCAACAACCTGGAGCCACCACTACCACATCTTATATGTAATATATTCTTGTAAACAAAGTTTCTCTTAAAGGTTGCACAAGCACAAAACTTTGGTTTTATCCAAACTTGCATCTAGAAGCTTTTTATAAATGAAACAGTTCAATACACCTGGGGATATTCCATCAGTTATCTCATCATCTCATCACACAAAGCTGGGTAACCATGCTGCGATTATGGTAAGCCATTAGGGTAAAACTTGATCGCATGATTAATTTGCATCAAATAAAATAGTAATTCACTAAACTTTATAGATTAATCACGTTTTAAATTGTAAATATTGATGGCCAAAAGTTTGGGATAACTTTCAAATTTTTATTTCTTTCTACTAAAGCAATGCTGAAGGCATCCAAAATATGCATGCTGAGATGTATCTGCTACTCATGATCTGAGCGTTCATAATGGCCCTAATCCGAGTGCTGTTAATTGGTGATTTTTGAGGCTGGTAACCCTAAAGTAACGTCTCTTTTTGGACCTGAAGTATTAATTTAAAGTCTGGCTACATAAAATTCTGTGGCTATAAAAGGTCTGGGCAAGCCACTCAGATGACTTAAAGGTGGCTACTTAAGCTTAAAGGTTACTTTTAACCTTTTAACAGTTAACCATTAACAATTAGCTAATGTCTACAAATAAGACAGCATTTTTGTGACTATGTTTGAAAATTTAGCTCCACTTTTGAGCAGTGCCAGAAACGATCACATAAGACATCTACATTAAACTTAACACAAACAATTAAACTATTTATCATACTTTGTTAAAAGAGTTTTTAATTGTTTAAAAAAAGCTCTGTTGCCACATCACTAATCAGATCAGAGAGTAAAATAATGAAATAAATAAGATGGCTTCAGGTAAAAACCTTTACAATAATAAATACTGGTTAGAACAAGCTGTGATGAACAAGCTTTGTGGAATCTGCTACAGAAACCACAAAGCTCCATGCTAAAACTAGTCACTGAAAATCATACACTGAACAGCTCCATTGTTATTTTTAAGTCCAGTGTGCTAAAATACATTTTGATTTAAACCCGAAACACCTAAAGCAAATAGCAGAGGTCTGATCATTATCCATACATTCCCAGCCACATTCTAATTTAAAAAGCAACACAATGCCAAAAGCTGTTAGGCTGAATCTCACATAGGAGTGTCAAATAGAGGAAAATATCTGATGATGCAAGGCGGATGTGTGAATGAGGCTTAATAAGCGGTACCTGCTCTCGCCAGGCAGAAAGGCAGTGATGGGCGGGTTCTCCTGGCACTCTTGGCCTGGGTGCCAGCTGGCTTTGCAGGCAGAGCAGAATTCCAGCGTGCAGTTACCACAGCGTACCAGCTGCGGCCGGGCGGAGTCTGCCTCTTTCAGCTGGCACACGGCCTGGCACGATGATGACGGGCACCATGTCCGGCATGGGTCCAACAGCACCTCTGTATCAGGGAACAGAAGAGCAGTGTGTGTGTTTACTCATTCTGCCCAGCTGTTTACTGTCAGATCACCATGGTTACACTGAGGAGCCTCAGAACAAGACTGTCCTCAATTTCTCAAGAAACCTTCAGCATGACTGCCTCTTTCAGGTCTGGTGTGTTAGCTACAAGACATCTTTACACTGAGGCGACCATCAGGCAAGGTCAGCCTGTACCATCAGATATTTACATTATGGGCATTCGGCAAACGCCCTTACCAGAGTGACTTACATTTTTATCTCATTATACATCTGAGCAGTTGGGGGTTAAGTGCCCAACAGTGGAAACTTGGTGGTGGAGTTTGAACCAGGGATCTTACAATCAGTATTCCAATCAATGCAAATATTTTATTTTCAGTTTTTATAAAACTGTCCTTTTAATTTTACTCAGAATTCACCAGGCAGTGCCAACCACATTCTTACTAGCAATGCAAAACTTGAGTGGGCAGAATACCAGTGACTTGTGCAAACAAGGTCAGACTTTCTTCCTGAGAAGACCATGATTAGAAGTGTCATGTAGGTAGATACATGTCCTTCAACATAAGAAAGAAAAACAGACTGATCGCTAACTCCAGAAAGACAGCACTAATCTGCTTTGAAGGTCTACATGTCTGAATGAAGAACTGCGTTCATTTCAGCTCTTCAACTGAATCGCATTCATCCAACCAAAGCTGATGTAAAAATTCTTTTTAAAATGCAACACACTTCTGTACAATCAGAGTTGAAACGGTCTCTGGAAATGAGAAAGGTTATAACAGAAAACAATATTTATTATTGGATATAAACCTTAGGATGCATCTTTTTTTTAAAAATCTGGACTAACCTGACCAAATTTGGCAATATTAAAGACCGGTTCCCATGTTCATATTTTTCACATAAATCATGAGTCATTTTGTAGCTGTTTGGCAAAACTGTGGCTCACTGAGGTGTGTCAAGGTGCCAGCTTGCCGGTGTTCTGCCAACACATGCTACCTATTATTTTTGCTACTGAACGGTTCTGTGCATGTAAAGAGTGACAAGCTTAGGAACTGTTGCAATTTTTTTGCTGATTATATAACAGAATATGATATCCTTAAATTCCCCAATAACTATTATAATAAAGTATCAAAAATACTCTATTTACTGAGATGGTAGCATTTAGCCTAGTGCTACAATATCTAAAATTGCTATAATTTGTGTTTTTCGACAATTTGGCACAACACTGGCAAGATAAAAAAATCTTCATCAGCATACACACAGCGTCACCAATGTCCGAAAGAACGCAACACAGGGGCTGTAACAACGCTACAGTAACAAGCTAGCCGAGGGCTTTTCTGTGCCTTTCACATGGCGCCCCTTTATTTCGCCTTAGCTTTGCCTTAGCACGTAGCTCCTCTTTTTACACAGATCTTCCAGATTAGAGGAGGAGCATCGATGGACAGCAATTTCCAGGTCATACCACAGACTTTCAGTTGGATTTACTGTAGATCTGCCCTTTGACCCTCTGTTCCATTCCAGAACACAAACTGTTCATGTTTTGCTTTTACATTAATTGACTGAAAATCATTTTCTAAAAGCACTCCCATTTGGAAGTGGGGGAAAAAAAAAAAAAAAAAAAACCTCCAGCCGTGTCTTTATGCGGTTCTTTCTCAAAAGTGCCTTCCTTCTTTCCATGATCTCACAGAGGCCATGTTTGTGAAGCGCTGAGGACATTGGGGTCTGCAAAGGTTCCCCTATTTTAGTCAGTGAGTTTTTACATTTACATTTAGGCATTTGGCAGACGCTCTTATCCAAGCGACTTACAAAAAGTCCTTTAAAGTTTACATTAGTTTTGTTACTCTTGCAGAGCTGTAGCTGAACTCGGACAAGTCTTGGCACGTGCTTAATTTGGAAAGACGACCTGATCCAGCTAGTTTATGGACTATGCTATAGATTTGTTCCATTTATAAAGGATTTGGCTCATACAGAGGTCCAAAACATTGCTGGGCTTTTTTTTAACAGCCATCTCCAGCTTCTTTTCATCCTTACACCTTTAATCTCAAAGCTTCAAGGGTGGCTGCTTGGTGTTTATGACAGCAGAACTGATCTAATCTGACGTTTTAGCCAAGAGACCTCTAAATGTCAAAGATATATATTGTGCAAGCAAACATTTAAACAGAAGTGGAATTTAAATGAATACAGGTTGGAGAGTGCTCGAGAAATTTAAATAATACTCCTAAATTAGATTGTTAGAAGAAAGAAGATTGAGGAATATTTAATAAATTAAGCAGTTGTCCATTTTTATTAGTCACTAATTTTGTGATCATGTAAATAATTAAATTTATCTAAATAGTCACATAAAAAGATGCAAAAACAATCCTCTGATACTTAAACAAGATGATTCAATACAACAAGAAGAGAAATAATCACTAGGGGTGAATACTTTCTTGGGGCACAGTACAGAATATCATATGAGCCATGGCATGCTGGGACACAAAGACATGTCTTTTGGCTACAAAGTGATTGTGAAGTGTAATACTTGACCCTTTTTGACTCGTCAAAGAGACTACTAAGGAATTTTTTAAAATATATTAACTGACTTGTTTTTTTATTTAGGCTCTACACTGGTCATACTGGTACTACACTGGTAATGATGATGGAATTATGACAATACAGGATATAAACTATGGGGGGGGAAAAAAAAAACCCTACACAATTTTTAATAAACTGCATTATTTTAAACTGACTCATTTTCGTCAACAGTTGTTCCCCCCACCGGATCTCATTTCCTTTTATTGCTGTTATGGCCGTTTTAAATCTTGATGAACAGACAATAACTGCTGGAAAAAGCATGCTGCATGTAGTTCATCTTAGCTGCAAACATTTAGATGTTAAGTTTTTTTTTATTTTATTTTTTTAAGGGATGCCATGAAAATGAAAGATTCTGTTGGTTAACTGTAACTTATGAAGAACAAATCTACACATTTCATCTTTCAAATTTAATATTTGTCTTGAAATGAGCTTTTTTCTTCTTGTTCTGAAATGGATGTGCACGCCAATAAACTCCTATGATTGCGGAATAAAGTGATAATGTGAGCAAAAGGACAACTTATAGTTCTGGCTGACAGTGATGAATGAAAGCAGGTGGTAGGCAGTGTGAGTGCGTGCAAGTGTGTGCGCGCGCATGTGCACCCACGCCACAGGGACTCTCAGGTGATAGAGACTGCTCTCGGGCAATGTGACCTCCACAGGATGCACGTGTACTGACAGCCGTCTACTGAATCACACTCCTGTGAGGGCACACACCCTTGCACCTACATGCACGCACACAGACACGCTAGCTCGTGGCCGTTTCCACTCAGAGAAAGCAGAGAGAGATAATACAGGAGGTGACAAAAGTGCAAAGTGTTCTCACACACAAACCACAAGGAGAGGCAAAATATCAGGCAAAATATTTTCAAATGTATAAAACAAATGAAAAACAAATGTATAAAAAAACAAATGTATAAAAAAACTCAAATGCATCCATTAAAAAAAAAACAAAAAAAAAAACATAATTTAGATAAACTTCTTTATTTAGTTCTTCATTTATTCTAAAGAACCTAATGTCAATTACGTCGTGTAGGTGTACAGTATGTAAGGGATGTAGTCTATACAGGTACATTACAGTATCCCATACAGCCTTGATAAATATGTATTCTAACACGGTGGTCACACAACATCCAAATTGCATAACATGCTATTTCACAGAAACTACCATGAACATGACAGCATTTTCATATCATGCACATATAGTTTATTGTGCACACATTTTATTGTAACCACTAGATACTAAATCTAAATGAGATGTAGGCTAGCTTAATTACTGTTAAATTTGCTATTATAAATGCACACTGACAGATAACTTGTCGGAGCACTGAATTGGAGAAGAGACGCATTTGTCTGTGGGACTGTACACGCATCATGCACGAACACCTTAAAGGAACTTCCACATTTGGGCCATTAAAGGAGTTCCTGGGAGGCCAGTGGAAAGTCAGATGAAACACTGGGATAAGAGCATATATATATATATATATATATATATATATATAGACAGAGGTAGTTTTAATCTCATACAGTAACTGTGTTCTTTTACTCTGCACTATTAAAAGTCTCGGTTTGACATGAACTCCTAGTATAAAGCCGATGTTTTAGTATGCATTCCACTGGTACACTTGTTCAGTCAGTCTTGTCTGTTTATAAAAAGACTTCCAGCGCTTTGTAGATTTTTGCCTTTATGCTGACCTTGTTATCTGCAGGAAACAAGATCATAAATATAGCATGTCTGTATAGTAACTCATTTTGAACTAAATGCTACCTTAGAATTGTAAGGTCAAAATGTTTTGTCAGTGCTTGTACTTGTTAACCAATACTTTCTACACATTATCTGATCATTTTGTTATTTTATCTGATCTGTAAGAGCAAGTGCCATTTATTGTGAGATGACTGCATACTCTTGTTTTCAGCTAGGCAGTTAACTAAAACGGGTGCTGAATATTATAGACTTGTGATGTATTTTACATTACTGTAAATAGTTTGAAGCCTCTGTTAATTATTTTGGTGCTAATTACCTCAAAGAGATTTCCACCAATCATCCTGTTCAAATATCTCAATTCTCTTTTTTGGCCTCTTTTTCGCAGCGCACTGACGGAACAATCTGGCTGTACCAGCTGTCAAAAAGCACCTCGTCTTCCTCATGTACATAAATGGCACTTAATGCATTTGACAATGCGCATCGATTGAATATCCATTCCAGCAAACAGAGGTGTTTCCCACTCACCTTTTTCAAACTGCAGCTTCCTGTATCTCTGCATTATGTCTGACGCCACCATGCACTCGATCTGTGTATGAGAGAGAGCATGCGTGTGTATGAGAGAGAGAGAGAGAGAGAGAGATGTAATAGCATTACATTACAGGGTCTTTTAATGCTGTTGCCATCTCTCTCTCTCAAAAGAAAAGACAAAGCAACTTTGATTTCCCTGTTACACACTGCTGGGTTTGAACACAGGATTGTTCACACAGCAGTGGACTAGGGATCACGCACTCAATGTAAATTACTTACTTGAGAGCCTGTAAACATGCCTCATTCAGCGTGTGTAAAATATTTATTTTAAAAGCTCGGTTATCCAGGTCATGATTATCCCAAAGGCCTTTGTAGGGTCTCCATGACTAATGACCATCCCTTAATATTATAATTCTTAAAAGGAGTTAAGCACGATACACCCTCAGAAGATATCGTGGTCAATAAAAAGGGGAATAATAACTAATGCCAATATTTAAGGGGAAAAATATCCCCTATGGTTATTGGCCCGAGGGAAGGTAATTTGTCATGGAAACACAATTTGTTTTGCTTATTGCTTATGGTCATAGCTAATGTTTAATACCTGACACTACCAGACAATATGCAGTTTTCATATTGGAGTTTTCTACAGCTTTCTGCTGATGTTCTGATGTTTGATTCAGAGAAAAAAATTGTAACTGCAGAAGTTTAAAATTGAGTGAGAAAGAAAGTAAGCAAGTAAAATAAATAAATTGAGTGTATGTTTCATCATTCGCAGTAATAGAAAAGTTTGCACAGGATGTACCTCGTTTTCTTGCAAATGTCCACGTTTTGGACAGGCAGAATCCGGACAGCTAATAGCAGTTTCAAGGCCCTCTTTAATGAGAAGCTCCACATATTGCTTCAGGCACTGCGAAGAGAGAGAGACAGATTATTCCTTAACTGTTCAACATGCAAGTCTAAACAAAAATACACTCTGTGGTAAGAATCTCTAACGGTTTTAATATATTTGGACGATATCTACATCCATGTATGTAATTAAGTGAGTTTGGAAGGGTAATATTTTAATAATAAATGAAATTACAGTCATATTATATGCATGATCAGGATGCATGATAATTCAGTGTTCTTTTATCCAGACAGCTACAATTAGAGCAATTCTACGGTTCTCCCAGACTAATTGATCTCCAGAGGGAACAGAGATTGCAGCTTTAAAATACACCATCAAATGGATTGTTAACTATAAACATGTAATGATCTACAAATTAAACCTCATTATCCTTATTATTATTAACCTCAGACCAGACAACCAGTCTTCTGGCCTTGATTCACACCACCACCCTTTTGATTAGCTAGCGGCTGTTAATTTAACAAGTTATCAAATATAAAGTAACATGGGAAGAAAAGGTGGACCATATCACAACGAAAATACTATTATTAATCAATAAGGATGGGAATCACCAGTCACCACTCAACACAATATCATAATACCTAGGTGCACTATTCAATAGTTTCAAAAATAAAGTCAAAGATCATCCGCAATCATGGAGACTTCCCAGAATATTGGAAACTACATTCACCCTCACAATATAGTGACACGGATTAATATACATATGAAAACATATTTAAACACGTGCATAAATTTGCTTTGCAGTCGAATGGCAGATCTGCTGTTATAGATACATTTCTATTATAGGGAAGAAACACGCTACCCTGTGGAGTAACAGTACACGTAAAACATCCATTTGTAAAATTTTAAACCAATATGAAAGAAAACAAACAAACAAACAACACCCCCCCCCCCCCCCCCAAAAAAAAACCCACAGCCTTCTTAACCCGATAAACACGTCCTACATCCTGCAAAAAGATGCAACATGCTAATATCATGCTCCAAAACGGTCACATGTCAGATGGATTGTATGTCATTTCTGACCTAGGTGTGTTCATCAGAAAATGTTGTGTTTGGGTAGCGAGGCATCTAACTCAGATGAGTGAGGAATATTTTCCCCTTTAAACAGCGAACTGTATAGTCAGTTTTAGATTTAACAAACAAATATGTCCATATGTTAATTAAACTAAAGCTAATACCTGTACATACATTATAACTTATGGGAATAATAATAAAAAAATAATAAACATTAAAAGTCAATACAACATGTTGACTTCTGTTGCTGTGACATTTTGTGCCACATGGAAAGACATGCTCCCCATTTACTCGTGAAAGAAGGGTTCACCAAGTTTTGCAAAAAAAAATTAAATAAATAACAGTGCCACATTTAAGAAAAAGTGCAGATAAAGTCCATCATTTAAACAAACCATTGTTTAATTAATGTTAAGTATAATTCTTGTTCGTTACTTATGTGTTCAGGAAATGATGGCCAGTTTGCCACTGCTTACAAGTTTATAAAAGTTTACAAGCAAAATTCATAATAAATTGAAAAATGATGTACAGGACCGTGACCCTTTGTGTACTTTCACACCCCTGTTCTTGACTACTGCACCTTTAAGACAAAGCTTGTTGGTGTTTGAGTGAACCATACCACACCTAGGCAAAACCTTTTTCCACTTGGCATACGATCATGTTTCACCTCTTTCTTTAGCATAACAAGCAGAAAGAATTAGCCTGACCACGGATCAGAGTAAAGGGGCAGCTAGTACCAGCACAGCTCGCCACCACATGGGGCATGAGGTAACAAGAGCTGCTTCCAATGTTTATTCCTGGAACTGAATCACACTCAGCCATGTGGGCATAACAAACGGTCTTCCTGGCTGCTAACTGTTGTTTCTTCAGCAAATCGACTGCACTATTTAGACCCATTAGCACTATATTTGCCCCATTGTGATTCATTGAATATACAGTACTGTGCAAAGGCCTTGAGGCAAGCCTCATTTCCTCATATTAAATTACATGATGAAAAGTAAATGAAAGAAATCGAAACAAATGGTTTTTGTAACAGACTGCAAAGGTTATTATTAGAGATACAATCTAAAAACTGGTTGTTTATGTCACAACCTCAGCAGCAACCTCATTTCTGGTCTCGTCTGTTCCAACCACTCAGCGTTCAGCACCACAGGTATTCTAATCACCAGCCTGATCATCTGATATCCATGTCTTAAGACAAATGTTAATAACTGAATGATTTAAAAGTCATAGTGTAAATTAACAAACAAAAAAACATTCCTCTGACACTAGTCAGATACAGGGTCTTGAAAATAGCCCCTTTTCCACCAAAGCTAACCAGAACCAGATGCTAGTTTATGTCTGGTGCTAGTGCAGGTTCAGAGCTGGTGTGAAAGCAAACCCAAGAACTGTATTTGTTTTCCCTGGGCTAGAGAGTCACATGATTACATCACTGTGTACGTCTCTACTTGCCCAGCAATGTTAGAGGCAAAGCTGAGAGCAAAAAAATTCTAGCGGCAACGGCAAACTTTGGCAAGGCTTTGTGAGCAATTCTCTTGGTTTTATCAGTACTAGAAGACATTTGCGCTGCTTTACATGATGTAAGCGTTTCTTTGTTCTAACCCAGCAAAGTGTTTGTGCCACCATGGAACTGGTTGTCAGGGCAGGTGCTTTGGCTGTCAGAAAACAAAGAACTGGTTCGAAACTGGGCACTTGGTCCAAACTAGCTCAGGAATTACTTTAGTAGAAAACTCGTTAGTGACAGCACGAAAATAAGTCAGGAAGCCTGGGGAGCTATTTATCGAGACTGCATTAAAAATACAAGAATATCTGACTTTTTGGAAACAAAATATGAAGAAATCAGTGTTGGCTTAAGACTTTTGAACAGTACTGTATTTACTTCTACTTTAGTTTCATAATTCATACTGAAGATCATTAAATTCATTTAACATCACTTATTTTACTGGCCATGCTGTATTTCTTTACACAAGCTGTAAATTAGTTTATCCTGCATATTAAAATAAGGCAGGTGTTAAGGCAGGTGGTAGACTGTGGTAGAAAAGCCAATAACCTGCAGAGTGCAGGCCAAAATTGAATAGAACTGGAATTGATTTAGGCTCTTATAAAAAAGCAAAGGCCAGAGAAAACTCAGTGTGCAAACAGTAAAGTTTAACAATTACGTTTACCACAGGCCCAGAAAGCCACAGCTAAAAAGAAACACACACACACATACACACACACACATACACACACACACTACATTTCATCCTCCATAAGCAGAGCTAAATCATCAAATTATTTCATACACTGTTAGCTGCCTAGGCATGTCTGCATTATAAAGCTCATCTTCGTTTTTCTCTACAGAGAACCCTGAGAGGTTGGTTAGCTGATGAAACAAGATTGTATGAATGGATTCAAACTCACCAAAGTGCAGAACACACACTGACACTGTGTGATGGTTGTCATCTGCTCCAGGGGGAACTCTCCTAGACAGAGCTTACAGGACACCAGCGGGTCCAGGGCCAGGTCCCATGTGGGCCTATAGCGAGCCGTCGTCATGGTTCCTGATTTAAAGACTGCAAAGACAAAAGTTTTTCTCTTACAAAGTAATCAAAATATAAATGGCTGCGAGCTTCGATTTGAGGGGTCCAAGCACCATCAAAACAGCACCCTCAGACGCTCAGTAGCTCAGTTCCTAATGTGTTACAAAGAACACTAACGTGAACATGCTGTGCTTGGCCCGCTAATAAAGAAATGAATACTGTTTAGGGCCTTTCTCAGAGCCAAGATCAGAGTCATGAAAGCTGTGATTGAAGACCGCAGATAAGAACGTTTTTTAGTTACTGTGGAACTTAATGTTCTGCCCTCACATGCCCTTTTTCATAAACTGCCTTTAACACAGCTCAACTGAAAATAATATGAACAGCTGTACTGCCCAGTGCTTTCATAAATGTACAGCGCTACCAGCACTAACAAAACGACCAACACTCCAGACGTACATCCAGGTACTGGTATGACCATGTAGAAAAATGTAACAGATGCCACAGAGAAACGGTCAAAGATGCTTAGGCATGGGAATGTTCGAATGCTTCCTGAATAACTTTCCAGAGGGGAACTGTAATGGGAAAAGCTTTGAGTTGAGCCCAAAATGCTCAGTCACACAAGCCCACACAACAGACTGTGGGGCGGAGAGGAAACGGCCCTCTTTTCAGGCTTCTTTTGTTGGAACTCCACTCTGGCTCTAAAAAAAGGTGCAGAAATCACACTTGCTTGTGCCTCCAGTCCTCCTCTGCAGATCGAGGGATGAGGATTATTTTTGGCAGGCATCTCTCTTTCTGTGCCTTCCTGTTTCTTATTGTGAGCTGGGCTCCGCCACACAGACCGGCTTGTGTCTGAAGTGTTTACAGGAAACGCTGATGTGAAAGTAGACGTCGAGTGCTGTCAAAGGGCTTCTGTGGTTAGTGAAGGAGCACCTGTGACAGGCTCTCACACAGCCGGAACGAGTGAGTGTGAGAGACAGGGAAAGAGAGAGAGAAAATATCTGAGCTCCCATGCTCGAGTGCATCTCCGAAGCCGACACCTGAACTGTATACAGGCGGACAGGGCCGTGCTTCTGACCTGGCAGAACCTTTTAACAGTTTCTGGTTGGAAGCCTGCTGAAACCTTTAAAAGCTACTTTGAGTCAATTAGAGTGTGAAGCAAGAACATTAGATACTGAGAGGCAGCCATGGCGGGAGACGAACACTACACAGAACTCCATTGACTCACAGCCTCGTTTCTAATGGGACAAAATAAATAATAAAAAACGACAAAAAACCTGCGAAGGTGCAGATATCTATTCAGCTTCAATCGGTAACAAAGTGTATAACAATGCATGGACAGATGTGCTCACATACTCATAATTCAACCACAATTAGGGTTAGCTGTAATGAATGCAACTTTATGCAGTTATTCCAATGCTGGCAAATATCAAGGTAGATGTTACTGTTAATGACTTGTTGGTTATATTACTAATGAACCTGGGGAAAGCCTTCTCTGGTGAAACTTTTTCTACTATTGCTGCTTTTAAAATAAAAATATACAGACTTTCCTTGGTTCACGGTTCTCCTTATGTCCTCATTAGCACACAAATGCTCCTAAAAATGGCAAATATGGCAGTTAAGATAAAGTACAGTGGAACCTCGGATTGCGAGTAACGTGGTTTACGAGTGTTTCGCAAACTGAGCAAAGATTTTTACTAAATTTTTAATTGGAAACCGAGCAAGTATTAGTTTACGAGCGCCGAGTATCATGTATCACGCATGCGACTCTTATTTTGACACCGAGCGTCAGAGAGATTTATTTTTTCCCCTGTTAAATCGGTGTTTCCGTTGTGTGTGTGTGTGTGTTGTGAAACTTAAAAAGCGAGGTGGGGAGAGGGAGGAGAAGTGTTACTGTGTAAAACGAGGCGAGGGAAGGGGCTAATTCCACACACACGGCGCCTGCACAAACCAACGGAAACATTTATCTGTCAGGATTTATTTGTACTTTTTTTTTAAAGATTAAGTGCAGATATTTTTTTTTTTTTTCATTTTATAGATTGTATTAATTATTTTTATGTATTTAATTTGTGGGGCTGTGGAATGAATAATTTGAGTTTTCATTATTTCTTATGGGAAATGATGATTTGGTTTACGAGTGATTTGGAACACAAGCCCACTTCCGGAACGAATTATGCTCATAATCCAAGGTTCCACTGTATCAAGAATAATTGAATGTTTGAGATCAATTCAGTTTTAGCAATGACCATTGTTACAAAGCAGCTTTACACATTTAAAAAATTATGAAAATTAGTTTAAAAAGCATGAGGAAATATGCTTAATCTGATTAGGGTCAAGCCGAGGGCGACTGTGTCAAGGAAAGACTGCCCTCAGAGGAACCAGACTCAACAGGGAACACATCCTCATTTGGGTGAGATCAGATAGCAGGGATTGATCTGCAGTCCTGCTGTGTGTTAGGAGGCTGGAGGTTCAGTATAACAGGAAGGCTGTTAAAGTTAAGATGCTGCCCACTTTCGTTATTAGGGGCTCAGGTACAAAACTGTTGTGATTTATTATAAATGTTATTTATTTTAAATAAAAACATGTGGGAATTTCAGTCCTGAAGTATTGAGAAACTGCTAATCAAATCATGGATAGCTTTTCTAACATGGAAAAACAACATCACGCTTATTTTAAATTGCTGACCAGACAACAGAATGAGAAATTACAAACACAGTTTACTTGATTCGGGCAAACCTTAATGTCGAGCAACCGCTAGCGATCTAAGTAAGCTGTTAACTCACTGAGATGAGACATGAGAGCCAGCGTGTCTCTTATTCACATGCTCTACATCAGGCAATGTAAACTTTGTAAAAAATTGCTGTGCACACTCTTGATGACCGAGTTAAGAGTGAAAAGGTTTTGGATTGTAAAGGGTTCATATCATTTTTCACTTCACTTTAAGAAATGGTTTTCGTGACGATCTAATTTGGTCAGAATTTTTTTTGTCAACTACCATCAGTTATCCATTGCACTCCTACACAGAACCAATTGTAGGTTGAATGCACTGTGAAAGTACAGTAACAGATTTAGTAACAAACAGTAACAATACTTTAATGCTCTGATATTTAATGCCACAGAAAGAACTTGTGAATCTTAGGCAAAAAAAAAAAAAGATTTTCTCCCTAATTTAGTCATGCCCAATTCCTCCCCATCGCTAGGGGGCTCCCACATTAAGGCTACTACTACCACTCAGCCGGGAGGGCCGAAGAATATCACGTTGATAAATATATCAATATGTTTCCTCCGACCAATGTGACGACAGCCGACCGCATCTTTTTGAACTGCTCGCTCACGCACCTTTGGTGGAGGCGTAACACTCAGAGGACAGCGCTATCCGCTCCTTCCGCTTGCGTGAACACACAGACACCCCTGATTGGCTGTAGAGCCGTGATTAATGTGGGACCACTAAGTACCTCTCATCCCACCCTTCTGAGAGAGCTCGGCCAATCATCTCTCTCTAGACCTCCAGCTGCGAGAGGTTACAGCATCACCTGGGAATCAAACTCGCGATCTCCAGATGATAGGGCGAGGACTTTACCACTGCGCCACTCTGAAGCCTAGGAATCAATCTTCAACACTAATTTACAGTATATGCAATACATTTACTGTGCTGAAGATAATCAAATTTTAAGACAACATAAACTGGCACTCCACTACAGCAAGTATTCGATTACGTTTGAACACATTTGATGAAGGGGAACGAATAAAATTTTCCCTGGAAAAAAAAAAAAATAGCTGACCTTGTAAAAATCATGAACCATCACTATTTCAGATTTATAATACAATACCACCCCGCTGGTTGGAGCATAACCTTTTCGGTAAGCTCTTGTGATAAAGTTGTCCGATTCAACCAGTGAGACTGTTTCAGCCAGCGATGGTCATGAAACTTTTTTCCTTCATGACCAAGACAACTCTGCTATTCCAAGGCAACAAGGCTTCTATAGATGCTTTAAGATCTACATTATTTTTTATACAATATTTTTATGTGATATAATACAAGCATGACATTCTGTAATTCAGTGTTGAACAGCGTAGCACTGTCACAACTGATAAAACCAGGGCCAATTCTCTATGCACGGTTCAGACTCCTCATCCCTCAGTCTTTCCTCATTCTGCCATGTCCTGCTGCTCTGTATTCCATATCCATCCATCTCTCTCTACCACATTCCCTATCCACCTCTGTTAGCAGTCTTATCATTCTTTAGTATTGCATAACACATTGAAAATGCATATCTTTTTCAGCCAAGCAGCATTGGATATTAAATATTCAATCTTATTTGTCACTATTGTGAGATATATAGTAGCAATCTGGACACAAGTTTCTATTTATTTTTCTACATTCTAGAACAATACTGGATTTTTTTTTTTAAGTGTGAAATAACACACACATTATTAGGTAATTAAGTAACACCAACAGTCAGACAGTCCAAGTATTTTAAGACGTGAAGATCAGCCGTTCTGGAATAGTTCTTGCAAGAACAGTATTGTGTCAAGTGCATTTGCAAAACCCATCAAGCATCATGATGAACTCAGCTCTCATGAAGACCATCTCAGGAAATCAAGACCAAAACTTACCCCTGCTGCAGAGGAGAAGTTCATTTAGAGTTACCAGCCTCAAAAACCACCAGTTAACAGTGCAGACGCATCTCAATATCAACTGTTTAAAGGAGATTATTGCATATTTTGGACGCCTTCAGCATTGTTTTATAATATACACAGAAATATAAAACCATGGAATGAGAGAGTCTGCCCAAAGGTTTGACTGGTAGTTAGCACATAAAATAGATAAAATGTTGTGTAATATGTTTAACAGGGAGGGCGAGATCAGCAAACCTGTGCATGCAAAGTAGTATGCATGAAAAATAAGCACAAGGTGCAGTGAATGGTGTGCACCCGAAAGAGGTCACAAGCATAGAGCAGTGAAGCGAGCAAGGCAGACTGCTGTATACTGTATAAGCCATTCCGTTCGGCAAGCACTGAGCACAGGGCAACTCGTGTCTGCACCCTGCTTAATTTTAATGACTGTCCTTGCTAATACCGCTCTGTACACTTAGACCTTCTGTTCTAACATACTCGCGCTCAACCATAAACAGACCTAAAAAAGTATTCCACTCTGCCCACATTTGTTTAACACTAATTGGATTACCTGCAGCAGAAAGAAACATAAAACATGAACTCTTAAGCCATAACCTGAACACTAACTTGTAATACATCCATGGGTTAGAAATCCTACGCTTGCACCTTTTCCCGCGGGTTCATTACTGCTCATCAAGCAACAAAACATTGCAAAAAGTTTATTTTTTTCCTGCATTTAAATTCTACTGCTGTAAAAATCATTGCAAAACCACCACCACCACCAAAAAAATAAAATAAAATAAAAAAAAAACCACACACACACAAAACAGTAATTTATCTGCACACGTAGCTATTAAATGAACTTCCCAGTTTAGTCTCTCACAACAAAATTAAGCACCTTGCAGGAAAGCGGTGCTTGTTCGGTCTCCCGTCTAGCAGCAAGCGTGGAGCATCTGCTCTCAATTCCACCCTGCTGGGACACAAATTGCTTTGTGCCTTGTTTCTGGACAAAACTCTGAAAATAATTAGCACAATCATCTATATAAATAATCTGTCTTCCTAAAACTTGGGTGTTTTATGGGAAAATAATCTCATGGAGAAAATGGCACATGTTACATGCTGACATCACTTCCTCCTTAAATTAAAGAAATCTGGGTTAGATTCATAAGGAAAACAAACATACATGATGGGAATGACAATTGGGGAAATACAGTACGAGTAATTGCTAATGTACAAATATACCCTTGCAAAAATTTCCCAGTTGTGCAACTACATTGTTTTTTTCTCTCCTAAATAATACAATGCTACTAAATTTAAAGATGACCTCCCTATGCAAAGTTCACATTTTTGCCATTTTTAGATATTCAGGCAAGTCTCCAGTGCATGTCCAAGAGAGGGGGGAACAAATCCCTGCTTCTTTTCATTTTTTTCCTGGTCAGGGCTTAAACAAGCCAATTAAATCTCCTTCCTTATATGACATCATATAAGATGATTTCGGGCTAGTTGCTCAGCTCTACTGTACTCTGTTGGGGAGTGGTGCAGCTGCAGCTCCTTTACATAGATACTGAAACGGTATGCAAAAACGCATTATCTGAGGGATATTTCAGCTGGACCATTAACAGACATGCTCTGAGACCTGTGTTAACTTGTAATAAAAAAATAAAAATAAATTAAAAAAAAAGGGAAAATGTGGTCCTTCAGCGCTATAGTATTTAACTACTCCAACTTCAAATTCGTTCAATTAAGGGCAATTCTTCACAATCGTTAAGGTTTTCTCTGCTGCCTTGTGAGCTCAGTGTAACAACAGCTGCTATATATAGAACATCTAATCTATTCAAAGCCAGCAGATTACTCGAGATACAGCAAAATCGTCATCACCATTTGAGACAGCTGTGATTCATGGATGTTTTTTTTTCTTTCATTAAACCCAATCATCTGTTAAAGAGTGTTATGAGATACAGGGTGAGTGTGTTTTTATTTCATCTTAAATCCACTCATTTTACAGTAGATTACTGTCATATAGATTGCATAGAACCCATGTCATGTCATGAACTACCCATATTGCTAAAGCTACACACATTCACAGCGGAGCTATAAGGCAGGTTTTGGCTTGTTACCAGAGCAACCATTCAGTCTCTGCTTCCAAACATAGCAACAGCTCTGATGCACTCTGACGCTAAACTTGTTTCTTGAAAAAGACGCAACGATGCACGGTGCAACCCCAAAGCCCTGAAACTTCACCGGTACCAGAAAATAAGTCTTCTTAACCGGTCTCACTCGCAGTCTATATATGGAGCAGAGAAGTCTATTTAGAGCAGTTTTAAGTGTAATCACCTCTTACTACTTAATGCCTAAGATTATCTGGCAGTCTCTTAGTGAACCTACTAAATTATTTCACTCTATTGCTAGCTATCTTATATTCCAGCTATGCAACAGTTTTTAATTTTTCTTCTGGATTTAAAAAAAGGCATATGAGAAGTAAGAGGAAGCCACAATACCCAGAGGCCATTTATACGCACAGGTCGAACATGTGAAACTCCACACAGACAGAAGAAACCCAACCCTGGAGTTGTTAGACAGCAACACTACACCATGATCAAATATCTATATAATCGCTATACTATACTAATGTGTGTCATCATGAGTGCCGTGTGGAAAATTTTTTTTTTTCTGTGCACCTGCTATTACAGTATGACCTCTTTGACTCTATTTTTGATCCAATTTCTATTTACTTTTTTGTGGGGGTACCTTTTTTCTAGGGACTATTTTATATTCGTCGCCATTCATTAGGGCATTCCCCTATCAAGGCAACACTAGAAAGCTGAAGATGATCGCATTTCCTTCGATAGGTTTAGCAATTAACCACTACGCAACTCAGCGCCACTTTGACCCGAAAATAAACCTTGGCAATTCTGAAATAGCACCATCTCTACAAGCTAACAGTTATACTGATTTTATCCATAACAACATTCAATGTTTTTGCTGCCATCAATAAAAGGTGTAGTTTCTATTAAAATAACTCATTTCACAATTGTTCTGTTCCCCTCCTACTGCTGTTTCACTACTCAAAAGATGGCACTGAGAGATTTAAATATTCCACTTTTCATGAAAATTCATTGCACTCATTCAAATTATTAAAAAACTAAATAGAATACTGCAGTGAAATGGCGAACAGCAAAACAACTCTTGAACAAAGTTTCAGGTCAGGTCGAAAGCACTAAAGCCGTTATCTCCGCTCAGTGATAAGTTAGCAAAACACTATAAATGAAAAGTCCAAGCAGATAACTCAAAGTTAAGCAGCGCCAGCTTCCTGTAGGGAATTTCCTTTCCTGGTGGGAAACACACACCTGCAGGAAATGATGAAACCTGCTGTAAGAGAATGATAAATTAAACCTTCCCACTAAAGAGTATACCACTTCTCATCCCTTTGTGGTCACAGAACCATTGTAAAAACACTCAGGAATGGTCCCAAAGAAATAAAATCAAGCCTTCATCTTTCCAATCCCTTGTTAAAAGGCTACAGGTTAACTCAGCACTTAGAGGTCAATACAGCACGCAGCTGTTTCAAGCTGTTCGAGCATCAAATCCAGCTGTTTCTAATAACAAGAACATGTATATATTCTACTGAAAAACTCAACAGCTCATATCAAATCATATGAAAGTAGTTTAGTTTGAAGTAAACCCCAGGGTAAACTTTGGCTCCATATGAAACTCACAAATCAAAAGCATCAAAGTTGACACTGATTGTGCTACATACGACAGCTAAAATGAGACTCGGAGAAATAAAAAATCTCAGTGAGGGAGATAAAATCCAAGGAACGTTTTATTACACAGATGTGAAAGTCAGTGTCAATCGCAAGTATATGACAGATTCCAAATATTTAATTACAAAATTTATCAACCACTATGTTTCACAAAGATTTATTAAAAAACAAAAGACTGTTTTGTTTAATGATCGTTTCAGTGGTTCCACCCGATCCCACGTGTAAGCCTGTTTACAGCTGGGTTGTCACAGTAACTTGTCTCATTCATCATGCTGCAGTTATTTGCATCACTCTTCACAGGTTGTTCTAACAACTGTTAATAACACTAAAGGTAGATGAAAGCAGGTTCCCTTGGTACGCCATGTCATCTTAAACAATACTTAGTAATTGCTTCCAAGCCAGCCCGAATTGCCTCTCAACACTTTGTGCATTTTGTATATGGCCTGCACGAGCTATACCACTAACTAATCAAGGGCACTACTTGTGTGGAACAAGAGATTCTACATTACATCCTACATAGTGCACAGTCAGTCACTCCTTTTACGCCATTTGGGATTCAGGCTCTGATATTCTAAAGTACAAAGTGGAAATATACAGTAAAGTTTGTACATTTCTCAGGACTGTCCACCACCTATATGGTTTATTCTCCTCATATTTTGGACTACGTAGAACTGGCAAGCATTTTAAACTCTCTAAACTGTCAGTCTCCAGCTCGTCCAGTCATACAGAGACTGGGAACATCATTGAAAAACACGGAACAGATTGCCATGTTCATCAAACCACTCTGAGATGACTGGCTTTCTGACATGGTGTGTGTCTACTGGAGCACACCATATCTTGCTGGAATTGGGCATTAGAATATGGATAAATTGTGGCCATGCTGGTTATTAAACAGGCCCAAAACATGCCAAAAAAAACCTTCCCACATAATTACACCACCTCCAGCAACCTGGACAGCGGACACACAGCAGACTAGGTCCATGGATTAATGCTGTAGCACCAAATTCTGATCCTACCATCTATAAACCTTAGGGGGAATCCAGATTCATCAGACTTGGTTGTTTTTCCAGTCCTTTAGCTGGCCAGACAGAATGATCCTGTACCCACTGAAGCCTCAGCTTTAGACAATAGTGAAACTTGACATCATGATCTGCTGTAGCAGTTCATCTGCCTCAAGGTGGGACATATCTGAAAGGCATTTCTTCTGGCCGCAATTTCGGTTAACGTATTCCTTCTGTCAGCTCGAGCCAGTCTGGACATTCTCTGGTGACCTCCCTCATCAACAAGGTGTTTCACTCTGGCACTCACTGAATGGTGCAAGAAAGGAGAAACCATTCTAACTAAGCTTTACAGACTTATGGAGGAAAATCCCAGGAGAACAGCAGTCACAGAAACACATAATGTTGATGTGAACATTAACTGAAGCCGCCCGCCTGTATCTGCAGGACTATATGCATCGCACTGCTACCACAAAATTAGATGATTAGATTTTGCATGCATGTGTAGATGTACACGTCTTCCTTATAAAATGCTCTTTGAGCGCATTAAATCATCGGTCTAGATGCCTACAGGTGACGTAAACTGAAATAAAAGATGTCGATGTTGAACGACGAGAAAGACAAATGATTAACGTAGGCCATTTCAGCGGCATATAAACAGCTTCATCTGTTCCAGAACCCCTGAGGCACATCAACTCTGTCTATAAAATTAAAAGGATATGGCACAAATTACCTACACTGTGTATTTCTATTGACAAGTGCAGACAGCAGGAATGTGAGGTCAGCCACAGATGAAATTTCTTGTCATTCATAGTTCTGCTTTCCACAATTTACAAGGAAAAAAAAACAAAGTAGAAAGTAAACAAACCCTTAGCTGCAATACGGAAAACAGACATGTGAGTCAGGCTACAGGGGTAACGGAGTGGTTAAGTATGGTAGTGCTGGGCGATATGAGCTCAAATCAAAAGGATTATTTGAACTTTTAACGTTAATTATAATGGATTCATTTATTTAGTTTTTGCTATTATAATTAACTGACAAGGTTTGCTCTATACATCATCAACTACTAAAGCTCAGATAAGTTATCTAATGAAATGTTCTCTGCTATGTTGCTTTCATTTTGCCGACTGGATTATGCACACCTTAGTATGTTTAAGGGGATAGTACATGGACACATACAGTGGGGAAAGTATTAACAGAATGTAAAAAAAAACAACTGATATAGGCAAGATTACTTCAATTAGACGTTCTGAATGTGATTCATTTTCAGGCCCAGAAGAAGGATATACGAGAGAGAGTCAAAGGTTATCCGCATTCTGGCTGTATGATTTTTAGAAACTTTTAGAAAAGACAAATACATCATTTAATCAACATAATCTCCTTTCTTTTTAATACACTTTGTCAACAAGCTTGCACCTGGCTTCACTTCATCAGGAAACCGGTCAAAGTCTGATGGAGCAAGATCAGGAGTATAGGGAGGACAGTTTAAAACCTTATAATGACGTTTTTGCAGAATTTCGATAGTGTGGACATAAAAGTGTCTGGACGTTTGTCATCAACTGTGGATATGGACGGGCGCCTGGCTCCTTTTTGATGGCCAACGTTTGTGCGACCTTGAACTTCCCTAACCATTCTTGCACACTTCATGACAAAACGCTTCCTCCATACTGCACACAGGTTTTGATAAGTAACAGCACCCTCAGACCACCAAAAACAAAACATAAATCACTGCACACTGCTATTCTTTTGTGCTAATGATGAATAGGGCATCCATTTTTGCTCGCACCAGTGGTTATGAAAGAACCGTTCCCAAAAAGTAACACCGAAGTAACGGAAAGCGCCAATAAAACAGTGTGGTATATAACAACGGTTGTAATATTATTGGAGTGTGGATCATTCTGACTACTTATATACTTTATTCAAGCTCTTAATTTTGGGATTGAATTGGTTTTCGGATTTGCTTGGCAACCAGTGAAGTGAATTCTACTCCTTATTAAGAGTCCCAAAAGCCACTTTAACACATTCCAAAGTAGTGCATCACTTTATTATTGTAACTCCATCTAGTGCACTGCCCGCCTTGTGGATGGCTGACCATCATTTCCAGATGTGGGCTTTTACTAAACTGCTGCATAGAGCGTCTTTGTGTGCTGTAGCATTACATTTGACAATTAAGAGGCCTAGACATGCCCCAGTGTCACAATGCCACTTTGTAAAATGTGGCCAAGGTTGGTTTGGAAGAACTTGATTGGTCCTGAACTCAGCTGAACAGCTTCGTGATAAACTGGAACAATGACTGCACATCACGCCTCCTCAGTCAACATCAGCAGAAAATCAGGGTGGATTTAATTTAGAATGGGATGTTCAACAAGTGCATACTGGTGTGATGGCCAGATGTTCCACTCATGTAATATATTTTGACAGAAAATGAAGTGATGGTCAGACTTGAAAAACATTTGTTCTGCCACAAAGCCGGAACTCATAGCTTTAGCCAGTGATTTGTGACCGGCTTTGAAAGATAATGCGCTAGATTGGAAATCTTAATAACTAGATAATGATCAGACTCATTAGTTTCTCTTAGTCTGAAATGTATATGCTTTTCTAGTTAACTAGCTCCCCATTACATTAGTGATCGCTCTTCTAATCACTTTCCAGGAACCCAGAACACAAGACAGGCCGGCTCACTTGAGCGTTTACTTGCTCATAGCTACTACATTATTAATTTGTCCACCCGAGATACACACTGTGCTTGACTGAAAATAGACACAGCTTCAAATGTACATGTGCTGTACTTAATAACTCTTCCCTTAATCATAATCAGATGCTAATTAACCCAACAGTCTGTCTGAGCACCATGAAGCACTCTGGTGCTCTGTACAGAAGAGATGCACTTGAACAGAAAACAGAGCCACATGACTCAGCCAGTGCCTCAAGACTGTACTTATCTTCACTCAGCTTTTCAACACATTCTCTGTCTCACACTGACAAATGCAGATGTCTCGATGCACAACGGCGGCTACATTAATACTGACAAACCCCCAGTGCAAAAGACGTTTCAGGAAAAAACATCACTACTTCTGGTTCTGATGTATTACTGGGTGACAATGAAGGTTTTGCTTTCTTCTTTTTTCATAGCCATCCAGTGCAGTTTCAATTGGTACTGTCAAGCACAGTGAGACAATTTATACCACTGAGAGCGACAATCATCGTTACTGTCTCTCAACAATGACAGACACAGAGCCAGACGCCGGTCTCTGAATAGAGACGACGCGGTACGTTGCTTTCTTACATGTTTTTATTTTAATCCACAGTAATTAGTGTCTTGCAGTACATTTTAAAGCCTTTTTTCCCCCCTTACAAATTACACGAATACTGGCTGACCAGAATGTGATAAATGTCACGGTTAAAAATCACCAGAGAAACGATGGTCCCCAGGGCAGCATCATGACGACTAAAAAAAAATTTATGCATTTGTATCAGCGATGACATCAAAAATGCTACCAATTTTTTTTTTTTAATCAAAGACGCAGTTCTCAGTACTACACGAGTCATGCACAAAAAAGTGAAAAGTCACATTTCATATCAAAGTTGTTTTAAAAAAAAATGCAATTAGAGGAAAGACTGCATAAACAAAAAGATATATATAGCTCATTAAAGCATCTGGGCGCACAAACGCTTTAAAATCTCCCCTAAATAAAAAATGAACAGCTTTTTCCCCTATTACAGCACGTTCCCTCTTTGAGTTCAACTTGCTGCCGTTCCTCTCTCGCCCCAGAAACATCCTCTTACAAAGCACTCTATATGTCTAAGTTGGATTTTTAATCCCTGAAATGAATACATTACTTCCTCAACATGATGAGCCAGCAACTATTTCCTACATTTCACCCACATACCACATCAGTTTCCTCCTAACCACAGATGCTGACTAACCAACGTCACTACAGTGGAATCAGGAGTTGCAAAATACTGGGATACTGGGAGTGAAAGTCTCATCTAACGGCTTACCGTTATTCTTTCCTTTTCTCAGAAAGAACCATATGTAAAGGAGTAGGTGATTACGGCAAACATATGCGAAATGTATGGCGCTTTTGTCCAGCAAAAATTAATACATGTTGTAACAGAGAAAATGTGCTCCAAGATCACAGATTCGAATCACGACTGTGCCACAGCCATCCGTGAAGTCCATGATGTATATCGTCGTCATCTTGGAATACGAGTGTGCAACCAGGGGGGGAACATTCCATTGACGTAAAAATCTGGTCATTCAGGTCATCAGCAGACCTAATTTTTTGGGCACATAACATTGCTGAGCTTAGAGGCCTGACCAACTGAAGCAACCCCAGATCATAACACTGCACCCATAAGTTTGTATAGTAGACACTAAGGCCGTAAAAGCCTCATCTTACCCTGATGTGCCCATCACTCCGAAACAGAGTAAATCTGAACTCATCAGACCACCTTTTCCCAATGCTCCGCAGTGCATTCTTTCAGTTCCATAGCAAACTGCTGCCTAGATTTGCCTAATTGATAAGTGGTTTTGAGTTCTCTTCGCATTGTGCATGAGAAAACACTCAATTAACAATTTAATTTCACTAAGTATTTAAGTTTTTTCCAATCATGAGCCTTCAAAATTTTTTAAAGATTGATTGGAAAATTATAATACATAAAATACATAAAACATATGCTTTCTTCTTTTATTCTAATTGCATCCCACGGTTCTAACTGCAAAATACAAAAGAAGAAAGAAAACAACATATGCTAATGCCTGTATTTTGATAGTTACAAATGGAGAAATTAGAAAATTAGAAATCTAGTGAAAAAAAAAAGAGAAAAAAAATATATTTTGTTTTCATTAGAAGTACGACAGCGACGCTGAAACTGATTTCTCACTTTACATTCTTTGCTATTCTTGTGATTACACCAGAAAAGAAACAAAGAAGTGCATTCACAAATTACTTTGGTGAACTTGTATTTTTTTGCTTTTATTAGTCTGATAATTGTGTACGGATGCCAACAAGCCATGTTTGAAAGTAGACTAATGGTTACACAACAGACGTCTACAGAAGACCACAAAAATGTTTTCCCCATGTATAAACCTGCCCTTGCCTTGCCTTTGCTCCATGACTCAATATGCAAACTGGTCATTAGAAGGAGTGTCTGGAAAGAAGACGCGCACATAGTAACGACATTAATAACACAACATTCTAAGGTACAAACTTGTTCTATTTCTAATGTATTGATTTTCCTGCTCTCTGACCCGTAAAAGTGGATTTCGTAAGTCTTTTATATCAGTTTCACTTACAGTACCTCTGTAAGCCCCAACTGTTGAATATATTTTTTTTAGGTTTATTGCTTTTACACAGTGGTTAAAAAACAAAATAATAAAATGATAAATAATATCAATAAACAAACTTCTGTCAAAAACTGTATTTATAAGCATGAGTAGCTCGGTGGGAGGCACTGGACTACCGATTGGAAGGTCCCAGACTCAAACCCCACCACCAAGTCAAGGCCGTTAACCCCTAACCTGTTTAGATGTACAATGATATAAGAAATGTCGCTCCAGAGAAGACCATCTGCCAAATGCTGTAAATGTATTCTGTTAACAGGAAGCTTTGGTTGCTAAGCAACACAACAGACAAAAGATTTGTCTGAAGTTATTTTATGGATAGAATAACGGCTTGAGTAGAACAGGTTTACAGGTTTAAAACCTTGCCCATTGTCTTTTGGCTGCTACCATCGAAGGGTCGCCACAGCGGATTGTCCAATATGCACACGACTTGGCACAGGTTTTTACACCGGATGCCCTTCCTGACACAACCCTCCTATTTTCTCCGGGCTTGGGACCGCCATTGCATCCAGAAGCATGTAAATTCAAACCTCAGCATTTGTACATCACTTTGGATTATTATTATTAAGTCAGAAAAATTAGCATGCTTTTTAATCCTCAAATAACTACATGACAAAAGCACATTTTATCAGTTATAGATGTCTTTGTCGCAATGTTTCCCGACCTGTTCCTTGATGCACTGCATAGTTGGACTACAGTAAATCAATAAACAAAAACAAACACTGTACTATAGCACCTTACAGTATGATCAACTTATCATCAAATTAAAAGAAGCAAGGTTAAAAGCTTAAACTGTATCAAGTGTTACTTCAAGAGGTTCATTTCATCACCGTTAGTTAATAAAATGCTCTTTGCACTCACCAGAAGTTTCATTCCTGACACATTCTTTCACAGATACAGTACTATAATTCAATAAAAAGCAGCACGGTTTCAAGTCTGACTGATGACTCACAAGTAGTTCTGATTTACTGTGATTAAATTTCGAACGTCATCCAGAGCTGACGTGCTTCAGTTCTCAAAATATCAAATGTTTTTTTTTTGTTGCCGAAGGGAAAATAAAGTTGCCGTTTCCTCATCCTCGCTCTCAAACTTTGGGCTTTTTCTTTTTAAATAGCTGTTATTCTCCCGGCAAGTGATGCTCTCTGCCTCTTGTGCTGAAAGAGGAGCAAAATGGTGTAGCGTAAATGACCTACTATCTCGTGGAGTACAGTGCGCTACAAAGGAGGCAGATGCAGCATTTCAGCATACAGGCAGCTCAGGATACATGGAAGAACACGGACACACAAGAGTGTGTGTGAAGAAAACGGACCAGTCAAGCTTTTCTATTTGTAGCATTCGACACATCATAACACGATGAGTGTGAAAATATTTGTCTGTATATCGTTGTGACAGATTAGACTACACTGAAACAGGATAGGGATGTATTGTGACCAGTTTAACGGTAGTTAGTATGAGTGTTTAGTGCTTAGACCCCTTTTTGGCACGACGCAAGAGGCGGACATTTTTATAAATAAACCTGAAGGATAATGGCTGACCTAACAAGCCAGTGATTTAAACACAACCTTCAAGTCACAAGCAGTGACCTATAACAGGAAGACATTTTAATGTACACATTAAAGCCACACAGCATGTCAAACATTTTCAGGCTTATTAGAGCATTACACTGCTACTGGTAGAGGAAGCATAAGACTCCGAAACAGTTCAACACAAAGCAAAACAAAAAAAAATCCTTTTGCTTTGGGCAAAAACACAGCAGGATCCTCATTCACAAAGTGTTAACGTAAATGCCATGATATGTTTAGCAAGACAGAGCAAAAAGACTACTGTGCGATGCTGACGCATCCTTCTGCACTGATTACTTCTGCTATTGCTTTTCTGTTGCGTATTCCTACTTTCAGCACCCTGCTGCCCATCCAGGGAGGAAGGGGGGGGGGGGGGGGGGGGTTCTTTCCTTAATTCTACCTTATAAGGATTTTCCTCTATTTCCACTGCTGAAATGATTATAGTAGAGATAAAATGATCCCATTCATTCATTTTTTCATATGACATTGATATCAGTGAAATGCATATTGACTGATAACTGAGACTGATCTGATACAAATCATACCAGGGTTTTTTAAAGGATTTGTCTATTTCATGTGAATCACATTAAAGATTTGATTTTAGGTTTTATAAATGAAATTATAATTTAGCTTTTCTTTTAAAAATATCTTCAATAATCAGGATAATTCAAGTCGCTCAAGGGAAAGCCCATGCTAAAACACATTAAATACATTTACATAAAAAATATTTGTGTTTAGTTAACTAGGCAATTTGTTTCCTGTGAATAACCAAAAGCTGTGTTGTGCCCTTGCTGATGTCACAGTGGAACAACAGTAAGAAGGTCTTTGGACTGCTCGGCTAGCAAACAATCTACAAAACGAAAGTCAAAGCTGCGAGACCTTATTTGCCTAAGCAGACCGCAGAGGTGAGGAGTTAAGAGCTGACCAGACTAAAGATTTAAAGCGCCGCCGCATCAGTCTCTTTAATTAGACATTACGCAAGGGCTATTTCCTACTTGCACCACTATCAGCAGGTTGTCAACCATTAATGTGGGTAACATAGCAAACCAACAAAAACAGACCAACATGGTGAAAGGGCCATAAAAATGCAACTCTTGATTTCAGCAGACATCACGTCGCCATTGAATATGAACCCTTTCATGCATACAGTAGATGTGCACATTTCTGGACAGTCGGTTTAAGGAATATAAAGATTCTTTATATATTTTAAAATATATATAAGCTACAAATGAATTCAAACCCACTTTAGAGCATTGCAGAAGATTAATATCGTGCCAAAGAACGATGAGCAGCTTCTGTGAATTTATTATTCTCAGGCTACACTCATTTTCTACATTCCCCCCCCCCCCCCCTTCAAGCCAAAGACTTTTCTTCTATCTAGGGTTTATGTGCATGTTTAATCTAGGGGCGAATTTTAGGACCGTTTGTGTGTGCGCATATTTCTGTGTCCGTCTGGCCATCTTTTCACCTCTTTGCAGCATGCAACAATTTTCTTTACACAACCATCAAACTGCAAAAACTATTATTAACGTTACATGTCTTAGATCTTAATTTTTGTTGACATTGGTAGAGTATGTTTTGTTGCATGTTATAACAGTGGTTCGCGCTGTCACTCGATTCTCGCCTCGGGTCTGTGTGCAAGGAGTTCTGTTTGCATGCTCTGTTTGCATGTCCTCCCACAGCTGGAAAACATGCAGGTTCCCAAATTGCCCATAGTATGTGAATGACAATCGGGTGTCGATCTGACAACCCCTTAAGTAACTGCCCCAGAAACGACGTGCGCATCTCCAGGGTCTCAGGCACCCGATGTGCCGGATGGCACGTGGACGGATCAAAATATCAAAAAAATTTATAGCCTTATTAAACCCCTGGACAATCCATTTACTTTTCAGAATCATTTTCTTATTATTTCAGACAGAATCTAATATGTGTACATGTCTCATGCAATTATGGGTAAGAAAGAAGTCTGCATTATCCATATAGTGGATTTGAGCGTGAAAGGGATAATATAACAAACTGAAGGTTTTATTTGCAATTTATCAATTATTGATCTTGCTTCTAGATATTACTTGTTATTATTAGTAGTAGTAGTATCATCATCAATAGTAGTAGTAGTCATAGTACTCTCCTTTGCTTCAAAGATGTGGCTGGAGACAGTCCTGGGTTCTACTAACTGGCTGTGTGTGCGTGTGTGTGTGTGTGTGTGTGTGTGTGTGTAATCCTCGCACAGCACAGATTCGTGCCAAAGGACGGTGAGCAGCTAACAGTAGCTTGCTATCTACAGTACTAGTTAGCAGGTTAGCTCTGTGTGTGTGTGTATCTTTCAGGCTTTACAGAATTCTCCAGTATCACACCCAGACTTCAGACACACACCTTTAGAGGTCCCCATCTCACCCAGATCAATTACATATCCTGTAGATAAACAGAGACATGCTGTAAAGACAATACCAATGATTCTTTAACATGGTATAAAGCTATAAAACGCACACTTCCTGTCCAGTCGTCGCTGTTAAACCCCCGCACGTTCGCAGCGCTACAGTACAATAACTATAAAGTGCCTGTGATACAGCTCAGCCTGACTCCAACCCCAGCCAGCTCGCTAACCTGCCTCTGCCTACTATCACCAGCTTGTTGTGCTTGTCAGGCGGAAATTCCGTCCTTCGGCGTGAAAAACAAACCTGTGAAATCCTCCGCGTTTCTCACAAAGCGTGCTGTCGAGCCGTGAGTCCGGCGAGGCGACGTGTCTCCGTCCACCGCGCAGTTCGGGGGAATCAGCTGATGAGTCCGCGGTGTTACAGAGACGCCATTTGTCTGAGCGCTTCCTAGTTGGCGCTTTAGGGAAAGATGAGCGTGCCAATACGTCTCAAAACAAACTGCGCACTAGCGCCCCCTGTCGGATAAAACCCGCCATTTCACATTTCTCCTATATATATATATATATAGTTTTGAAGACGTAAGTTTTTCACGTGTGCTTGTTTGACTGCGTTTCCTCCCACATCATTCATTCATCTTCTATACTCCATTCATCCAACCGAACCTGGAATCAAACCCCGGACCCTGGAGCTGCAAGGCGACAGCACTAACCACTAAGCCACCGTGCGGCTGCAGATATACACAATATACAGTATTTAAATTCCAACTGAATATTGAGGCAAGAAACAACTTCAACCATGTGCCAGATATTATAGCCATTTTCATTCACACAACAACAAGTACCACGCATTTCTGCTTATCCTATATTCGGGAACTTTGGGTACAAGGTGGGGTACACCCTGGACAGGCGGCTAATCAATCAAGGGGGCACAACCATGCTCATACCACTCGCACTCATGTATTTGGGCTCTGGGAAAAAAACCCACCAAGCAAATTCCATGCACACGGACCCTGAGGTGGGAATCGGACCCTTGGCCCTGGAGGTCCAAGGCGACAGTGCTAACCACTAAGCCACTGTGCCGTCCTGCAGGTGAATTACTGACTCAATTTTGCCCCTAGGGCAGCGTTGTTCAAACCCAGTTCTGGAGGTCCAATCTCCACTGCAGTTTGTCATTCACCAACATGTAACCAGGACAATAGCACTGGATTTGAACAGCCCTGTTCCCTGGCCTAGGTGTATTCCAGTGTTCCTTACACACCCTCCTTGACCTGCATAAGTAACTAAAGCTGATAAGTGAGTAACTGATTACATATCAGACGTCACTTTTACAATAACTCTGAACTGGAAGTTGAAGGTTGAAGAATTTTACTACATCACAACATGCTATAAACAAATGTACATTCCCATCTAATGAAACTAAATACAATTTCCCTTTTGTGATTAATAAAGTACTCTATCTATCTATCTATCTATCTATCTATCTATCTATCTATCTATCTATCTATCTATCTATCTCTCACTCATATTGTATGTCTAACCATCAGACTCCTACAGTATGTCGGACTATCACACTCATATGGGTTGTTTGAACATCCTATTCCAGATATGCGCAAAAGCCTCCACTGTGCCGAGAGCTAGATTTTGGAGCATGTACTGTAGGTTTGGCTGTGTTTATTCACCAAAAAAAAAAAAAAAAAGTGAGTTGAGGCGAGGCCTGCGGTGCAGTCAGCATTCTTTCATCCCAAAGGTCAGGGCTCTGTGCAAGCTACTCAAGTTCTTCCACACAAATCTGAGTAAATCATGTCTGCTTGGATCTCACTTTTTGCACAGAAGCATTATCATGCTGGAACAGGTTTGAGCATCTTAGTTCCAGTGAAGGGAAATGTTAATGTTACACTATAAGGCATTCTGTTCAACTGTGTGCTTCCAACTTGGTGGCAACAGTTTGCTGGAGACCCTTGTATAGTCGTGATGCTCAACTGTTCACCTACTTTTGGCTATTGTATTGTATTTAGGCTCTTTAAATTTTAATTTAATCATAAAGCATTAAAATACACTAATTCCTTAGTTTGTCCAAAACAAAAAGATCAGTTGCTCAACTTGGAGGACTGAGACAGTTTTTTTTTTTTTATCTTTCCTAACAAATATCACAATGACGTTATTTTTAAGAATATATCACAAGATTGATGCATTTTTTAAAAATAAAAATATCAAAGGATTATTGATCTGGGTTATTGATAAGTTAGCCAAAATGGTCTCTTATGCCTTTTAATCATAAAAAGGAAAAAACAATAGTAGGTCAGAAGCTAAGAATAACATTGAGCTAAAATCCTTTTAGGAAAATGTTAGAGGTTAGCGCAGAGGAGGATAAAAGTTATTATTATTATTATTATTATTATTATTATTATTATTGTTGTTGTTGTTGTTGTTGTTGTTATTATTATTTTAGTTAGACATTTATATTTATTTGCTGATGTGTGTGCTTGACAAGTTCTGGCCACACTAAGCTGGAATTGTTAGCAGAGTTAAATCCAAACATAGTCTGCAGTGATCCCTTTGAAAAATGTATTAATGATAGCAAAATAAAAGGTTCTGTTCAGACAATGATTATGTGTCTGAGATGGTAAAACAGAAGATCTGATTGTGCACAGGGTTAGTTGGGTCTGTAAATATTTGAACAGTGACACCATTTTCATGATTTTATCCTCTGTACACAACCACAACTAATCTGAACTAAAGCAATCAAGATATAATTGATATGCGATTGCCAGCTTTAATTAAAGGGGTTTTACAACAATATTGCTTTATGAATTGTTATAGAGCATGGTGCAGATTGGAGAGCCGGCCCATAAGATGTTATAATATTATAAGAGCCCTAACGCAAGGCTTTAGAGAGGGTCAATGAAATAGGAGTGGTGAGCGTGCTTATGATACGCATGGGAATACCTTCTCGTTTGGAGATTATTAATTAGGAACTTTAGGAATTAGGAAACAAAAGAAAACCCCAAATAAACAGAGGTTCGCCGTCCACACGAGAATGGACGGGGCTTTGGAAACTCAAAATAAAACTTAAGATCCTCTCGGGACATTCACCCTTACCGAGGATTTATTTTAGAGGAGAGGGAGTTTGTGCTTTGTACACTTTAACCTGAGAGCGCAACAGCACGCTTTGTCTGTCTGTCTGTTCTTTCTTTCGCCCTGATACCTTACCGGCGCTACCTAAATCATCGCATGAAGTGCCGCGGTATCAGGACCCTTAAATAAACACGTCGCCAGGTGAGGCTCATCCACGCTGATTGCCTCGTTGCCTGGCAACCGCGTGTATAAATGGCCGTGCCTCTGCCTGTTCAGAACTCCACGAGGTAGCAGCCTGCGGATCTGCCCGTTCCAAACAGTGCAAAGCATTATCGCGCGGCTCTGCCCCTCGTGAGACCCGCGTCGTTACAGGAATGAAAATTTTTTAATTGTCTTATTTTCAGAAAAATCCGATACATTCTTAAAAGAAAAAGAATACACTGTTAAGCCCGGCAACACCAAAAGGCCTGAAAGACCACAGAAGACAATTATAGTGGATTATCACAGAATTCTTTCCTTGGTGAAGAAAACCAAACTCCAGGGAATGTTGCGATATCATTGAGAAAGTCCACAATCAAGAGAAATGTTCAAGAATGTAAATAAAGAGGGTTTAGTGCAAGATACAAACCAGCTGTAATGTTCAAGAACTGAAAGGCCTCATTAGACTTTGCTAGAAAACATCTAAATATGCCTTTCTGGCAGATGAAACTGTGATTTGTCTGTGCCAGAATGATGGGAAGAGAAGAACATTGAGAACAAAAACGAATCTTGTATCGTTCAAACATGAAGGAGACGGTGGGCCAATTTACTGTGACAGGGTTAATGGTGTTTATTGATGATGTTACTGCTGACAAAAGTAGCAGGAGGAATTCTGACATGTATAGAGACATACCTTCTGCTCATATTCTGTTAAAAGCTGTATAGGACGGCGCTTAATATTTCACATAGTTAATGACTCAAAAGATATTATGAATGAAACCTGAGAGCTTCTTAAAGCAAAGGAATTTAATATTCTTAAAAGGTCAGTTACTGTATCTCCCTTTCACACAACTGAGTCAGCCTTTCACTTACTGAAGACAAAATTGAAGGTAGAGAGACCTACAAACGTACTGAAAGTCAGGCAGTTGTAGTAAGGACCTAGCAAAGTATCTCAAGGGAGGAAACTGAGGATCAGAGACCCAAGGTAGACCCAGCCCCCCCACCCCTGTCCCCCCCTTGTCCTGTAGAATTCTAGATGCATGCTTTCTGAAAAGCCTTCATGAAGCCTTCAAAAACTAGTCTTCTATTCATATCTGTATTCCTATCTGATATGAAAACCATATGTGTTTTTTTTCCTTTCATGCATGTCATTTCTTTATGTATGAGTTTTCCTAGTGTTTGTTGGATGCACCATTTATTTTTTTCTTTTCTGAGTGATTTTCTTTCCAAGAATCTTTTGGGTAGAAACCTTTTAAAAAGCAACAGGCATTTCAGACTATTTTCCTTTCTAAAAGAGTATGTGGACAGAAAACACCCAGAAAAACCGTGAAAACAAGCAGTAAACTGTGCAAGATGCACTCATTATGTACGAAGAAAAAGGCAAAGCTGTACAAAGCAACAACTTCTTCAGGCATTAATTTTTTTAAATAATGGCTGCAGATAACACTCACGCACTTACAGTACTCACTCATACAGTACTCACTCATACAGTACTCATTCATTTCACGCACTCACATTCTCAACATTTAGATTCAAAGGTCCAAATCTGATTTTTTATTCAAGATCAAAGTTCCAGAACGATTAGTGATAAGCAAATTACTTTTTTAAAACATACTTATAACTTATAAGCAATATACATTTACATTTAAGGCAGTCTCTGACGAAACAAATTCAAATGCCACTGTTTGATTGCTATCAAATGCTTAAACCAAAAGAACTCAAAAGAAGCAACATGCATTCAAGTGTCAGAAAGACCAAAGATACATTCCATTAGTGCAAAAGAAATGACAGTTTGCCTGCAAATTTCAACATTACCAATTTTACATATGTTTATTCATTCATTCAGCATCAATACCGCTATTCCTGTGTACAGGGTCGCAGGGGGCTGGAGCCTAATTCCAGGAAGGAGGCAAGGTACACCCTGGACGTTTTGTTCCCAGCGTTTCTTTGCCAGTCCATCGCAGGGCACACATACTACAGGCTATATAGGGATGCCTAATCAGCGTTTCTTTGCACGGTGGGAGGAAACCGGAGTACCCAGAGGAACTCCACCAAGCACTGGGAGAACATACAAACTCCATGCAAATAGACCTGAGGCAGGCTTTGAACCCTCAACCCTGGAAGTGTAAGGCAACAGTACCAACTACACCACTGTGCCACCCTTTACAAAAAAAAACGAATGAAAGAAAT
Organism: Clarias fuscus; assembly: GCA_030347435.1. Classification (NCBI taxonomy): domain Eukaryota; kingdom Metazoa; phylum Chordata; class Actinopteri; order Siluriformes; family Clariidae; genus Clarias; species Clarias fuscus. The sequence continues at coordinate 12,925,985 of CM059216.1, forward strand.
AACTATGCAAAAATCTTCTTTGACTATAAACAACTTAACTAAGCACAGTTCATTTGTTTCGATGCCTGAATAAACTGATTAAACAAACTGAAGAATTTCACCATCCAGGAATGAAAGAGTGAGGCTGATTGGTTGAGGAATTCTGAAAAACGTTGTGATGTTTCATCTCGACACAACTGTTGTGTGAATGAATGGCCAGTTAAAATACACAGCAGTCTAGTCTGAGAAATGACACTGTCTGCATTCAAATCAGCTGCCTAATCCTTGGCACTAAAACAATGTGGCCGCTAGACGGAGACACTGACCTTTTCTTTGCACATTTGCATCGTGACATCCGGGGGGCGCGATGTACATTGACAGAAGATGCTAAAGTGTCACTTTTCCATGATCGAAAGCCTTAACATGAAAGCTCTTTAACCCTTAAATAAATTGTTCCAACATTTGGACCGGGTGCGTATTAGCCAATAATTGAACGTTGCCATGACAACGCTTCAAACCGAGAAACTATTATGTTTAGGCTTAATCTCAGGAGCAGGGAGAGCTGTAAGGATCTCCAAACAGACTACAAATATCTAACAGTTTATTGATGAGTCTAACACATTTCAGAGTAGAAAAGATAAACTGTAATAGACTGTGATAGTGCATTCCTAATTTGAGGTGTGGGCTGGGTCTGGATCGACTTGCTGTGCTCTATACCATACATGTTTTTGACCTCTTAACAGGAAGTAATACAAATAAAAGAAAATTCACATAGGTACATGTAGTTAGAGCCTAGCTTGAATGTTAATATCTCTTGTTAAACCTTGATAGTTTATCATCAAAACAATGTGAATATGATGTCCAACTAATAAACTGTACCTTCTGTACACAAATGTCTTATAGAAAAGAGCATTTTTGTTACAAATATAGATCTTTATTTAAAATACATGTGTATAGACACTACATTTAATTTGTTCAAAGTGCACAAAATAGTACAAATGGCAAAATAATGCTGAATTAATGTTGTAGAGCTACTAATACTGCTAGGAGGTATCAGTAGATTTAAACATAATACAATTTTATTACATTCTTCAAATTAATGTTAATATTGAAATACAAAGAGAGTTAAATACATTTAACTAAAACAACCTTTTAAAATAAATATAAAGTAAAATAAATAAAATAAAAACAGAATAACATTCTTCATGTGGTCGTTAACATTAAAAGAAAGTCTTTACGCAAAAAGCCATAGTCATTAACATTGTGGATTATTACCACTCAAGCTTCATATCTGCTTTGCTCCACACATATTTGCCCCCTCTTTTAAGAAACATTTTCTCATCAAACCCACTAAACTTTATGGCTTCTTCCACTCCGACATCCAGAATAGACTTTGACGGGTCTTTCCTCCCTGCACGACAATCCAGGAAACGCATCTGTAGTGATTAATAATTATTTGAACAATGTTAAACATATGCTGTAGATAGATCTTTTCTCCCATCTACATTGTGTATATCTGAAATCTTCATATGAAGACATTTCTGCTTTGTAATATACTGTACAGTATCTGCAGTACTAAAAACCAATGTATGAATGGAATGTACAGTATAAATAAGCACACAGAAATCATAATAACTACAGTTTATAGTAATTGAATGACCACTATGTATGTACTTACATATTCATCCAAAATCAAGTAGGAGTCTTTCATCTAAAAAACAAACAAACAAACAAACAAACAAACAACAAAAAGACAAAATATATAAAAAATATGAACAATATCATCACTTATAATCACATCCCAGGACTGTAGTCAGAATGCACAACAGCAGAATTATGATTGAAACAGCAAACTATATATTACCTTTTGATTTGACTCTGGAACCAGACAAGGAATGTTTCTGTGGCGGTCCAGGAACTCCTCAAACTCCTGATCGGTGATGACAAATTTTTCTGCTTCTCGAAGGCTATTCTCACCTGTGTTCTCACCCTCAATCAGGAGGCACTGAAACACCTACAGGACAAATCAACACAGACAAACATGTGTTAACTGCAGAACATGAGCAGTTATATTACACCTGCCATATGACACCCAGGTCAGCTCTCCCTACTGTACCTTCCAGCGCACAGGATTAAGGCCAGTGATGTGCTCAGTCATGTCCTCATGAACGTTGAAAGTGTTGATGACTGAGTTGATTTTGAAAGCCACTCGGTACTCTCTGCACCAGTTCTGCACTTTGTACAGGTTGTCTATGTGGCTTTTTTTGCCCTGGGCGCGGCCGATCAGTTGGTTGGTTTCTTCATCGAAGCTGTCGCAAGATACTGCTAGAATGTCCAGATACTCTCCTAGACACGGATGGCATACAAATGTCATAAGTATTTACAGATCTTGTTGTAATCGTAAATTAAACCACATCACATTTAATCAACAGATCAGCAAACTGCTCAACAGTAACTAGTTGTTACATTAATAAGATGCTGCTGCCATCTAGTGTTCAAATCCTTTCCTACAGCTTACCATATTTCTTGAACCAGTTCTCTTTGATCATACTTCCATTGCTGACGATGCTGACGCTCGGCAACTTAAGCTCTTGTTTGCAGTATTTCACCATTTCGCCCAGAAATACACCCTTCTGGTGCACGAACGGTTCTCCACCTGAGAAGTTGATTTTCTCCATTCCTAATGGCAATAATTCCATTATTAATATATTGACCATTTGATATATCATATGCATTGCATGTTTAATCATATGTGTCCTCAAGTGAATAAATAACGTGTGATCACGTGCAAACAGGCGTGGGACAGTGCATTTACAAAATAAATGAATCATATGCAATACAATCACATATAATGGAATACACACTTCAACATGAACAATATAGGCTTCTCTTCTGACGTCACATGATAACATCAATGATATTGCTACTACTTCTGGCATCTTTAGTGGAAACATAATGCTACACATTGCTGTATTAATTCAATATATATATATATTTTTTTTAAAGGGCATAGATGACAACTGTTTGAAGAGATTAATGATTTTGGAAACTATTTAACAATTGAATTTGATGTTAGATTTCTGCACTGAGTAATAAATTCACCTGCTTCTTTCAGGAGTTTTAGTCCTTTTTTGGCTTCATCTAAAGGCAAGACGAAGGACGTCTTCGACGTGTGAAAGCAGAAGCCGCATTTGTAATTACACTGGCGGGTAAAATGGTAGTTGACGCTGCTCGGTGTGGTGCCTCCGGCTCGCGCTGCGCTGCTGAGTTTGGGGCGCTCGTGCTGCGTGTTCACCATGACGCTCTTCACTCTCAGCCACACGCAAAACACCCACCTCATCATTTCCGCAAGCATAGAGTTCACGTTGTTGATGCAGAGCTGCAGGAGCATCCTCACCAAGGCCACTTGATTGGAAAACAACATGTCGGACTGCTGTGTCTCGCCAGTGTGTACAGAAGACAGCTGACTTGCCTTTATATAATCACCCGTGTAATGGGCGAGGTGCAGAATGTAAAACGAAAGTGTTGGCTTGAGCCAGAAGCTAAAGCATTATTGTGAAACGAAACTTATTGACAAGCTACTGTGTACACACTCATAAACCTATCCAGTCATAGAAAGAGTGATAGGGGGCACTCATTTATTAGTCCTTTATCTGTTGCTTTACTCTTTCTTATCATTTGTCCAGAAACATACTGAGTTACAGTACTTCCTTTTTCCATGTAATTTTCCCACTGATAGGACCAACAGAATAATCCAGTTTTAATATAGCCATAGTGCAGATCATTTACAAAAATTCAGTCAAAGTATCCGCACTTCCATTTTGTTTGTCCAAAAAATGGATGCCCCACTTGTGATTTGCATGAAAGAAGAGCGTGCAGTAATTCAGGTTTTTGTGGCCTGTGGGTGGCCATAATATAGAAGTATGGTCAGTATGTAGAAATGTTTTTTTCACACAAGATGTGCATATGAATGGATAGAGAAGGTCCCACAAGTGTTAGCCATCAAGCAGGACCCTGAAACCCGTCCACATCCTCCTCCACTGCTTCAGTGGCAAACGTCCGCACACTCCTGCCCACACTGTCGAAACTCTGGAAAAACTTTAATTTGAGGTGTTTGCACGAAAGAAGAGCAGCATGCAGTGATCCGGGTTTTTGTGGTCTGCGGTTGTTCCTGGTGCCATTATTTATCGAAGACTTCGTTTTGTCACAAAAGAAGTGTGTATGAAGGAATAAACAAGTTAGAGGAAGGTTGCACAATCGTTAGCCATCAAGCGGGAACCGGACACTCACTGACACCCGCAGCTGATGACAATGCATGTATGCACACTTCTGTTCACATTCTGCAAAAAACTTCATTTTGCTATCAAAAATCACAGCTCACAGCTCAGAGCAAAACTGTATTAAAGGGAATTGAGGGAATATATGAATACTTGTTGATAGATGGATAAAGACAATAGAAAAACTAGGAGATTATGTTCGAATTAATGCATTCAAAATTTATTAAGATAAACTCTGCAGTTGGAACCTCAAGGTTCTGAGTTTGATTCCTGCCTCATGCCTGTGTGCAGGGACTTGCATGTTCTTCCCTTGCTTGGTGGGATTCTTCGGGGTACTCCGGTTTCCTCCTACAATCCAAATACAGTACATGCACCTTAGGCTAAGTGGTGATCACAAATTGCCTGTATGTGTATGAGCGTGTGAGTGTGTGGCACCCATTCCAGGGTGTCCAGCGCCTTGTGCCCTAAGTCTTCTGGGACAGGCTCCAGCCCCTCCACGACCTTGTATACAGAATAAAGCAGTATAGTCAATGAGTGAGAGTGAATGTACAGTCAGAGTGCGGATAATTTTTGACTCACCCTCGTATTATTATTTATATATATATATTTTATATATTTTTTTGCTTTGCGACAATAACAACTTTTAAAAGTGCTATATAAATGAACCTGAATTTAACTGAAAACATGATTATTTTCTTTATTTTATAATTTATTAACAGTCTTAGAAACTTAACTTTTCAAAATAGTGCATTTTTTTTTCTTTTAAAGCAAATCTGGAAAAGAAATGCACAGTTGCTACTTATTATTATTATTGCACTTTGCATTTAGTTTGAAATGAGCTGTGTGTTTTGCTTCTCTTGTTATGTTTCTGTTACGCACTGAGGCTCGCTTTCAGCTGACTAACACTTTCGCTTTCCCGCTCAGTTTCGCTTCTCGCGCTTTGCCTCGTAATAAACGGCGCTCGTGCATTCTGCTCATTCCACATTGTATCGTGAACCTGTGACCGACATGGCGAGGAGACCTTTATCACGTCTAGCACACTGGTGTTCTAGAATATATATGGTGGAGTTCAGCCAGAAGACCGAGCCGATTTATTTCGCTTTGAGCTCGAAGCCGTGTCCTCGGACTCCCGGGCTGGAGGCGCTCTTCGGGAGCGGAAGGCTCTTCTCTCTGTGCGCGCCCAGCGATAACAGAGTTCACAGCGCGCGCTCTCACGCGCACCTAAAAGCCGCGCTTGCAGAAGCCTTGCCGCCGGGATGCGACCTGTTAGACACGGCGTCATTCCTCCCCGACGTCCAAAACTCACTCGTAAGGGGCTTCTTCCTGCGGGATAACTCTGTACTGTCAGCCGCGGAGCGAGTTGTGGCCCAGCTCCGGCAGAAAGGTTCACTGTGCGTGTTCACGTACACGCGCGAGGCAAACGGAGAGTACGTGTGCTCAGCTGTGACTGACGAGCCCGAGCAGAGGTATTACGTCACACCTGCTCCCGCGCCACTGCATCATCCCTCAACACTGAACATCATAAACTCAGACGTGTTCTATAACATGGAAGCGGCGTACAAAGTGCTTCAAGAGGTGAGAGTCAGCTACTGATGTGGTCTGGGTCTTTTAAAGAATTAATTCAAATCTCGGTTAAGTCTTACACTGTTCTATGAATTATTGATTGCAGTGTTTATCTATTGGCCGCACTGTGGCTTAATGGTTAGCACCGCCTCCTTGCACCTCCAGGGTCCAGTGTTCATGGAGTTTGTGTGGTCTCCCCTTGCTTGGTGGGTTTCCTCCTGGTATTCCAGGTTCCTCCCACAGTCCAAGGACGTGCAGATTAATGTCCCAAATTGCCCGCAGTGTGTGAATGTCGACTGGAGGTCCTACCACGGCCGTAAAATGGGAATAAATACAATGGTCACCTTTGGCCTACAGTACACATTCCTTAGTTGGACCAAAGCTGATACATACTAGATGGATGGTTTATCTATTTACTGTCATTAATTAACCCGACATGTTGTCTAATTTGATTTGTCTAAAGGTTGTGTTCAAAGATTTATATCAATCTACTGAATTAGCATGTTATCGGTAGGTGATGGTTGGCTGCAACAATCTCTGATAACGTCATGTAGGTGGCCTTGACTGTAAGGGATATTATACATTGTTTTGCTGAGGGCCCCAACCTCTGGCAACCTACACAACAAAAATCATAAACTTGACTCACCTCACTTTTGTTCATGGGTAATTCAAGCTACAAAGCTAACTAGTTTTTAACACAAGGCTAAATCCCAAATCCCTCTCTAACCCCTGAACAAGGACACTACTTGATGTGTCGAACAAGGGATTTGACACCCTATATAGTGCAGTAGCTTTCCATTTTACACCATTTGGGATTCCACCCACCATGGTTAGCACTGTTTCGTTGAACCTTCAGAATTGAGGGTTTGATTCCTGCCTCGGGAACTCGTCTAACCTTGCCAATAGGTGTGTATGAGTTCCAGAGGCAGGAATCAAAACCTAACCCTGCTCCACCTACTGGCAGATATGTGGAGAACTTTTGAAACAAATATGGTATCTGGGGCTGCAAGACCACAACACTGTTTTTGTCATTCTCTCACCTGCTCACATTAGAATTTGACACAGTTGATCATCTGCTCCACAGAGTTTTTTGTTGTGTCACAGGTTTTACACCAGATAGCATTCCTGATGCAACCTTTCTATTTTTATTTATTTATTTTTTTATTTGAGCTTGGAAATTGTACTCAGGGTGCCCTGAACCCCAGTGGCAATGTATCAGTTTGACTGGGATGCTAATCCTGGCCTTCCTCATGGCAGACAAGATGCGTACCACTGATCGATCAATGCCCTGTGAGATCACAATACTACTACAGATACATACACTGACCAGCCATGAAAATACCCAGAAAACCTTAGCACATTAATGTTGATTATTAATTATATACCAGTAAACTGATGACCCAAGGGTCACCCATGCCCACGGGGACCAAAGGCCCTCCGGTCCAGTGTGACATATTTAACTACCAATATCAAAGAAATAAAATGCAATTAGTGTCAAAGTCTTAAGATTGATATGATGGCAACAACAGCACATACAATACAAATAAACTCCTATTCTTTATTTTGTCCAGACAGACATAAGTGTTGTATGAAGTGATTGCACACTGGCCTTTTTTAATGCAAACATGTATTCCTAATGCTCTTTCTCATCATTTTAGGTATCCGTGGAAAACTGGGCTATTTACATACACTTCCCAGATGTGTAGACCTGACTGTGCTTTTGTGTCTCCAGTGTAGTGACGTCATACCAGAATCCAAAGCAGTGTTAGAGACGGTGGAGAAGCAGCTGAATCTGGAGTCAAACAGCAATAATGATAAAAGGTTTCCAGTCATTGTAGTAGAGGGACTGGATGCTACAGGTGAGAAATAAGTCAAATAGTAAGTTAAAATAGGTCACTATGGTTACATTTATACTTGGTTATGTAGTAAGACATAAATACTGTATATATTTTGTGCCATTGCAGAAAAAGAGGATGTTTAAGTAACTTAATTGTAAAGTCACTGAAAGTTCTCCTAGAAAATATCAATATGACTAAATGAACATGATCATGTCCTCTAAGGAACACATGAGAAAGTTCACTCTCACATCTATCTATGTCAACAGGTAAAACCACTCTGACCTGCAGGCTGCAGAAGGCCTTGGGTGCAGTCCTTCTAAAATCTCCCCCTCAGTGCTTAGCCCAGTTCAGACAATGCTTTGATGCAGAGCCACCACTCATCCGCAGGGCATTCTATGCCCTTGGGAACTACATTACTGCAGCACAGATAGCCAGAGAATCATCACATGCTCCTGTGATTATAGACAGGTAAACAGTTTAGTACATATGCACATATTAACTTACCATACACAATTTATCATTTGTTTCAGAGATAAATGGGGATAAGTATAAGTGAAACAAAATGATGAAAAGTGGTAAAATTGAATGATAAAATCTACATTCACATTCAAAACCAGTTACAGAAGACACACACACACAATTTCAGCAAGAAAACACATCTGATAATGTTATTATTTTAAACAACACTTGTTTCCTTCAAAGTCATTTCGATTTGTCTCTGAACCATCAATGTTCTTTTATTTATGGGTAGAATGCTATATGGGGTTTAACCAGGGAACACAGAAGTTAATGTAGAAGTTCTGATATTTTAATGTGGAATAAATCTAAATATAAAGAGAAACCTACGACTGTCCACCACTTCATGGTTTATTCTCCTTACCTTTCGGCTACATGATTTCTGTAAGAATTTAAAAGTATTTTCACTGTTGTTGGTTGTCAGCTCTGCCAGTTGCAATGGAAGGATATGTGTTGGCGGAGCAAAATAACTGGTTTGATATATGTTATATTTAAACCCTTAAAGCTTAAGCGGCACAGATACTGTATGTGCCGGCAACGCAGCATAAGTCAATGATGATTTAAAAAAAAAGTGCTTGATGGTGTGTGTTAATAGGGAAACCTCAGACTTCAATCTGTGTATTTGGGTTTTCAGATATGTCAGGTAGAACGAAAGTTATCATTACTTTTATAAAGGGTAAATGTGACCACTACCAGAATAAGGGAATGAATTTGCAAAGATGTAGAACTCTCAAAATGACCACATAGTTTTTTAATTATTTTTATTTGGCCATAGAAACAACCGTACAAACACATGGTCATGTGTATTTCCTCTATTTCTTTGCAGAAGTAACCCAGTTTCTAATTTATTGCTCAATCATATTTGAGGAGGTTGCTTAAAATTAACTAAAATTCATCATAGCAGTTCATATTGCCTATTTTGTGTTGAAAAAAAAAAGATGTCACTTTATACTGTACAATCCTGAGCGCTATATATGTTTATTGAAAATACAGCTAAACAAATAATGGCTAAAATGCTCTGAGCTTTAAGGGCTACACCATATATATTATATGTAACGATGCGGCTCGCGCGAGGGGCAGAGCCGCGCATAAGCAGTTCAGAACAGCCAGTTCTGCAGGTTGCTACCACTCAGAGTTCTGAACAGGCAAAGGCGCGGCCATTTATACACGCAGTTGCCAGGCAACGCCTCTCGCGTAGACGGCGGAGCTCTGTTTATTTTGTGTTTACAGTTTTCATGTTTCCTTTTAAGTTTCTTAATTAATAATCCCAAACGGTAAGGTCTTCCGTGCGTATGACAAGCACTCTCACAGCATCCTATTTCATTTACCCTCTCTATAGCCCAGTATAAGGGCCTCTTATCATTAAAAAACATCGTGTGGTGCGGCGCTCCATACCCGTACCACAAAACAGAATGATCGCACCAACAGAAGAGCCCGCGGCCTTGGAGCGGGTGCAGGATATAGTTGAGGGTCAAGCGAGAGTGCTTAATAAGCACGAGGAAGGCTTACCCGCATTAATTTCGGAGATGCGTGGGATTAATAAACGCCTCGAGCAAGTTTTTGGGCAGCTCGAGGCCGCGTCACTTCCTGGTTTCCATCTGGCTGCGAGTCGATTCCGGAGTCGACTCGCGCCCCCGGATCATTGACTCAACTACCCCATCTGGTGGCCGAATCTCGACTACCACACACACAGCCGTATGCGGGCGAGTCAGAGCGGTGTAATACCTTCATTCTACAGTGCTCACTGATATTCGAGCTGCAACCTTCCCAGTTTCCAACTGAAAGGGTGAAGGTTGCATTTATGGTGTCTCTGCTCACAGGCAGAGCACTAGTGGGATACTGCAGCGTGGCAGCACCTCCTCTCTGAACACGCCACCCTAAGTGCCTTCGTTGAGGCACTTAGGGCCACTTTTCACCATCCACATACGGCGAGTAGTATAGTGTCGCCCCTCCTTTCCATCCGTCAAGAGGGGCGAACAGTTGCAGACTACACAGTCGAGTTTCGTACCCGGGCTGCCAGTTCGGGGTGGAACGACGCAGCCCTCTCCGAGCGGCTAAAGGATGAGCTTAGACCTACGTGATCCTCCACAGGATCTGGAGGAGTTTTATAGGCTAGCCATCTGGGTGGATAACCGCCTTTGTGAGCGTCAGGCCGGACGTTCCGGCAGCTCCAGTCGGGGAACATCTCCTCCACCCCACGAAAGCCGCTCCAAGCGCCTAGCCGGTCATTCCCCTGGCTATAGGCGCAAAGCTTCACCTCCACTCATGGAGACAGAGCCTGAGGCTTCATATCCCTTCCCTGATGTTTTTTTTTTAAACTTTGAGTTTTTAGACAACGTTACAAAACAGAAAACAAAGGAGAACAAGACAATAACTTAAAGTAATTGAGAAATTATATACATGTATAGTAATAGTAATAAAATATATATAAAATAATAATAATTACAATAATAAAGATAATTAGAAGTGTGGCTTAGAAAACAGTCAAAAAATGCACAATCAATGTCATACAAAACAAAAAAAAGAATTCTGGAAGTAAAATTAGTCTATATCTGACAATGAAACCTGTTCTCTGACATATTGTTTGAAAGAGTCCCAAGCTTTATGAAACTGGCTAGATGAGCCTCTTATAGAATGCTTGATTTACTCTAACTTTAGAAAAAAGAGGACATCACAAATCCATTGTGTTGGTGTTGGAGGCTTCTTATCCTTCCATTTCAGCAATATGAGTCGTTTGGCTAACAACATAATAAAAGCTATACAATCAGATTGTATCTTTGTAAAATTGTATGATGCAGGAATAATTCCAAAAAGGGCTATCAATGGACAAGGGGAGATTGACAGTTTCAAAAATGAGGAACCAGAAACCCCTAAGCTTTGTACAGGACCAAAACATATGTGCATGAGAGGCTGGGGAAAACCTACAGCGATCACAAGGAGGATCTACATCCTGAAAGTGCTTGGATAGTTTTAACTTTGTCCAATGTACAGTGTACAATTTTGCACTGTAGAAGTCCTTGTCTTGCACATACTGAAGACTTGTGCATTCTATATAATGCTGCTTCCCAGTCCCCATCAGAAATAACTATTTCTAAGTCTTCTTCCCACAAAGCTTTTACTTGGGAAAGGGTTGTGTGTAGTGGGGCCAGGATTTTACAATAAAGTATTGATATGATGCCTTTCCATCTTAGAGGGTCCTCCAATATATGATCATATGGAGAACATGGAGGCGGGGCAGGAAACTGAGGGAACATTTTACGCACAAAATCACGAATTTGGAGGTAGCGGAAAAAGTGATTTTTAGGAATATGAAACTGCTCGCACATCTGCTGGAATGAACAGAAAACCCCCTCATAATCCCTTCTCTGATGTTGAGCCTGAGTCAGATTTAGAGCTGGAAGACATAGGAGAGCCCATGCAGATAGGCGTCGCCAGGCTTGTTCCCCACTGTAGCAGCCCACGGGGTTCCCAGGGGGCAAGCGACACTCATGGCGTAGCAAGCCACAGACGGGGTAACCCCAGGAAGGGGGGGGGGGCGGTCAGTTGCGACCTAAAACTCAGGACCCCGACATGCAGGGCTCTTCCTACCAGACACGCTCTCAGGGACTGGGATCCGGAGAGCCCGAACGGAGGTGCTTATTGATTCACGGGCCACAGGAAATTTTATTGACAGGAGGCTAGCTACGGCACTGGGTATTCCAATTAGCCCGCTCCCTTCCGCCATCAAGTTGGTCTCCGTGGCCGGCCAGCCAATTGATTCGGGGTGTATGACGCAGAGGACAGCCCCAGTTATACTACGGCTCGGACGACACTCCGAGCGAATCTTATTTCTGATAACCCGGGTGCCAGAACAGAGAGTAGTGCTGGGGATCCCCTGGTTGCACTCGTACCTACAGCCGCATCACAGCCATGCTGATATCTAGTACAACAGCACTCCATTTTGTGTGATATTGCTCATGTGACCATCAAACGCAGTCATGGATCATGTCCAATGAGTCATATAGTGACACACAAAAGAGTGTTAAAATAATATCAGTTAATCAGTTTCAGCTAATATTAAATTTTTATAAAGTTTGTTATCATAACAAATACATAGCCTGGAATGCACAATATTAGACTTCATACTGTACAAGTGGAAGAAAACTCTGCTTAAAATAGAGAGAGAGAAAGAGAGAGAGAGAGAGAGATAAAAACTAGAGCGAGTACAAATATTGATTTGTGTATCCAAAACTAAAGCTGAAACTGTTTATTGGATTTCATTTTGGCTCCTGGAGTAGAAACAGTGAGAGTGACCCAGACAGAGAGAAAAGAGAAAGTTTGAAAGACAGACTGAGTGACAGTGACATCAGCAAAGCTACTATATTATTGAGCATAGAATGATTTTTCTTCTCAGGTATTGGCACAGCACTGCAGCGTATGCAATAGCCACTGCAGTGAGCGGGCGAGAGGAGAACCTCCCAGCTGTTGACTCACAGATATACGAGTGGCCCTCTGACCTGCGGAGGCCCAGCCTGGTCCTGCTGCTCAGCGTCAGCCCTGAGGAGAGGCTGCGCAGACTCTCAAACAGAGGCCTGGAGAAGACAGAGGAGGAAAGCCAGCTGGAGATCAATCACCTGTTCCGTTGCAAGTAGGTCAACTCATTTCGGTTCCCCACAATCCTGTTCAAATTTCATGCAGTGCAACCTGGGGTGCTTCATAAACCATGTGCAGGATGGATAAGTTTGCCTATTAAGAACTGCAATGTATGCCACAGTCTATGAAATGGTTTCTGAGAAAATGCAAAAACCAGTTACATAACAAATAAACTCTGTTCACTTTCTTTTATCTTAATCTCTATTCTGACTGATTACATTGGGGGCAGGGAGGGGTGGGAGCAGAGGGTGTTACTGTAGTACTGTACTGTACTGTACTGTACTTTAGGCTACAATAGAACACCTTAGATAAATTAATTTGTATTAATTAATATCTTAGATGTTTAATATTTTTTATGGTTTCATGATTTTTGTTGGTTAAAAAACAATTTTACTACACCAAAATGTCTAAGTCAATAAATGAAGGAGCATATTACATAAAACATCACTATAAAAAAAGACAATTTCGTAGATGTACAGGTATAAATATAATAGTAAAAGAACTGTATAATTTCTCCACAATGGTCAGTAAATATGTTAAACTATTATGAAGTGCACCTAAATGTACTGAGGGGTGGTCACACCAAATACAGTATTAATAATTAGTCCAAAGTCCAAGCTATCAACAATTTGAGTAAAATGATGAAAAATTACCAATATATTTTTTAGCTTCTATCCAGCTGCTTGTTTGGTAAAATATTGTTGGGCTAGGATCTTTTTTGTTACCACTTTCATTTCATGCGTTCAGTCTGATAAGTCCCAAGGGTTAAGTCCTAACCCTAAGATAAAATCCCATTCTACAGTGTAGCAGACATGAAAGCTGTTAAATGAGGGGTGTTCAATTCAAACTGGGACTTTTGAACAGAATAATAGAACAGTGATCTGAATGTTCACAGGGCTCTGAACCACCTTGGGTGAGATCATCATTCATGATGTACAGCCTTTTTTAAAACATTTGCACCATTCAAACTTTTTACTGCAGCTAAGATTCCCCTCACCATGCTGTGGTTGAAGTCTTCTGTAAAAGACACCAGTTTTACTCCTTCATTCACAAGAAATTTCATTACAAGTCTGTTTCACTTGATCGCCCCCTTGTATGATTTAGTTGAAGTTGAATTACAGTAATTAAGGATATATCCATGAGTTCATATTCATATTCACGGTGTAAAGAAAGTCACACTTAACGAGTAAAATGGAAAGACTTTGAAAAAAATATATATTCTTAAACATTTTAATGGAATATTTTTGTTAAACTCCTTGAACTAAATCTGGAAGTCTACACTTCAATCACATTTGATTGCTTTAATTTTAAATCCATAGTAATGGTATACAGCGGCAAAATTACCAAAATTGTGTCAATGATCAAGTAATTATGGACCTGATTTGTATATTTATGGTTTCCTAAATCTGATATTTGAAAAAAAAAACCCTTCTATATTCTGTTAAATTTTGTCCTAATCGACATGTTTGTATGCAGTTGCCTATATTCTGTGAAAATTACATGAAGTATTTAATATGGGACGGTATACGTAGCACCATTTATTTTCTTCTGCCAAAACGAAATAAAAAACAATTAACTGTGTTTAAAATGAAATAAAAAAAAAAATTAGACAGTTTTAGGTAAGTTAATGAATTCCTAGCCCAGGTTTAGCCTAGACAAATATACAGTACCTAGTCATACCCAGGTCTATGTTTTGCTTTGTTTGTGGGTTGTAAGAAAAAGATGACCACAAATAAATTACCACTGATTTTAGAAAATCTTATTTCATGTCACAACTGTTGATTGTACTAATTTTCCCTGCTTATTTCTAGAGTGGATGAAGCCTACAGGAGAATCCAGAACCCTGCCTGTGTTGTTGTGGATGCCAGTCCCAGCCCAGATTTTGTACTTCAACAAGTGCTGTCTTTAATTAGAAACAAATACAATGTGTAAGCTCCAGGCTACTGGTGTGTTTCATGGAAACTGCAATGCAATACTCCATCTCTCCACTAGATGGTAGTATAATCATTGTATAGTAGTAGTATTATTAAAAACAACAACAACAGATTCCAGGTCTTAGACTGCATTGCCCACAAAGGGAGGTTGATGGCTAATAGCCAGCAGGCATCAAAATCTTGTATCCTGACATGTCACAACCTGTTCACTTCCCACGGAGTAACACTGATGACACGAGAGAGAAAGTTATTATTATGCTGGGACAAGATGTCAACTCCCATATACAGGGTTATAGCCTTGCGTGTTCCATACGCTCTGTTATGTTTTTTCCCCGCATACTAGAGCGAAGGAACTGAACCGAAGGGCTCAGTGAATTCATCAATCACTTCAATTAGATTTCTGCACAAGGGCCCATTGTTGGTCAGCTCAGCATTTACTCCTCTGAGATCTCCGACAGCACGCCACATTAAGAGCTATCAGGGCCTCGTGTGTCAGGAAATTCCACCGGTTGTAGGTGTTTCTGGGAGCAATCCTGTAGAAAAGTTTTATTTCCCCCCAGTTGTTCAGTGTGGGATATACTTTCCACTCAGCTTTTAAAAGCATAATGTGATTTTGAGGTCACTGTCCAGTGGCATTATACACAATATGTGCCTTCTAAAATTTCCAGATTAAGTTATATATACTCACTGCTTCGTTTATGATTTTTAGAAGATTTCTCACTATGGAAATGATGTGTACATTATTGTCTACAGTAAAAGTGAACATAACGAATACTAAAGCTCTTTCAGCAAGTTTAGCATGCTTAGTTGTCTGAAATATTTATTATTTAATTTGTTTCTTTGTATGTTTCCTCATTTGTTTATTTGCAATGCGATGCAGCTACAACACTAAATTATTACTGCAAGTACAATCTATCTGTAAAGAAAGTCAAGAATTCCAATAAAGTATAGTGTAAACTTTGAAGATTTTCTTACTGCAATAAAACTAAATTAAAAGGATGATGATGATTGATGGATGATTTAATAGTGTAAGTGTAAGACTGTTGATATGGTAAATTGTAGCTGGTTGTGCTAAGCATCCCTTTAATTAACCAAAAACGTTCCATCTAGCAACCTAAAGGGTACTTCACTTCAAGGATATAAAGTATGTTAAATCATGGGGAAACCATTAACTCTCAACCATCCAAAGACGTGCTAGAACTGTATTAAATATACAAAATTGAATTTATTTCCTTAACAAGTAAATAAAGGTCTTCAAAAGTGTCTGTTAATGCCCCTAGCTGAAATCCCCCTCAGATAGCAACTCTTTTTTCATACCGCAATCTGCCTCTGTTTCACTCCTCATTCAAACTCAGCATTTCTGTTTTTATGTAAGAGCTACTGCTGAGCCATGTCCTGCCCAGGAACAGCAGAACTGAGGAACGAGGTGGGGGAGGGGCATTTCTTATATGAAGTCACATTAGGGGGGGAGGGGAATCTAATTGGCTTGTTTAAGCCAGGACCAAAAGTAGGGAATGTTTTTACTTCCATATACATACACTAAAAAGTGACATTTGCATAACTGGTCTCCTTTAAACAACCCAATCAGACAACAATATACTTGGGACGATCTTGGTGTTTGAGGTCTTCTAAAGTTTCAGTGCACCTGCTCCAACTCGTACCAGATCAGATATCAAATTGATCAAGTTTTATGTTTCTAGTGGAACACGCACACTTACAGAGCAAACAGACTAGAAGTTCTATAGTGCAGTGTTTCTGGAGGCTGTATAATGTGTTTATGAAATGATTCCTGTGGAGAGGTAGCGTGTTAAATTGCAAAATCCGGCCTTGCGGTTATCAAGAAAATCCTTAGTCTGAGGCAGAGACCTAGATCTACTCAGTAGACAAAACACACACACACGCACATACACCCCTTTGCAGCTAGGCCTATAATTCATCTACATAGTCTTATAGTTACCCATGATAGCAAGATTAATTAGGGGTTTTAGTCATTATGAGTTTGGCACGGTTGTGGGCTGGGGATGACAGAGTGACCCATCTCTATCCACCCCCCCCCCCCCCTCCCCCCTCTCTTTCTATGGCAGCAGGACTGGGGAGATGTATGTATGAGGAGCATTCATACAGTAATTAATGGACTCCTGTAGATCACTGCCAGACATCTTTCCATGCCGTTGCACACTCTTACACTCCTCTCAGCCAATTACGCGAACTGCATCTTTAACACAACTGTATTATATATTATACACATACTTTTTCCTCTGCAGTGATTATTCATGGGTTTTATTGTACAGATTGGTGGGAATATCTTTTTATAGGTATTAATCATTTTCGGACATTCACTATTGTGAATGTCAGAAGAAGCTTCACTGTTTCTCTCTCCATCTCTCTCTTTCACCTTCTCTCTCCACAAACCAATTTTCCAACTATTTACATTAATTCCCTCAGAGAAGCCCCAGGGTCTTAGGTTCAGTTGTCAATGAGAATCTCAGAGCCGTACTAGAGCTCAGCTACTTCTTTATGTTTGCAATAAAGTGTACACCAGTACAGCATTTACAACTCAAAAGCTAGAAAAAGAAAGAACAGAAAGAAGTCTACATGCTGGTAGTAAACATGTCTCTGTACCTAATATACTATAGCATTACAAATGTATGTCCAGACCTCATGTACTCATAAAGACAACATATATTATATTTACAACTAACAGATTTTGAAATGACATCTTTTGCCGTTTCTTCTGACCGTTTCCATACTTGTGTACATTAAAGTGATGAGCACATGAAACCAGACACTAAAAAGTAGCCCATGATCAAAGCATACACAATTGATGACCAGAGACTTTCCTGTAATCATAAATAATCACACATCCGACCAAATAGATCCACGCCGACTGTTTCGATGCACATCTGGTCATGTGCGTGTTGTGAAATATGCAACAGCTGGCCCGAATCAGACTGCTCCATCCAGGAAAGACGGGAAATTCAACATGGTACATCTTCCACATGTACTGTGAACGTCATGAAGAAAGCCCTTCAATATTTCATTACCATGACCAGAAAAACACAATTAATGGAAGATGCAGAAGCAAGAAAGGCCCGATCAAATGCAGAGCATTCACGAGACCATGAATAATGTGTGAAGTGTGGTGTGAGTGATGGGATGGTGCTATGAGAGACTGGGCATGAGGGCTTGAAAGGCTGGCACCAACCACTATTACCACCAGGCCTGGGGGAGCTGCCAAAGTGTTGTGCGGTATAGGGTGGATCACAGGAAGGTGCGTGTGGGGTGGGGGATACCCTGCTACAAATCTTTGGTGTACTATTAGATCTTTTCCTTGTGCTTCATAGCCTGAGACAAGACTATACATAATTAAAATGACTAATTAATGGTTATTTGTGTAAACAAGGAGCGGTTAAATTAAATACAATGATCTAACATTTTAATGCAACCTAATCACTTATTGTTAGATACACCCTGCATCCATGTAATTATCTAATCTGCCAATCATGTGGTGGAATCAAAATGTATAAAATCATTCACATACAAGTCAATATTTTCTGATAACTCTCACATCAAACATGTGAACATGGAAAGATGTGACCTCAGTGACTTTGATGAGACATGGTTGTTGGTGCCAGAAGATCTGGGGCTTTCAAATACACAGAGAGCAGACTCTGGACTTTACAAAAATGGTATGAAAAACATCTATGGATAGAAATACTTGACAATGGACAGAATCACCACCCGTTACAGTCACGGTAAGCAGAAAAGCAGCTACGTATAGATTACCCAGTGATAAACTCGTGGTAGCCAGAGCAATCAGGCAGTGTTTCTGTGTATGCATTATTTTATGGATTGTGCTGCTCTTATACAGTATGTTTAGATGATTAGATTATTTCCTGAAAGAGTAGGAGTACCGGTGCTATAAGTGGCTATAAAGAGCATTATCTCATAACATTTATACAGTAAGTATCTCTCACTCATTCACTCATCATCTATACCGCTTTATCCTGTATTCATGGTCACGGGAGGCCTGGAGCCTATCCCAGGAGGCTGGACAGGGTGCCAATCCATCACAGGGCACACACACACACACACACACACACACACACACACACACACACACACACACACACACACACACACACACACACACACTACGGCAATTTGGGAATGCCAATTAACCTAACCTACATGTCACATGTGAGAACATGCAAACTCCATGCACACAGAGACGGGACTCGAACCCGGACCCTGGAGGTGCAAGGCAACAGTGCTAACCACTACATCACTGTGCTGCCCAGTAAGTATCTGTTTTTTTTTCTTTATCTATCTAACATCAAGGTGTCAGTAATATATTCTTACAATTACAATCATGTTATATTGGCAAATACAGTATGGTGATCAGAATCTCTTTAAACAGACACATTTTAATACATACATAATGCACAGTGTAGGGGAAGCTACAGTATGTTACAGTAC
The DNA here is from genome assembly GCA_030347435.1 of Clarias fuscus. Lineage (NCBI taxonomy): Eukaryota > Metazoa > Chordata > Actinopteri > Siluriformes > Clariidae > Clarias > Clarias fuscus. The sequence continues at coordinate 12,945,203 of CM059216.1, forward strand.
TAAGCTAAGTTGCATACAAATGTAAATGAAGGAAACAATCAGGATCATGTGTAGTGTAGGCACACAAAAGGTTATGTATAAAGATTTTTAATTTAAAAGTAACTTGAGCTGATTATGTGCACAAAGGAAATGATGGTGTAGAGTTTTGCCACCAAGGAATCGGAAAAGATACATTCTTTTGACAATACCTTAGCGACTATAACAATATTAAAACGTATTTACTGTATACTGGTAGCATTACTACTTATCACCAGATACTCCCTGAAAATGAGCAAATGCATTAATCAGCTCAGCTTGACAAACGCTGCATTCGTTGGTTCAGCACGTTTCAGCAGCACTGCCGTAATCATACCTTAAGCTTACCTTGTCCCAAGCATTTACTTTTACATTTACAGTGAACGCATAGTGATGGCCTATGTTTTATCACAAGGAGACTCTGACTACTCGGCAATGTGTTCCTGGAGACTTTTACAGGATGAACTGTTAAATATTTAATAGACACACAAGGAGATGTCATTAAAACCTATGACACAACATCCAACCTTAATCTCCATATTTTTCAGTCGTCTCGTCCAGCTTTTCAGCAGTCATAGCTCAGCGGAGTGTGACACAACACACCTTATTATCCACAGCTTCTCTTTCATACCGTGAGCGCAATGTGTCATCATGCTCTAGGAACACGAGGTGAATGTTGACTGCACGCTCATAAAAATCAACATCAGTTGATTTCTGGAAACTCAATGCGAAAAAAAAGAAAAAATCAAGAAAACATTGAGAATGAGGAAAAATATATAAGTGCTGACAGCTCAACTAGACCAATGAGTCATGACAAAAGGAAAAAAACAAGTTGTGAATAAAATTTGGCTTTGTGAAGTGTTTTCACAGTAATGTCTCTGCAGTTAATCAGTTGATTCAGTGTATTGTCGATGTTTTCTGTTTTGGCTCGACTGGCCACTCAAAGTAATTGATTTTGTATGGCAAGCTTGGAATCCTCATTTTGTGCTCCAGGTCTCTCTCTCTCTCTCTCTCTCTCTCTCTCTCTCTCTCTCTCTCTCCTCACACAGCATCCTCTCTCTTCCCCGAAGGAATAAATCAAAGACCAAGGCAGCTGAGTTGTTTCACAGCTGTGTATCTGTTTTTTATTAAAAAAAAAAAAGAAAAGGAGGGGGGTATTTTTTTTGTTTTGTTTTGATGCATTAATAAGACTTGTTTAACGTGTTATATGGCACTCATTGAAATATTTTGCATTTCTAGTACTTTTTTAAAGTTATCCCCCCTCCTGAATGTTTTTTTTTTCATTTTTGTTATTTTTATGTTATAAATCAAGGTCAGTGAAGTTACCATATGCAGTACCCACCCAAGGTAATGATATTTCCAAAACATGTATGTATAAAGATATTTAAAAACAAAAGTTAAAGGCACATTTATCTCTATACATAAAAGAAAGGTTTGTCTGTACATTGGTCAAAATTCACTCTGTGATATCCTTACGTTTCCTACAGTACATTGGAGGACTCGAAACCTTCTCAGAAAAGTTTGCCTGTATGTCTGTCCAGCCAAATTTTGTCACAGCATCACACAAACCTGGCTGGACAGAATTCAATGAAACCTTTGCAGTGTTTAGATATCTGCCTGAAGTTGAATCTGCACCATAAATGAAACCAAAATGTTAAGTAAAAGTGATGAACAGTTATGTGCCTGATTTAATAATATACTTTAAAATAATCTACTAATAAGCTACTTGCTCAATGTAAATAAATGAAAAATAATGGCGCTGAAGTGGTAGAAGTGAATTTTTTAAAGCGTAGGAATCATTTTAGGACTTAAGCTTAATCTTTATTCAGTCTTTAAAAAAAAAAAAAAAAAAAAAAAAATTCTCACCTGTGATTGACTCTCTGATTTCCGAACAGGGAGAGTTTTTGTCTGACAACTAAAGTATTACAACTGATCTTAAACAAGGCGTGAAATACTCAACCTTACAAAACGTATTTCTTTGTATTAATAAGATAGACAGACAGAGAGTTCTGCTGTACAGAAAGACAGGCAGACATGTACACTGTACATAAGCTTCAACCTGAAATAATAATAATAATAATATCACTGATTACATTAAAGCTGATCAGCTTTTACTGTATACCTCGCTTTAAAGTTTTACCTATTTATACGCACTCTTTTCCTATCAGTGATGGCTACTTCACCTAGTTTAAAAATATTTAAAAATACAAAAATAGAGATTTTATACAAGTATGTGTTCTCTCTCAAGCCTCTAGTGCTTGTTCTTGGTTGAGAAGAGGGGAATCTGATGTTGTCTTCAGCTGTCGTAGCTCATCCACTTTAACGTTTGCTGTGTTGTGCATGCCGCAGTGCTTTTCTACTCATCACAGTTGTAAAGAGTGCTTATTTAAATTACTATAGTATAGCCCTGCTAGGAGTCTAGTTAATCAACTCTTATAAAACAAGATTTCAGTCTGCAGACCTTCCACAAACAGATTTTTTTTTGTTTGCTTTTTTTTTTTTCATTATTCTTTGTGAACTCTAGAGACTGCTGTGTGTGGAATTCCGAGAAGATCAGCAGTTTATGAAATACTCAAAGCAGCCCATCTGGCACCAACAACTGAGCCATGGATAAAGTCACCAAAATCACATGTTTTCTTCATTCTGATGTTTTTATGTGAACATTAACTGAAACTCTTGACCTGAATCTATATGATGGTACTGTATGCACCGAGCTGCTCCCATGTGATTGGATGATTGGATAACTGCATAAAAGCGCAGGTGTACAGGTGTTCCTAATTAAGTAGATGGTGAGTTTAGATACCCTACAGTAAAACCATGCTCCACTAATCATGCCTGTTTGTAAATATTTTACAAGCCCCTTGTCACTGCTGGAGAGTGTTTCAGTCTGGACATTGCCCAGATTCCCTTTAAAGTATCTCGCTTTTTTGTCACAGGCTGTTGGAAAGTGCAGTGCTAAAAGCCCCTAGGGTGGAGAGAGAGACTATCTAGATCCCAGTTTCTTATCCCAAATAAGCCCTTGAATCCCTCTACACCCATTTAGCCTTCTCACCCGTGAGCTTAAGACCCAGGCATCTTCTTACTTCACAGCTCCCTCGCTCCACCATGTTAAAATAGCAAGTTTATGGCCGTTCATCTCAATAATCAATCCTGTGTGTGTGCGTGCGTGCTTGGTGGGTAACAACGAAGCAGGCTAACAAGAGGGCAGGCTTTCTGCCAACTTCCAAGTGCTCTGTTCATTTTTCTTCTTCTGTTCTTTATTTTCAAAGGTAACTTTTCAAAGTATGTCCCTCTGAGGCTGAAAAAGACACCGGAGGTCGCACAGTTTGATAAGCCATCAATCTGAAATGTCTCTGATGAAGACCTTTTAAAGAGCAGGGTTGCGCGGCAACACAAAGAAAGCCTTTAATATGGTTTGCATTTACATTGTGCAAATATGACACAGTTGTAAAACACAATGTCTAAACAGGCAATGGGCTGCACAGAGAGAGGAAACAAGGGTTTTGGCAACAAATCATTCAGCTGTACAAGTTGAATGTATACTGGATGCATACTCTAGAAAACTTCTCATGCTGTTACTTTGTGTTTTGAGGCAGATTTCAGTGGGAATATCGGGTCTCATTTATCATTTATCTTTTAATGAAATTGTGTGTAAATGGGCGGCACGGTGGTGTAGTGATTAGCACTGTCGCCTTGCACCTCCAGGGTCTGTGTTCGATTCCCGGGCCAGGTTCGATTCCCGTCTCTGTGTGCATGTGGTTTGCATATTCTCCCCGTGCTTGGTGAGTTTCCTCTGAGTACTCCAGTTTCCTCCCACAGTCCAAAGACATGTAGGTTAGGTTAATCGGCATTCCCAAATTGGTCGTAGTGTGTGAATGTGTGTGTATGTGTTTGTGTCCCGCGATGGATTGGCACCCAGTCCAGGGTGTACCCCGCCTTGTGCCCTAAGCCTCCTGGGATAGGCTCAGTTCCCCCGTGACCCTGAATACAGGATAAAGCGGTATAGATGATGAGTGAGTGAGAGTGTGTGTAAATGTTTGTCTACAGCGAACCAAACGTTTTTTATGGACGAATTTAGAAAAAATTTGGAAATGCTTATTTTCTTCACACTCGAATGCCAGTGTTGATAGATCACCTGCAAAGCGTCTAAATTTAGTGTTTTTGAACGACACTACAGAGCACTTTTATAAGTTGCTCTGAACATACAGTAAGCGTGTCTGCTAACTGCTATAAATATAACAGAACTAAGCAGTTTAGACTTCACAGTATCCATATAAAGTATAGTAATCCATGCAAAGTTTATGGTGTGAAGTTGATTAAGTTCACAAAGATAAAGAGAACACAAATACTTTAAAAAAAATGAATAATTGCAAAACCGAATTTATAGGCGCAAAAAAAAAAAAAAAAAAAAACTCTTGCGCATGATTAAAAAATAAATCTGTTCTTATTTAGCTGGATGAATGAGGCTTATTTCCAGATTGTACTTCATAGATCAGCCATATCGTAGCAGAGCTTTTTGTTTGTTAATGTAGCAACATTTCAGACATTGGAACACCGGTGGTATTATGATGTTTTTGAATGTCAGAAATCTTTTTGTTGGACCACAGTAATCTAGAGGCCTTTGGAATAATGTTTAACGAATGACTCGAACACAATCACTGGGCATCAAACCTAGACCGTGGCTGTGAGAGCACTGAGTGCTAACCACTAGTCCACCAAGGAACGTATTGCTGACATTGTTAAATGTACATAGATTGCTTTGGCAAACTGGAGGCACCACAAAATAACCCCTCCAAGTAAAAAAAATGCAACTGACAAGGGAAATTGGTTCAAGGATTTCCTGCGTCTAGCAAAATCCAAGGATGACCAAGTTCCTTATATAAAATGCTGTAGTTTTTGCATGCACAGTAACCTGCATGCATCCTCCTGTATACTTTAAACCATCTTTACTTTATTTACGATAACGAATACAATGTTAATACTAGGTAAATAGATAAACTATTGTTTAGATGAATAATGACAAGATAAAAAAGCTTTCTTGAGAACCCACTGTAGAACCCCGTGTGTGTGTGTGTGTGTGTGAGGATATAGAGGAAGGCTCAGGAGACAGCCACAACTGCAGCTGAGCTTGTGTTTATTCAGCATTTCAGCACACTTTCAAAAACTCAACAAAACCAAAACAATTCAACAGAAACCGGTCCGTCCCCAGACTCTTAGCTTTTCTTTCGTCAAGTTCAAACTCACACTTCGAGGTGTATGTGTGTGTGCATGGGAGATGCTTTAGTGCCGCTGATGCCTTAGTTAGAAACATTATACGGTACGTAGGGTTTAGGTTATGCCTGTTCGTGTTAGTTCAGCACAGTGCTCACCAAACGGCAAACTGAAGTTTTACTTTTTGGAACTTTTTCCTTGTAAATTCCTCCCCCCTGAAAATGTTTGAATAGAAAGTTTTTACATGATCGCATTATTCACATGATGTCACATGCTTCCTTCAGTTTAAACATCCAATTGTGAAATGGAACTTGACATATTTTCAAGTGATCATATATTACTCACATGATCATATCTATAAAAATACATAATACCATGTAACATGAATGTGATTATTTTTCCCATAAGGGCACCCCACCTCCAAAAACCCTTGGTTTATTTGAACATTTGGTAAGTTCAAGTTAGTTGAAGTGACGTGAAATGGTTTTTAGTGCCATTCCCTCATATAAATGTTTACATTGGAATGAAACTTTCTCCTTGAGAAGCATGGCGTAACACTTAATAATAGAGCAGCGTGATACTCAGGACTACATTAAGTCCATGTCACGACACTTTGAGCTGTATACACAGATAGAAAAATACACAGGATAGTGCTAACCAGTCAAAACAATGGTGTGAGAAGGCACCTAATGCAAATAATTGACATGAACCATAATGCATGTTCTAAGAAATCACCTACTATTATCGCCTTAATCTGTTTAAATCAGGGACTGGAAAAAAATAAATAAAAGTGTGACGTTATGATACCACAGCAGAAAAAAAAGAGTTAGAAAAGCCCAAGATGTCATTACAACATGATCCTGCAGTACTCTCACCACAGGGGAGACAAGACAACACTGGCAAATCAATATGGTCTAACTCTAAAGGAGAAACTGTCTCCTGTGCTGTGCTGCCCTTTAAGAAAAATAGTCTTCTTCCTCAGCTCCCAAAGAGAGTGCTGTGTGATATAGTCAACTGTCCTGAGCACGCTCAGTAACACAGTGCCTCTCTGTTACGGCGCAGCACGGCTGCTTGCACGCACCCAGACAGCGATGTGTGAGCTCGTGAAAGTGCCAGCAGGGGCCATCCAGCTGAAGGAGGGAGGATTTATGACCTGCCGAGTTAGAGAAAAGTGTGAAACGAGTTCAATGTGAATATCTCTCAGCGTGTCCTTTGGCTAGTACTCTAATAGTACCAGACAATAATGTATGACACACAGTACAGTTACAAATCTGCATTCAGAACTGTCTAGTCTCTGGTTAAATATCTGTTGTCCACTGCATAATGCTCTCCCTTAAGGTAGGAGATATGTTTAGAATGTCAAGGTACTGCAAACTTTATATACACAGCAGCTGAATCCATTAAAAAAATACTATGCAATATTCAAATACTGATTTTCTTTGACAGACTTGAAAAAAAAAAAAAAAGAAATACAATATGAATAATGACATTTATTTTTGGTGGCTGAAGCCGAAATGGCAGTTAATAGGACACGTAATACAAATCATAGGGTATAGAATGTCAATATGCAATACTGTAGTAGCAAGTCAAAATAAAAACATGTTGTGATAAGAATCTACAAGATTGGGTCAAATCAATCAAATCAATCAATTCATTTTCAATGAAAACAGTCAAATCAAGTTGGCTTTTATTATCATTTCAAAAATATATAGCTCAGTACTCAATTACAAACAATTATTTACAGTACAGCATTTGGCAGAACCTTTTTCCAGAGTGACTTACATTTTATCCCATTTTCCATCCGAGCAGTTGAGGGTTAAAGGCCCAGCTCAAGGGCCCAACAGTGGCAACCTGATGGTTGTGGGGTTTGAACCTGGGACCTTCCAAACCATAGTCCAATGCCTTAACCAGCCACTTACACAGTGAAACAAAACAACATTTCTCCAGGACCAAGGTGCTACATAAACATAAATTGACAATAATAAAAACAACAATAATGCATTTTATATACTGTATAAATAGTCACCTTTCTGGTCACCCAAGGTCGGCTTTCAGATCAAACAAGAATAAATTAAACAATGAAACAAGATAACAGAGATAACATTGAGTGCTAAGAGAAGATTAAGAAGGAGGTTTAAATGGAGATTAAAGACATTTATGATTTGAGGGCAGCCTTACATCATGTAGAATAAGCATTTCTAAATAAATGGGTCTCAGGTTGAGTTTTGAATTTGGTTCAAAACATAATGGACAACATAAATTGACAAAACTAACTAGCTAAGACACTTAATTAGCCAAGAAGCTAAGACACTTAATTAGCCAAGAAGCTAAGATACTTAATTAGCCAGCAAGTTAAAACAACTAATTAGCTAACAAGCTAAGATAACTAATTAGCTAACAAGCTAAGACACCTAATTAGCTTACTAGCTAAGATGTTAGCTGACTAGCTAAGACAAACAGCTGTGTGACCATAAGAATACCAATGGTTAGTAAGGCTAATTAAAACAAAAAAAAAAGACTTCAGTTTGCTAGGGAGCTTAAACATTGGACTTTGGGGAAGAGTAAGAAGTAGACGCACTAAAGCTATGTCCACTGTACAAGCCTCTGGAAGCAGTTTTATGAGATGTTTTCCTCCATTGGTCAGGTGTAGACACAGTGGCAATGAAATAAGGTCAGCTGGTGACCTAAATGTACTGAATGACCAGGTTATCACATCTTTTTCCTTCACTGATGGCACAGTCATATTTCAGGATTCAAATTGTGAAAGAATAGTTCTGGGGGCATGAGGAATAATTTTCGCTCATGAACTGGCCGTCACATTGTGTTCCATAATTAAAGCTAAAGGCATTTAAATGAAATCCTTGAGTGCGCATGCCATACTGTTCTTCCCAGTGACCCTGGGGATTGTGGTTGTACAATCAATGATCTCAACTATTTTTTAGTTTCACCTATGAATCCCAGTACAGCATGCTCAGTACCTGGGAAAAAAGCTGCAATGTTACGGGTGCTTGTTACAGTACAACTTCCTTGGCAGTGAAAACAATGATAACGTTTGGGATCATGGATTTTTTTGAGCACTTTATACTGTAGGTGATGGAAAAGTGCAAGAGAAAGTGAAGCACAAGAGGATAAAACAGATTTTATTCAGAAGCAACCAAGCAGAAACGAAGGAGCACACACAGACTTTGTCCAGTTTAGGAATTTCACATTGTTCCACATTGTTATGCTTATATTCATTGCGATGTGCTTGATCCTCAGTTGTGTATCATATGACGCAGTAGAGCAGCAGGGCAGTCATAGACGCAGAATGATGTCTCCTAAAGGAGCCACTTACAGTATAACACATACAGCTATGATACCATGTTAACCATCCCCGCCCTCCAACCCCGGTCTCCAGTAAGTCTATCGTCCTGTATGAAGAAACCAAATAAGATACTGAATGTGTGTGTGTGTGTGTGTGTGTGTGTGTGTATTTGCATGTGATCATCCCTGTTGCTGTGATCAAATGATTAATGCATCTGAATGAATATGGATGCTTATGGAGTGTGTGGAGTATTTTTATAGTTTAGCACTAAAACCCAGGGCCTAAGAACAACAGCAGTGGGTCCCGCTAATTGCCCATAAGTGCTGAGCTGCCCTGTGGGTCTGCAGACGCTGCCAGACTTCCAGGGTTCAGTGGCTTCTGTTTCAGCTCGCTCTGCTGTCAGAATCAGACTATAAAAGACACATACTGACTTGAGTCACTCGTTGCCTTTGCTGTACTGTCTCAGCAGCCAGCTTTTCAACATCTGGGCCTATTTCAAGCCAAGCCAGTGATTGGCCACTGTTTAGCCTTGGCCTACACCATTTCATGCTTTGTAGCTCTGTAACTAAAATCACGTCCTGTATCTTTAGACATGCTGCAGTGACTGTTATGGATCATTTCAAATTGTTTGAGGTTTGTTAAAAGGACGGTTCTATTTTAATTTACTTATTTGTACAGGGCTTTGATACATTTTAAGTGATACTTGGACACCGCGCACGCACGCACGCACACACACACACACACCTCCTTTTATTTTGTCAGTTTCAGATAAAACTGCATTAGTGAAAACAGTAATGTGCACAGATTTTCTGTTTTTCTTTTTGCTCGTACTTGTTAACTGAGAAAATGCGATTGTACACTATGTTCCTCTATGGAGTTTAAGTTATTGTATTCACTTTGACCACACAGACATACTCTAATTCTGTGTTCATATCACACACTTCACTGCACAGTCCTGATATTTTGCTATCTTGACAATTCATATTCATAAGTGCAAGTAACCTGAATCTGTTTGTAATTTGAATGCACCTAAAATCTGAAACACCAGTATATGCGCATACTGTCGATATGTTAGGCAATTGCCTCATTAGTCAGTTTTAGTTTAGCTTGAACTGATTCCTCAATATATAGGTAAATATCAGATTTTCTTTTCTTATTCATTTTTTCCCACTGAACATGAATCTAATCTGATCAGTTTAATTCTTTGAAAACGGTTTCTTTGTAAATCTCAAACGACGAATGGAAGTGTTTTTAAGTCTAATTTGAAAAGGAAATAAAATATTTTTTTTATGGCCATGCTTCCTCCAAAAAATAAACAAAAACAAAACAGTGATGTATACATTTATACAGATTCCTGTCGCCTGATTAGGTGAGCCTTATTTATAATTGTTTTTATTTTTAATAATAATAATAATAATAATAATAATAAATTCATAAATTTAACTGCTACACTGGATGCCTGGAGCCTATACCTTGAGATTTATGGCATGAGGCATGGTACGTACACACACACACACACACACACACACACTGTTTTGTTCTGTTTTTCTTTGGAAATTGATTGAACAGTCAGCATTAATTTAAACAAACCTAAACTTATTTAATTCACAACTTTATATTAATGTTGATGGCCCTAGTTTATTAATGCAGTAACTAACAATAGCTTTAGATTTTAGGACGAATGTTAAATGAAAACGAACCAAGGACACAAGTGCAAGATTAAAAAAAATCTTGCCCTATTTTTAAAAAAATTGTCCCTAACGCAGTGCAGGGGTTAATGCACAGTTTTGATATGTGAACTAAAGTGAGTGCTCTACCGATGTGGTGACACAAATTATGAAAATAAAATAAATTAATTAACTTGTCGAAGTGGCATTTTAAAGTTGATTAGTGCTTGTATTCATGGTTACATACATTTTCTGTTAAAGAAGCTAAAGACTTAGACACTACTGCTGGCCTGCCCTACTGCTAGTTCGAGGATTAAGAGCTCAGCACTGAATACTGCTTGTCAAGACAGATAATCAACCTGCTTCATCACGCAGTGCAACAAATGTATTATCTCATTAATTGAAGCACTAAAGATTTAATCAGGTGCAGTGATATTTGTAGTGATACATACTCCCTCAATAACATTGTGAATGATTTATTCAAGCATAGACAAAGCACCCAGATGAAGACATATGCATGCACACAGCTGCAGTGCAAGCAAGAAGCTGCTATCATAATTTTGTATGTGATTAGGTAAAACAGGTGGTAAATTAGAAAAATAGGTATTATTACATAATTGTTAATTAATTTTAATTAGCCCTTAACAGCTACGGTAAGTGTTGTGCAAAATACAGGACATACAGTACACTACTACTGTATACTACAGTTGCATATGATATGTACTGTATAAGAAAGGTTGCACCATAAAATCAAAATAAATGCTGTCAGAGGTCATTCAAATGAAAAACTTTCTTTTAATGATAAATCATGCAGAAAAGTAAAGACATGAATGAAGAAATATTATTATTATTATTTTTTTTGTAGTGTAGTAATTCTTAAGTGCAGTAACATCATGGCACACAGCATAAAGACATACACAAGTATTTCCAACTTTGTGGAAAGAACTGCATCTAGGTCGTCCTACTGTATGTATCCTGATCTTAAAGCATATATTGAACAATATAAAGTTATTAGTTATTTTATTATATTTCTAGTGTATATTAAAAGGTTACTTATGTACCAATTAGGTACCTAATATTAGGTCAATTTGTAGTCATACTGTATTTAACCATTTCATTAGCAGTTAATTTTTTCCTTCTCGAACTTTTCTTTCTAGTACTAAATACTTAAAATTGCTTGACAAGATAAATAGATTTAGACTTATAACAAACTTAAAATGAAAACATAACTTATAGACAGGACTAATAATCTCCATCTATCCATTATCTATACAGCCTATTCCAAGTTGCCCGTTCTGTGTGAATGTGTGTGCTTGTTGGATCTGCAATGGGTTGGCACCCCGTCCAGGGTGTACTGTACTCCGCCTTGTGCCCCAGCAAGTCCACTGGTATAGGATCCTGGCCAACTCTATACAGATGCAACCCTAAACAGTATAAGCAGTATCGAAACGAAAATGAGAGAGAGAAAGTGTGCAAATGTGATGCTAAACTGATACTTTATACGAGGCATTGTAATTTAAAGCATTTACTTAGACAGTTGGAAGAGACGTTTATTGAAACTATTTCATGGCTATACATTTTTTACCAGTGCGAAAGGTCTAAGGCTAACAGGTGCAAGGAGTCATAGCCCTGGGCTAGATCCATCTCCCATAAAAACGATATCATGTCCATCCATTGTTTATCCATTCCTCATTTCGGTCAAAAATAAATAGCACTGAAACCTGAAAACCTAAGGCTCCTAATATCCTCCCAACCATGACTCTCTTTTTTTCCACTTTTCTCCAATGTGTTATAGTTATCATGCCAGATACCTTCCCTGTGTCTCTCCGTCTCTCTCTCTCATACCCTCTGAAGCGCTCTTTCCGGCTTCTTGCTACCTAAGCTGCCCACATTATCTTCACCCTGCAGGGGAGACTGTATGATTAACCAAACATGCATGTGAACAGAGGAGCAGAGGGAGCAGCTGTTCTCATTAAAAAACATGCATGCTAGCTCGACCTTCCTCGGGCCAGCAGCCATCCCAGCCTTTAATACCTTCATTCCTGCTCTGGAGAAACCTGCCCTCCAGCAACTTTGACTAAGTCATTCCAACAAACTAACTCACGATGTTAAGTCTCCACTCTTCTGACAAACAACGGAAATAAAGAAACAAAGATTTGACGAGGAGGCTTAAAATGACATATTAATTATTCCACTCTTTACCTGTGAGCTTCATTTCACAGAAATGCAGAACTGTCTCTGTTTTGGTTTCCACCAGGAAAGGGAACATTCCTCTGGCCGATACAGAAAAGGTTCATTACAACATTAAGCTGGCAATAAAACTAAGAGACAGAAGCAGGATAAAGTGCACACTCTTTTAAGTGCTTAAACACTTCAACCGGTGGAGTACCAGCAGGCTGTGTGTGCAATGCCCACTCTGTCTCTCGCCAGCTAGCAGCCCCCAGGGTGACGTCACACTGATTAATTCACTGCTAAAACCAAAATGTTGCCCTGAGATAAGCCCTGGAGTTACATATTGTCAACACAGGATGTAGGATCTCTCCTGTAGCCCTATATATGGGAAGAGGGATTTCCGTGCGGGACAGGCAACCTCTGGTTTTCTTCAAACAGATGCTGGACCCGAGGTTCAGCAGGGTTACTAGGGAGGGGGTGCTGATGGATTATACTTTTCACCTTTCGAAACTGACCTCAATAGAACACCACCTACAAACACACACGCACAATTATATATATATATATATATACACACACACACACACACACACACACACACACACACACACACACACACACACACACACACACACACACACACAGAGACATATGGTCAGACAGGCAGACAGAAACACATATGTGCACACACACACACAAAACAAATCTATTAAGACAAATATGCACACAGACAGACAGAGACAGAGACACACACAAACACACAGTGACTCAATTGGTGACGAAGCACTTTGGAGCGCCAGACTTATATTTCCATTTTTCCTAAAATTTACTTACCTAAAAATAAAACTTGTATGTGCATATCCGGTCCCTTTATACACACTCCATTGTATTAAAAACGCTGTATGTGTTCTTGCTATTAAAGAGCATTGAAGTCATCAGTTACTATTTGCGCAGGGTAACATGCTTGCATATTTCACGTTTTCATTACCCCAGCGTCTCTGGCAATAAATAACATACTGTAAGACTATATTTACATTTGAGCACTCTCCTTCGGCAAACTGATAAAACAGATTACTGTGCTTTATAAAACAAGGCTGCAGCCCAACCCTAATTATCCGGGAGGAAGCCTGTGCAGTCGCAGCTCCCCTAAATAGATTTACGGAAGACTCCTGACTCCTCATAAGGCCCCGCTGTGATTTACTGCAGTAATATCAGGTGAAATGTTGCCAAACATTTTACATAATTCACTGTACAGCCTCTTCAAAGGATCACTGATGTGACTCAATGGATTATTGGAGAGGGTAGTGTTAATAACTTTCACCGTGCTATCTGTTGCTCTTGCCGGTATGAATACGAGATGTACGGAGTCCATTAAAAATGGCTGCTGGGAGAAACAGATTGCAGTGTTAAAGCAAATGTTTGTGCACCAAGTAAGATTCTTAAATAAAAGAAAAAGAGCGATAATGTGTCCTCTATGAAGATTTATCTGCCTTTGGCTGCTTGTTTAACAAGTTGTGATTATTGCTTTGTAGCAAATAAAAACTGTTCTTTTTTTTGATCTGGAAAATAAAAGTACAGTACTGTATGTACACACTCTGACACTTGCAGCATAGGCTGATATCATCATGCAAGAGGTTTCCAAAGAACTATTCAGGCCTTTGATGATGGTAGGGATGCTACAGTAGAAAAGACCATGCAATGTTAATCGTGTAAAAATACTCTTAACAGATCACCAGCTGTGAATTATTGTTTGTCTCTTGGTGGGAAAAGTCTTGTAGAGCATATAGAGGTTATATAATGCAACTAGTACTATAAATACTGGCATGAATATGTAATCAGTCAGCACAAATGATGTAGCTGTTTTGTACAGTACCAGCAAGAGAAATTTCAAATAACCGCATTGTACACCTGATTAAGTGTAGAATATGTGCTTTTCATTTGCCTTTCTATTTATGCAATTATCTGTTAAGATTGCTTGTTGAATTCATAAATTTATGAAACACACGTTTAGATTAGATATTGAGAGGAATTTCGGATCAGCTTCTTTCTGCATCCATTTGGCCTACTGTACATGTAAGTAAGCTCCATTGTATACTGTACATTTCATTTAAAGGTCCCATATTGTGCTACTTTTTTACATTTTAACAAATGTCTCAGACCTCCCATAAAGAATGTCTGTTAATGGCGCAGGTGAAAACCTCGCAGATAATGCAAACACCCTCTGTTTCACTATTCTTTCAAAAACATGCCCTTTCAGTGTCTATGTAAATGAGCTACACCCAAGCCACGCCCACCAGAAAACTGAACTGAGCAACAAACGGGGGATGGTATCTCCTTATGAGGTCACATTAGGGAGAAAATCTAATTAATTTAAATATCTAAAAATGACTAAAAAGTAAATTTTGCATATTAGATTCCCTTAAAATTTAAAACTGTACTAATTCCTTTCCTTCAATGCTAACACAAGCTCTCATAAAATTGCATGTATTATAAATAAAATTTTTCCACCCATTCAAAGACATCAGAGCCTATTAGTTTTATGTTATTATTGCTATATCAATGTAATTCAAAATACACAATGGATTTCGAAAAGTCAATAACAGATGGGAATTTGTTGGGAATTTGCTGTGGACTTACACCTCCAGGATTGTGGGTTCAAATCCCACCTCAGGTCTGTGTGCGTGGAGTTTGCATGTTCTCCCCATACTTGTTGGTTTCCCGCAGGAACTCCAATTTCTTCCCACAGTGAAAAGACATGCAGGCTAATTGGCATTTACAAATTTCCCATTTTGAGTGAATTGTGTGATTTTTGTAGAGTGTGTGTGTGTGTGTGTGTGTGTGTGTGTGTGTGTGTGTGTGTGTGTGTATACTGTATATGTATGTATGTATGTATGTGTGTGTGTGTGTGTGTGTGTGTGTGTGTGTGTGTGTGTGTATGTATGTATATATGCAATTGATGAAAAATTTTACGAAATTATTTTTATTAGTAAATAAGCAAATCTTGTATATAAAAAATAATAATTTATATTTTTTCCCTATACAACATGTAATTTTTTTATAATGCTTATTTTATAATCAAATCCATTTGGTCTAATCTGTAATTTCTAAATCATAAACCTAGAAATTTCTGGTCTAATATAATATTTGACGGAGATTATGTAGGGGGGGGCAATCTGTGGCACGGGAGCATTTTAGCGCATAACACCGGTCTTCCGCGGTGAAATAGCGAATATATTTCTTCATCCGTAGTCTGGTACTGAGTGCGGCTTGTGCCACCACTTTGGGCCGTACACGCACTCATCAATGTGTTCACCATCTCTTCATTTCTCACAATTGCAGCAACCAAGTTTCGCGCCGACTCACTCATCCTTCCTAAAGATGGCGCTGTGTTTCGATGACGTCATGTTTCATTCAATATATTCAGACTTTTCATTCAATATATTCAGACTTTTCATTCAATATATATCAGTTTTCAATCCATATATTCAGAATTCATTCAATATATATATTTTTCAATCAATATATTCGGAATCCATTCAATATTCTCACAGTTCATTCAATATATTCAGATTTCATTCAATATATATCAGTTTTCAATCCATATATTCAGAATTCATTCAATATATATAGAGTTTCAATCAATATATTCGGAATCCATTCAATATTCTCACGTTTCATTCAATATATTCAGAGTTTTCATTAAGTTCTCTCATGAATATTTTCCTAAACGGCATGCCATATATATATATATATATATATATATATATATATATATATATATATATATATATATAAAGTAAATTTAATTAAGAAGGAATAAATTTAACTAAGAAAAAATAAAAGAATAAAATTAAAAATAAAAATATCTGTATAATACAAAATACAAATATACTACAATATAAGAAAAATAAGAAAAACCTAGCTGTACAATAGAAAAAGTAGAATCGTGGAAATTTATGTGGGAATGGAGTGAACTTTCATCCATGCTGGCGACCTACGGTTAGTGTAATTAAGGGTGGTACAAAGGATGATACATACAGTATAGTTAAACATCCCAGTGCGGTTATCGTCTAATATCACCACTTGTGGAATGGCTTTTGTTCAGATTACTCGAAACTAACTGTTGCATAATTTCTGTTATTATGCAGTTGTATAGTTGCTTATACCTGATAAAAGAATTTTAAAAAATGTAAATTTAAATATTATTTATTATTTTAAAGTTAGATATATAGTTTAGTATTTTTTTATAGACATACAGATCTCTATTTATGATCGTTTCTATCCCCCTGTACATTTACATTAATATACATCCAACAGGTGTTCAGGTTTCCAGCAATCTGCCTCAGACACATGCCTCATGCCTCAGAATCATGCCTCAGTCAGTTCAGGTACATTTACATCATATCACCTGGTATAAACAGAAATATGACTGCAAGCACACTACAGACTCGTGCCTATTTTAATGTGGCAGCGGCTCTGATTTATGAAAGTACAGTACTTTAGTTTGCAGTACTTGCTTTCTTGTATCTATGGAAGTCACAAATTATTGCTGTATATTTGCATGCTCAACACTATCAATCACCTTGAATTGATGCATAGACACTACGATATATAATAGTAAGTTCTGTTCCAATGTTGGTTGCTGTGTTCCTGGTGGTTGTGCTATAGTTGGGGTTTTAAAATCTCAGTCTGTTTTAAACTGTGAGCACCTGCCCGTCTATGGGTCTCTGCAGAGCTGTGACAGAGTTATGTTACTCTTTTCTTCATAGGTATGTCAGAATTGCCGGTTTATTACATCCCCCACCTTCACACAATTTGTTCATTCCAACAAGTCATACGTCTATGTTACTGCAGGCTGTGTGACATAAATCAGGCGGAACAACGCTTCTAGCACCAGTTAGTTTTTAACTGTGCAGTGAAATGAGCAAAAATAAGTGTCATTTGGTCACTGTGACTGCCACAGGCTAGGCGTCATTATACCAATATGTTCCAAATTTTATGCGCAATTGTCTTTTAAGCATTTCATACAGTCAGTCATTGGACGTGCTGTAGTGGATCAAAGGAAATAAAGGAGAATAATGACACACATTTAGGCACATAAACACATGACAGCTGGAAATTTTCTTTCTGAATTCAACCTTCAGTGTGCAGTTTGTCATCAAAGAACCCACTACTTATCTTATATCATCTGTTTTTAGAAAAAATAAAGGTGTGTATCCAGTCGGCCAGAGAAGCGAACAAATGGCTATATGAAACAGGTTTCTTTTGGAAGAGTGATCAGGGAGCCATCCTATTTGCAGTCAGCACAATGGTGGCAGTGTGATGGTGTGGGGATATTTTTCTCACTGTACAGGAAAAAAACACAACTAAAGAACATACAGTATAATGCCTTCTCTGTTCCCTACACTACACTGCAAAAAGTTTTTGGACACCTGACCAATTACAACCATATGTGCTTGTTGAAAGTCTCTCTCCAGATTTAATCCCTCATTTATTCATATAACGACCTCCATTCTTCTAGGAAGGCTCTTTACTAAATTTTGAAATATGGCTATGGGAAAAGTCAGTGTTCATTCTTTTGGGTGTCTCAATTCGGGTTAGTGAAAATCTCAACGCCACGGCATACAAATCATCCCAGACAATTGTGTGCCTCAGACTTTTTGGCAACGTTGTAGGAAAGTCTCACATCTAGTACTGTATGGATTTTCTTGACAGGTGTCCACATACTTTTGGCCTTGTAATGTCGGTTTTCAAAGAATTTCCAGGAATCTGAAGCAGCTTGTTTTATGTTACTGGTGTCTTGTGGCATGGTGCATTATCATACTTGATGCTGCCAAGTGAAGCTAAATTCTAGCCATGAAGCGATGAAGTTATTAAGCATTTATGTTCAGATTCCTGCACACTCCCTGGATCTCAGCTCCATCTTCCCAAAATATAGGTAACAGTATAGTCATTGTATTCTTTGACCAGCAGTTGCACATGGTAAAACATTATAAATCAGACAGAACAGACAA